>JANEYF010005800.1:600000-965000 GCA_029963845.1 Rhamnusium bicolor
CACAAATTTATTTTATTCCCTGTTTCAAAGTGACGCAGACATTAACAAGCAAGGGTCACGCAATGTACTAGTAATAAAATGTTCATGAACAAATTTTTACATTTAAATATACACAAATGTGGTCATTGAAAATACTTCTTTTAAAGCCGCACAGGGCTATTTGACTGGACGGAGCAGGGGCGGTGCGTGGTCAAAGATGGTGGCGGAGGGCAACATGTTCAGTGATAACAATATATTTACATATACATTTCTTTCATCCAGTAAATAATGACTGGATAGTGATTAAAATTCAAACGACGTAAATATTTTGATATGCATAAGACATTTTTTGCATATAGGGTGTCTACGGATAAAGTCAAAATTTCTTCGTTTAGCAACTTTCTGAAATTAATTGGTTTCGTGCTATTTGTGCTAAAATATAAATTTTAATTAAGCCTAAATAATGTCAAATGTTTAGAAGAGTTAGAAGATGTGAAAATTCTTAGTAAATTATTGCATTTTTCCAATTACGTAAATTTGGATTATTTTAAAAACGTTTTAAATATAATTATTTTGAAGAAAAACACTGATTTTAGATGTTTCAAAAATGTATTTCGATACACTCTACATATGTTTCGGCTTGTTAGGCCTTTCTCAAGAGCATTACAGATGAAGATGAATACTAAAGCTGTGAGGGCGACTATTCTAATATCTATGCAATAACACCTAATCAGGTTAGATTACAGGAATTTCCATGGTAATAAATTAAGTACCTACCTACTCGGAATATAATTCAATGTGGAATTCTTAATACCTTATTATATACTCCAGAGAAATAAAACTTCCTCTGCGGAATGAGGCTGAACAAGCTGAATTTTTGCATAGACCTTCGTTTTAATGTTCTAATGAAGCACAAAAAAATCTCATATGCCTACCCTTGTGCGTCTTGAGATATCGAAGGTCAAAGGTCATGAAAATCATTTTTCGCGAAAATCTCGCTTCCAGTGCATCTGACGTCGTAAGAAGTCATAACAAAACTTACGTAAAATAGTATTCTCTACAAAATTGTTCATATACATTTTTTTTCATACGACCAACTGTTTTCGAGATATAGCATGATAAAGCGGGAGCGCGCAATCGTAATAGGTAATACTGTATTATACTGCAGAGCTATAAATATAAAAGCACTTTTCTTAATATGTTAGACTGGAAAATTAAATTCCCATTATTAAAACCGTTAAAAATTTGTTTATTTATAAAAAAATGTATAATATATAATTAATAACAAAAAATACATTCTTTTCCACACCACGCCTTATGTTTCCTTGTCTTCCTCCTCGTCTTCGTCGGGTTCCACTAGCACCTCGATCAACACATTATCTTCGTCAGCCGCTTCCTCTATATCTGTTGGCTCTATGTCTGTTGGCAAAACCTCTTCAGGCTCAAGGTCACTGAAGTCTTCGATGTTTTGCAACTCTGTTGACGGGTTCAGGCATGCCTGTCCGTGACACTGACCACAAACTTTGGAGCATGGCAGCCCGACTTTTCTACACCCGCACTGCGCACCACACCCTTTTTACAATTACAGAACATTGTATTTAATAGTTCGTCTGGAGCAGATGGCAGTAGTGTTGTTTTCGGCTGTAATATGTCATTTTTTTAAATCCCAACCCCATTCTTCGGGTTGTAGATTTTTCCCTAGCCAAATCTGTACTTGGTAGTAGACCCGATAAATATGCTGTCGAGCTGCTTCACTGGTAGGTGGAAGGGATGACAATTTAACAGGTCTATTAAGTCGTGTAGCCTTAATGAATTGGGTGTATCTAAATTTGTCAAGGTTCACTTCATCTTTTGGAGCACCATACATAGCTAACAGAAAACGCTTTCCGTTCTGAAATACTGTATCTGGCGGGCAGTTTTCTGCTTGAAATATTTGAGCCGAGTGAGTCAAATCGGAATGTTTCTTAAACATTGTCATAACCTTAAGTTTTCCTTTGTTGAATAGTGCCGATGTAGTGTCGCATCCAGTGAGGGCATGCAAAAACAAAATATGTACTTTGCAAAGACGATATTTGTCGAGATTTTTAGACGAATAAATTAGTGTTGATGTAGTCCCTTTGCCAATTTTCTTTAGAGACTGCGTTTCGGAGAAATACGGTCACGGTCCACTTCTTTATACCTGGATGATTATACTTTTCTTGTCTAGAATAAAGAAATGTTTTTTATTTGCATTATAATATATAGAAGCTTTGCATTTCATTACAAAAGTGGTGTGAAAATAATATATTGTTTTGTTATTAATTATTTATTATATATTTTTTTATAAATAAACAAATTTTTAACGGTTTTAATAATGGAAATTTAATTTTCCAGTCTAACAGATTAAGAAAAGTGCTTTTATATTTATAGCTCTGCAGTATAATACAGTATTACCTATTACGAATGCGCGCTCCCGCTTTATCATGCTATATCTCGAAAACGGTTGGTCGTATGAAAAAAATATATATGAACAATTTTGTAGAGAATACTATTTTACGTAAGTTTTGTTATGAGTTCTTACGACGTCAGATATACTGGAAGCGAGATTTTCGCGAAAAACCGATTTTCATGACTTTTGACCTTCGATATCTCAAGACGCACAAGGGTAGGCATATGAGATTTTTTTGTGCTTCATTGGAACATCAAAACAAAGGTCTCTGCAAAAATTCAGCTTGTTCGGCCTCATTCCGCAGATGGCCTTTTTTTTACCTTATTTCCTGGAGTATATAGGTGTGTTTATGAAATTTAGTTGGTCATTGGTGGTACAAGACTTTTTTATTTCTAATTGTTTAAGAAGGTTTAATCGTTTTCCTTTTCTTTCTGTATGAATTAAATTTATATTCTCTGTATATAATATACGAAATAATATACGCTTATGGTTGGCACGATTTCTGGGACTGTCTACATACATACATCTTTTATTTGCCGTCATCGGATATTATCGTATACATTTTCGGTAGCCTGGTTGCTTTTTGTTCTCATATGAGGCTAATTTTAAGATAACTTCAATCGGTGAGAAAGGCCTATATGAATATACAGGGTGGGGCAATAGTGTGTCCGACTTCGATATCTCGAGTTCTATGATAGCTAGAAACTTTATTTAAAAAAAATAAGTAAACTAGACAAAAATATCTATAACTGGAACTTGTTTTCGTATATACAGGGTGAGCCAAGATGATTCTACAGGGTCAAGTAACATTTTTTTTAAAATGAAATGCTATGTATATCAGAACAAATTTTGAAACCTTTTTGTGGCCTCCTTTCACTCCTGTATTATTATTAACTTTCTCCCAACCACTTGGATGTAATGATTTTTTTTTTGTTGAAATTATACCATTTACACGTGTATATTAAAAATATCACTACAATCACAACTATCGATTTTAAGAAAAAAATTGTTAGCACCAGTTAGGCAACATCTGTGTGATGACACTCAGCCATTTTCACTTCCTAAATGTATACAGGGTGGCCATAAAGGATTTTTAAATTTACAACTTTTTGAACTGAATTTTCTCAATTTTTTCAAATGGAACACCCTGCATATTTTTGGATGATGTGATATAAGATTGCAAAACGAACATTTTTTTGTACGTACATTCCTATGGCTATTTGTGACCATTTTCAATTTATTGAACAATAACTACAAAATTCAGCAATAAATATAAAAAATGAGGGTGTTTTTTCAAATAATTCAAGAGAAGAAAAAAAATTGAGAAAATTCAGTTCAAATAGTTGTAAATTTAAAAATTATTTTTGGCCACTATGTGCACATTTCAGAAGTGAAAATGGCTGAGTGCCATCACACAGATGTCTCATAACTGGTACTAATATATTTTTTCTTGAAATCGATAATTATGATTGTAGCGATATTTTTAATATACACGTGTAAATGGTATAATTTCGACTAAAAAAATCATTACATCCAAGTGGTTGGGAGAGAGTCAATAATAATACAGGAGTGGAAAGAATCCACAAGGAGGTTTCAAAAAATATTCTGATATACTTTAAAAAAATGTTAGTTGACCCTGAAGGATCGTCTTGGCTCAATCTGTATATTCGAAAATAATTTCGGGTTATAGATTTTTTTATCTAGTTTATTTATGTTTTTAAATCAAGTTTCTAGCTATCATAGAACTCGACATTTCGAAGTCGGACGCACTATTGCCCCACTCTGTATCGTGAAGGGGTCTAATTAAAAAAATGTGTAACAATATTATGCACATTAAAACAAATATGGCTGGTTTTTGAGAAAAAATTTTTAATAGTGGATGTATTTTCTTTTTAACTTGTAAAAGTTGTTATTTAAAGTTGTATTAATGTAAAATTGTGCCATTTTTTAGATCTTTTATATTTTAGCCACCATGTACAACATTAAAATCTTTTGAACAGTTAAGTTCCGAAAAAAGAGACTAAAACGCAAACGATTAATAAAACACAGAAATTTTTTGTTCTTCTTGAACATTATCATTCTTAATTTGTAAGCTGAGAATACCTTTTCCGAGACCGGGTTGTCGTGTGTTAATAATTTTGTTGAACACCATGGTTTATACCTTAGCTGAGAGAACCGAAATAGTCATTTTGTATAGCAAAAAAATAATGAATGTGCTAGACAAACAGCTCGTGAATTTAACTTAAGGACATCCCGGCCTTTTCTATGGTTTGCAGGATTGCGCAACCCCCAAAAACAATAACGAAAATTAAAATGGTAAAAGTAAAATACATAAGTTATTTCTTGACAAATTGGTTAGAAAGCTCTATTTTCTTTAAATAAATAATAGTTAAAAAAGGGATTTAATGTCATACTCCAAATAGATACTTATTTCACAGGTAAAATTATTCTTCAGTTTATTACAGAACTGGGAAAGGTAGGAAAACATGTTGAAATTGTTGATTAAAGAATAACCAATGAGTTTTCATTTTCTATAATACACAATTATTAAAAAAATATATGTGTAATTTTATGCCTCAAAATTTTGTGGAAATATTAATTTCCACTATCAAACGATTGATGAAATAAGTAACAAAGTTAATATTTTTTTTTAGATAATAAATAAATAATAAATACTTTTTTACAAAGTTTCTCGACAATACGCATCCATTTATGCGACGAGTCAAGTAGCACACAACATATGCTCTCTCTCTTTCGCACGCTTGCGCCTGCATAATCTCTCACTCGCACCCACGTAATATCTGTTTTATCGCCTGGCGCAGATTTAAAACCATCGAATTCGCCTGGCTTTTACATACATTATTTTAAAAATATGCAGACGCCTGGCAATATTTTTTGTTTATTTAAAAGGTTATCAAATTTAACGTATTAAAATTTCAACCTTTAAATTGCACCTTTCCTTCAATAAGATTTCTTGCAGTTTCAAAATTTTGCCAGTACGTAACTAACTGTTGCCGACCAGCCAGGTCCTTGACTGGCATTTCAGGTAATATAGAAATAGCATTTTGCAAAGTTCCAGCTTTTATCAAACACCTAAGCCAAATCGGTCACCAGCAGCTCCTGTTCTATTTATATTAGGATTATAAGTACTCTTGTACAAAATTATGTTTTTCTAAAAAACATTTATAGTTGGTAACTTTTAACCTATGTAACGTAACTTACAATAACTGGTACCTCTAAAAATTGCAACCACCACATTTCTACAACAGGAGCGACCACTGTGTTCATCCATATGTGACTTGTGTGATACGTGTTGAAAATAAGAAACGGAATACACCTAGCGTATTGGACTATGCTACTCAAATTGAAATTCTTGGTAACTTGAGCATGGACACCAATTCTTCAGTGAGAAAAATTGCTTCTTCAACGAAAGTTTCCGTTCTTACTATGCACAAAACGTTGAAACCACACAAATTTGATCCATCCAAATGCTTCCCACCCACGAATTATACGAAAATGATTTTGATTGACGATTGCAGTTCTGCGAAATCATGACTGAAAAAATTAATGGTCACGAAATTTCTGTAACAAATATCTGCTTTAGCGATGAGTGTACCTTCTATCTTGACAGATATACAGATACTGAAAATCCGCATTTGTATCGTGTGCACAGACAGACACCAGAGAAAATAAATGTTTTTGGGGAATTCCGTGATTGGTCCTCTTTTCGTTCATGAAAATCTTACAGGTCCATTACAGGATGTTGAAAATAGCATTGATCTGTTACTTATGGAAGTATCGAAAATCAGCAAGATACAGATGGTACTTCGCTAATTAATAAAGAAAAACTGACTTTGCAACAAGATAGTGTCCAGCTACATTACACTGACAATACAATACGTTTATTGAAAAAAAAACAAGCAGTAGAAGTACAGACATGACATTTTTTCCAAAAGGAAGTGTTACTTTACAACACTTCCTGCGTACAAAAACATATATTAGCATTACAAATCTTTAAATATGTTAAAATTATGTATTACATTTTGCCTCATATTACGCATATTGTACACTGTTGCCTGGAAGTAGGTTATTTTCCTGATTACTGGAAAATAGCCCTAATTAGATCATTAGCGAAGATTAATTCTCCTTCTGGTTTCAATGATCTACGACACATTAGCCTGCATATTTTATCAAAAGTGTTGGAACGCGTTGTATGTCATCAGTTGTACGAGTTTACTATATAAACAATAACATATTACCTCAAGAACAATCAGGATCTAGACAAGGCCATAGCACAATTTCTGCATTAAGAAATTTACATGATAAAATCATAAATGCCACAGACAATAAAATATGCACTATATGTCTATCTTGTTGGATCTCTCAAAAGCTTTCGACAAAATAAATCATGAAATATTATGTGCAAAACTTGAATCTTACGGTTGCAACAATTTAGCGGTCTCATTCTTCAAATCATATGTAACAGATAGATATCAGAAAGTAGAAATAAACAACATGTCAGACTTAAAACAAATACCATCTGGGGTACCACGGGGTTCAATTCTTGGCCTTTTTTTAATATATACGGCAGATATGTCTAGGGTGGTTCAGACATCTGCACAATTTTATGCTGATGATATTCGACTTATCTCAAGTTTCAAACCTTCTGACTACATAAATGTAGCTGCCACACTAAATCATGATTTAAGTTTATATGCAAGAAAATACAATCTGAAAATGAACCCTGAAAAATCCGCAGTATTATTATTTGGCACTAGAAATTCAACAGATCACCAAAAAAAATAGCATTAAGTTAACTATAAATAATGACATAATAAAATGCGTAGATTGCGCTAAAAATCTTGGGGTATATTGAGGTATCTTGGGGTAGTTGTTTCCTGCAAATCTTATTCAGTATATAGTTTAGCCCACTAGAGTTAGAGGTCAAAGCTCTTGATACCTGCTTTGCAGGTCGCTATCTGCCATTAAGACACAGTAATGTCTGACAGGTAGTAGCATTGACCACCAGAGGGATACACTTATCACTCACTATGTCTGTTTTGCTTAGTCTGCTTTACGCTAGCCTGGTTTGCTATCATTATTTGTCTTTTCCATTACTTATGGCATACTGACGAGAACATAAAAAGTTCGAAACCGGTCTATGTCTAGTGAGCAATTGACAAATGATCTTAGCTACCAAACAAAATTTCAAATTTAATTGAATGCAGGTCGGGGCTTTTGTCCGCTGAGTAGTTGTTTCCTGCAAATCTTATTCAGTATGTAGTTTAGCCCACCCGGATTAGAGGTCGAAGCTCTTGGTACCCGCTTTGCAGGTCGCTATCAGTCACTAAGATACAGTGATATCTGACAAGTAGTAGCACTGACCACCAGAGGGATACACTTATCATTCACTATGTCAGCTAAATAAGAATTTTTTGTCTCCCAAATTGATTTATGACAGATCTAGCATTAAAATGATATAGTTTATTTAACTTTAAACTGAATATATCATGTTCTTTACTTTGATTAAGATTTACTTTATTTATTACAATATTATCAGTAATATCTTTCTTAGCAGCTAACCTAAAAAAGGGGACTGTTTAATTTTTCTTCTGATCTTCAATTTTTTAAAGTAAACTGGGCAACTTATGTAATAAATAAAATTATTAATATCAATGTCAATTTTCAGTTTCTGTTTTATCTCAATGCAATTATGACATTTTGGTGTAACGCTAAGGCAATGGTTAAATGCAAGGTTCCAGTCAGATGGATGAACAGAGGAGAGTCCATAGCATGTCCCGCTCACTCCCCTTGATTTTTTTTTGTGAAGCTATTTGAAATGGATAGTCTACAAGATGCAGCCTAAAAACAATGAACATCTCAAAAATAAAAATACTTAGGAATGTCGAAGTATCTCCCGTGAAACTTTTGTTAAAGATCAAAATTTGAACAAAAGCTGTATCACTGCCTTGCTTTGAAAATTTAAATAAATAATTTTAGTTAACAAATTGTAAAGGTTAAAAAGAAAATAAACCTACTATTAAAAACTTCCCCAAATCTCAACCGATTTGAAAAACTCAAAGACCGTTGTATTCATGATAGAACTAGGTTTAAAATGATGTATGACAAATGGGGTAGTTCCATTTAATACCTATTTTAAAGTTGGGGACGTTGTGGGTTAGGGGTGATTTGACTATCATTGCCTAAACGTCAAAAAAGTTTCTCCTTGGAACAAAAATCGAGGATTTTTTTAATTTTTTATAGTTTTAAAGAAAAAGCGATGAACAGTTTTTTAATCAACACAGCGTATATGATTGAAATACAAGTTGTATAAATATTGTCTTTGCTTTTATAGATCTGTATCAGTTTTTCAAATTTGCATGTAGGGGTCTGTGCAATTTAAGAAAAATAAAAATTTTTATTTCCTATAGTAAAATCAACATATTTTACATATTAGATACTTACCATCATCAGCGTAAGTCTCCGAGCCATAACCATCCTGTAGTCCATTCGCCCAAGTCCCTTCATACTTGGCCGTGGACGTATTCGACTGCCTAACCCCGTATCGGCCCTTAAAACCCTGCGTCCATTCCCCCCCTGTATATCCACCGACCCCTCGTTTCCACACCCAGTCCATGTCTTTTTCCATTTTGCCATTGTCCCTCAAAACAACTACCACTGCAACAAAAACAGAAATTAATATTATCATGTCAACTTAAGAGCAAAGAACTTAAACAGTTGTATTTTAAGAATATCATATTTAACTTAGTAGAGCGGACAGAAATGTGCGGCAGGACATAGGCGTTAGCATCATAATAAGCAATAAAAGAAATTAATTAGTAACAAAAGCAATAAACTGTTACAATTTGTAACAATGTATGCACAACTTACCCTCTTAACTAGCTCTATGAACTAGCTTGGTTATCACAAACTGGAGAAGATCTGTAAAAATTTTGCAGCATCAGGTATGTTTCTATGGTTGTCTCCGTAAGTGATGTTCACTGTGATGAAAAAATATGCTTATATATTGAGAACGACCATTCGACATCTATTAATGTAATACAGGCATACTTAAAAAATACTATTTTAACGCACTTAACGGATCTGGAGATGCACCATCAGTACCATCAGAAACAGACCTGCAAACTTTTCTTTAACGCACTCATTTTTTGCATCACCTATAATGTGTAGCAGTCGATTTACTTCGTCCACTATTTGCAATGACAAAATGTTTTGTAAGTTTTTTATGGCATCACGTAATAAATAGTTTTTAAAGCTGTTTCAACGGAAATATCTTCAAATTTTGTCTGGCTTTCCTTAATAGCTGCAGCCTCGTCAGGATTGAATTGTAGTATCACAGCTTTTATTTATTGTAAATATTTAGCATAATAAAAAGCTGCCTCAACCATGTTCCCCAACCTGTAAGAATCGGTTGTGGTGGTTAGGAAATACCGGGACACTTGCTATGAAATGCGTGAAGACGTTTATGAGATTTAAGAGACACTTTTTTTGTACTTGCTATTAATGCATCTACCTCTGGAAAACCTTGTCGAATAGTTTCTGCCACAAGATGTAAAGCATGCACTTTACACGTAACATGTACCAACCTACAACCGTGTTCTTGAAGAGAACGGCCTACCAAACGCATTGTCGCGGCACCATCGGTCACAAACATCAACCCTTGACTTGTTGACAGGTCAAATTTTTCAACAACACCTCCAGCATCACCCGCGTAATTGTTTTGCCAGTACACTCAATCTCTTACTACCTAGTAACAGTGGAAATGTCGGTTTAAAAGGGTACAGTACACGTACTATAACATTTACAATAGAATTTTTTTTTACAATCTGTCGTCTCGTCAACACATAACCACAGCCGATGGTTGAAGGCAGCTTTTTATTATGCTGAATATTTACAACAAATAAAAGCTGTGATACTACAATTCAATCCTGACGAGGCTGCAATTATTAAGGAAAGCCAGAAAAAATTCTAAGATGTTTCCGTTGAAACAGCTTTAAAAATTATTCACAAGAATTATAAAATATTACATGACGCCATGAAAAATTACAAAACAGTGCGTTCCCCATAGCGGAGTCACTGCAAATATTGGACGAAGTAAATCGACTGCTACACGATATGTGACGCAAAAAATGAGCGCGTTAGAGAAAAATTTGCACGTGTTAAAGCAAGACACCTATTTAACCAGATTAAGACAACTTTGTGACGTTACTGATGGTGCATCTCCAGACTCGTTAAAAACTATTTTAAGTATACTTGTATTACATCAATAGATGTCGAACGGTCGTTCTCAAAATATAAGCATATTTTTTCACTACAGCGAACATCACTCGCTGAGACAACGATAGAAACATACCTGATGCTGCAAAATTTTTATAGATCTTCTCCAGTTTGTGATAACCAAGCTAGTTCATAGAGCTAGTTAAGAGGGTAAGTTGTGCATGCATTGTTTGAGATCGTAACAGTTTATTGCTTTTGTTACTAGTTAATTTCTTTTATTACGCTTATTGTGATTCGTACGCCTATGTCCCGCCGCGCGACTTGCCAGCTATACTTATTAGTTACGCTTTCAAATTTTACAGAAGGATGTGAGTACACAAAATATAAGTTAGATGTAGAGTAGATGGCTACATAGAGAAGAAGAAATTGAAAAATGTTTCAACTTTGATGTAATATTATAGTATACAGGGTGGTCTATAAATAATGGGATAAGAACAACAATGAATTCAGGACATCAAAATATTACGATTTAACCAAACTTACCCTTCGTCCACACGTTGATATTAAAATGATGCTAATGTCGACATTTTAATTTTCTGCGGTAATTTCAGCAGTTTTGAAGATGTCAATCTGAAAATTGGTAAAATGCTCTTATTTGGGATGGGAAATATAATCCATCCCCAATTTTATGTTAGCTCCTAGATAACGATGCGTGCGCAGATATCTTAATCAAGCACCAACTTTTTTTACCCTTAAAATGTTGGCAGTATCAATTAAAAACTTGTATCGCCCCATTATTTTTAAATAACAAAGTTATACTGTTTAATTGTTGCTAAAGTTTTCGAGATATGTACAATTCAAGTATTCGATATAACTTTCATTTTATACAATAGTCTTTACATTAAAACGAAGATATAACGATTAAACAAAAGACAAGGTTCTTATCAAAACCAGCCGTAATACTATGGTAGGTCCTATTTAATTATTTCTGGCCGTGTGTCTTTTAGTGAAGAAAGCAAGCGATCTGATTTAACTTCTTTATAGTATCCGAAATATAACCTATCAGATTAGACATAATGGAATTGGTGCAGAGATGTGCAGGGAATGAGAAAGGGGTGAACAGGGAATTAATTTAAATTTAAAACTGTAGCTGCCTACTGATGATTTATGATGGAAGCTGCTAATTGAGTGGAAAACATTCTGTACTATATTTATAACAATTTGTCACTAATTAGTTGTATTAAAATTTAATCAGTGGCGTGCTGGTGGACCTTTTTTTAAACAAATGATTTTGTCGGAGTTTTTGAAAAATTAGTTGTGGATTAAACTTCTAATACTGTTTTATTTGTTTCTTAGATAAATGCTACACTTTTGCATAAAAAAATACTTAGTAGCATACTATTGTTGCTGTGAATATAAGATATATTAAACTTTAAAAGTGGACGATTGGGGAGTTTCTTTTCATACAGTAAGCTTAGAATTGCTATTCATTGATCATGTATCTAAACATGCACAAAAAAGTCAATAGATCTGTTTATAAAAAAAAAGAAAAAGGTATGTAGGATATTTTCAAATTGCAATAAGTTTTTAAAATGTATTTAGTGTTAACTTTTATCATGGCACACAATACAGATTAAAAATCCACAAAAGAAACCATTGTTTCTGTGCATATGTAATAAAATGCAGGTTGCAATTTCAAATAAAGTACGCGATAGCATAGTTTTCATATTTTTTTTGAGCCACGTCGTAGTGGATGTAATGGAGAAATACAATCCCTGGATGTTTCGGTTGATATACACACTTGTGATGATTTAGCAATGTTTTCTTTGTCGTACATTTTTTTCTAAATATACAAATTCACGATACGCTGAAATTCGTATTGTATTTGATACATAAAAAAAGGATTCTCTAAAATATATGACTCGACTGAATAAGAGCAACAGTCAAATTCAATATCATATAACACCTAATATGAATATAGAAAAAATTTCGTTGAAAAAGTTGTATCAATTTTTAACTAAGGATGAAGTCACAGACTTGCCTGAATTTCCTACTGAAAATAACTTAAACACAATACCTAGTGTCGTGGAGAAGAGAATCAGCTTCAGCCTTTAACAAAAAAGACGCTGATCTTAAAACTACACAAGAAGAAAGTTTGTATTTTTTCTCCTGACACTGATAGATTTGTGCTGGCATTAAATCAATGTTAAATCTTTAGAAATGGATTTTTTTTTCAAACGGGTACAGGAGAAAGGAGAAAAAGTTCATTGCTCCGATTGTTTAGGGAATTACTAAAAAGAGAAAACTTCTGCTTTGTTGAGTTTTCATTCTATTTCGGGATGCTGTATCACTGCTACGTATTATTGTGCATGTACTTTTAACTCAATTTTGCAACCTTCACTTTTCACACTGTTTCTACAAAAAAGGAGTTCAGTTATTTCATGATATTTCAATGGGCTGATGCAAAGTTGCAAAGTTGGCAAATAGCCCTTCAAATGACGAAGTGATGGCATTCATTGAAATATTTTTGTGCCAATTAGACTGTCCAAATACCAACATAGTTGATATTGGGAAACTCCGGTGGTACTTTTTATCCAAAAGACAACTCATAAATGAAATGTTGTCACCAACAAAATTAATACCGGACATAAAAAGAGCAAACTATCAGGCCATCATTTGTTGAAGTTGCCATTAGCTCCTTCCAAAAATTCCTTGAAAATGACAGGTTTACACGCACATGCGTTCCTTTTTATGCTGTTGCATTTATAGATATGTTCCCGTAATCACTAATTTGCCATCTGCACCAATAGAGATTTTGAATCTTATTAAGTGCACTTGTTTTCCACCATGCAAATGTGCACCTAATGTGAGGGGATAAATTATGAAACCAATAACAAGGATATGTCCTTCAGGATTTAGAATCTTCAAATGTAGACCAAGTTTCCTATTTTATGTTTTTGTTCACTGCCATTTTAAAATACACCACAGGTATGGGTATGCTTGTTTTTTCCTCTATTTTTATAAAACAACCCTCTGATTTACCTACTTCCGCTTTTAAAATGTATCATATCTTATATTCACATTAACAACAGTACGCCACTGACTATTTTATTATGCACACGGGTTCAAACTTATTTAAGCAACTAATAAATAAATGTTTAAGCCGAATCCACGATTAATTTTCCAAAAAGCATGGTGAACGGTTATTTTTTTATAAAATGGGACCCCCGCACGCCCTTGATTAAATTCTGATAAATCTAATTTGTGATAAATTGTTATAAATATACTTTGGAATGATTTCCGCTAAGTTGGCAGCTTCCATCATAAACCAGTCTGGGGCAATTTTTTTATTTAAATTCATCCCTTTTCGCCCCTTTTTCACCCCTGCACCAATTTCCAGATGTCTAACCGAGTAGGTTACATTTAGGATGCTTTAAAAATTTAGTTAAAACAGATTGCTTGTTTCCTTCACCTAAAGGCACACGGTAGAACACAACACACCGTCATATAACTGTCTGCAGTTTTCATTTAAAATTTTGTGACATAGTAACTTAGAAAATTGCAGACGGATTATTATTTTTCATCCCACAAAAATCCCGTTTACCAATGTTCAGATCGATATTCTCAAAACTGCTTGAATTATGGAAGAAAATTAAAACTGAAATTTCAACTTTCGCACCCCTGTATCCCTTTTAATATAAAATTTTGGACCACGGTGAGTTTGGCTGAATCATAATATTTTGATGTCCGAAATCCACTGTTGTTCTGTGCCCCATTACTCATTGACCAACCTGTATATTAAGAATATATTTACCATAAAGGCAACTCAAAGAATAAACAGCAAAAATTATACCAAAGATTTGAATAAAACCACCTTCATAACTGCCTACAAAGATCTTTACAAATAGGAATATCCCAATGCGAGACAAGTATGATAAAATTCAAAATAAACAATCAGTGACGCACCCACAGGGGATATAGAGGGTGTATCCCCTAAGGATCAAAAGGCACTGATAACGTTTTTAACAGATTCAAATAAGAAAAAAGAAAGCAGAAAGAAATAGAAATCTTGGAACGTTTTAGAGTATGAAATTTACATTATTTACTATTACTAAATTAAATCCCAATATTTTAAACTCTGTCGTTTGATTTTTTTCTTTTAAAATTTTATAAAATAAACTCTCCAACTTTTTCTTTTAAATTGAAAACCTCATGGTTCTGTCTCTTCTACAAAAAACAAAATATCTTTCTATACGATTAGTTATGAGTCACCCTCTATAACATTAACCATACACTGTTACATGCCGTTGGCATAGTTAACTGGATTGGCTGGTCGCCTCTCAGAATTTTGCATTATGCAACGGTGTAATTTTCTTTGATCGATATTTTTTGCAAATATTTTTAGTTTTAATTACTGACAGTTCTGAGGTGGTGAACGTAATCAAGCTTTATTAAAATGCAATCAAAATTGACTGAATTGGCTAGCCAAAAATCACAGCGCGCGCTTGTTTTTTTGTTTTATGATGTTCTTTGTTATATAAAAAGATTAATCTTCTAAAAATATTGTTTTTTTTTTTAATCATATCCTTTAACAATTATTGTACTCATATTTATTCAGAGCCAAGTCAAAAAAATTTTATTGTACAGGATGGGGCAATAGTGCGTCCGACTTCGATATGTCGAGTTCTATGATAGCTAGAAACTTGATTTAAAAACATTAATAAACTAGACAAAAAAGTCTATAACCGAAAATTATGTTCGAATATACAGGGTGAGCCAAGATGATTCTACAAGGTCAAATAGAATTTTTTTTAACGGAATGCCATGTATATCAGAACATTTTTTGAAACCTCTTTGTGGCCTCCTTCCACTCCTGATATCTGTGTGACATGACGCTCAGCCATTTTCACTTCCTAAAAGTATACAGGGTGGCCAAAATAATTTTTAAATTTACAACTATTTGAAGTGAATTTTCGAAATTTTTTCAAATGGAACATCCTGTATGTATTTGGTCCATATGATGTAGAATTGAAAAACGAAAATTATATGTACGTACATCCCTATGACTATTTGTAACCATTTTCGATTTATTGAACAATAACTGCAAAATTCAGCAATAAAAATTAAAAATATTTCTTTTTTTTTTGTAATTCAAGAGAAGGTATTATAAAAAGTGCTGCCTGCACATGTTGCCCATTTTGGTTGACACAAATTTCTATGCGTTTTTGGAATGAGGTTCTACTGTTCATAAAATTGCCGGAGTGATATTTCTAAAAGCATTTATTATCCTTTCATTCAAATTTTGGATTATTGTTGGTGTGATGTTTTTATGGGCATAATGTAACACAATTATTACAATATTTTCTCTTGAATTATTTGAAAAATTCCCTGTTTTTTAATTTTTTTGCTGAATTTTGCAGTTATTGTTCAATAAATTGAAAATGATCACAAATGGCCATAAGAATGTACATACAAAAAATTTTTGTTTTTCAATCCTATATCCCATCGTCCTAAAACATATAGGGTGTTCCGTTTGAAAAAATTGACAAAATTCAGTTGAAAAGTTGTAAATTTAAAAATCCTTTTAGTCCACCCTGTATACTTTTAGGAAGTGAAAATGGCTGAGTGTCATCACACAGATGTCTCATAACTGGTACTAACATAATTTTTTCTTAAAATCGATAGTTGTGATTGTAGTGATATTTTTAATATACACGTGTAAATGGTATAATTTCAACAAAAATCATTACATCCAAGAGGTTGGAAAAAGTCAATAATAATACAGGAGTGAAAGGGGGCCACAAAGAGGTTTCAAAAAATGTTCTGATATACATGACATTCCATTTAAAAAATATTAGTTGACCCCGTAGAATCGTCTTGGCTCACCCTGTATATTCGAAAACAATTTCCGGTTATAGACTTTTTTATCTAGTTTACTTATGTTTTTAAATCAAGTTTCTAGCTATTATAGAACTCGAGATATCGCACTATTGCCCCACCCTATATATGTGGATATTCCCCCATAGGCCAACTCTGGGTACGCCAGTGTAAACAACTAAGGTTGATATTTCGGAGAATCGTGAAAATAGTCATTTATTTTTGGTTAATTACAAATATTTAAAAAACCAAACATGATATGATACTTAAAATTGTTTTAGGGCTTTCCTACTAACGACTATATTTATTAGTATAAAATTGTATTTGTTAATTTTTGTTGTTGAAAATAAGACATTAAGAACAAGAGTTATTCATAATACTGATTTATTTTAGAAAATATATTTGTGATTTCAAGGCACTCTCAACTTGCAAAAGTGATTTTTAAAAATTCAAATTACAATACTGCCGGAGCAAATAAAAGCTCTGTTATTTGTCAAGCTTTCGGAAACGTTTATTTCCATCTTTAGGACATCCATAAAGGTAATTTACTTATACAGAATAAAAGCACCAAACAATCAAAACGCACTTTTTCGGGTAAAAACACTTTAATAAAATTAATAACAAAAGTCGAGCTATTCAACTATCATCGCTTCTGTTTCTATTTTTCATCTGATACATTTTATTCTTATTTCTATCTAGGCCTCGTCGATACGTGACAAAATCAAAAACATTCTTTATAGTTCACATTTGTATATAATATGATATCACCACGTATCGACTTATGTCAATATTGGAAATCAGCCTAAGGATAAAATTAAAATTAAAAGCTGCGTATTACATATTTTTAAAAAATATCAAACATCAAAAACAACGCTAACAGTTCGGCCGACCTGATATTTTTCTCGTCCGCGAGAAACATACAGAGATGCACACAACACTATATGCTAAAAACTAAATACAGTTTACCCTAGGTTACTATTTTTTTTAAGATAAATCTTATTTTCCTCGGAGGTCACTTCCGTCGAGAACTTGGTCTCTAGCATCTTCGTCAGCATTGGAATCATCAGATTCGGAGCTGCCCACCCTGAAAAGTTTTAATTTATCGGATAAATACCGACATAAGTACTTTTGGCTCTCGTTGAGCCTGTCATATCTTAAACCACATATCGATCGTGATCCAGGATTTTCGTTATCGTAATGGGCCCATCGTATTTAGGCAGTAGTTTTCTACTAGTGCCATCGTTATGGGGACGTTCCCGCCTAATTAAGACCAAATCCCTAACCGTATACGATTTCGGTTTGGAGCGTCTTTCGTCATAACATGACTTTTCACGTTCTTGCATTAACCGGAGACGTTCTCCTGCAAGTTGTCGTACGTGTGCGACGTTCGCACGTAGGCAGTAGTTTTCTACTAGTGCCATCGTTATGGGGACGTTCCCGCCTAATTAAGACCAAATCCCCAACCGTATACGATTTCGGTTTGGAGCGTCTTTCGTCATAACGTGACTTTTCACGTTCTTGCATTAACCGGAGACGTTCTCCTGCAAGTTGTCGTACGTGTGCGACGTTCGCACGTAGGTCGTAGTTTTCTACTAGTGCCATCGTTATGGGGACGTTCCCGCCTAATTAAGACCAAATCCCCAACCATATACGATTTCGGTTTGGAGCGTCTTTCGTCATAACGTGACTTTTCACGTTCTTGCATTAACCGGAGACGTTCTCCTGCAAGTTGTCGTACGTGTGCGACGTTCGCACGTAGGCAGTAGTTTTCTACTAGTGCCATCGTTATGGGGACGTTCCCGCCTAATTAAGACCAAATCCCCAACCATATACGATTTCGGTTTGGAGCGTCTTTCGTCATAACGTGACTTTTCACGTTCTTGCATTAACCGGAGACGTTCTCCTGCAAATTGTCGTACGTGTGCGACGTTCGCACGTAGGCAGTAGTTTTCTACTAGTGCCATCGTTATGGGGACGTTCCCGCCTAATTAAGACCAAATCCCCAACCATATACGATTTCGGTTTGGAGCGTTTTTCGTCATAACGTGACTTTTCACGTTCTTGCATTAACCGGAGACGTTCTCCTGCAAGTTGTCGTACGTGTGCGACGTTCGCACGTAGGCAGTAGTTTTCTACTAGTGCCATCGTTATGAGGACGTTCCCGCCTAATTAAGACCAAATCCCCAACCGTATACGATTTCGGTTTGGAGCGTCTTTCGTCATAACGTGACTTTTCACGTTCTTGCATTAACCGGAGACGTTCTCCTGCAAGTTGTCGTACGTGTGCGACGTTCGCACGTTCGTGTGGTTCTGTGTCAACGTCTGACAACAGAAATGCGTCGTGGATGCTTCTTGGTACGTAACCAAATAACACATAAAAGGGACTTTCCCCAGTCGTGTTATTTCTGGTTGTGTTCAATCTCCATTGGACTTTTGCAACCTCGTTATCCCAGTTGTCATCATCGACGGACGTAGCCAATAATGCTGCTAGAATGCTACAACAGTTATACCGTTCCACTTGTCCATTAGCTCTGGGTGTAGCCGTTTCGTTATGTATAAGTTTTATATTATAATTTTTACAAAAACTAGTAAAACGTTTTACGTTAACGCAGTACCTCTGTCAGTAATCAATCGTTTCGGTACACCAAAAATGCTAATTATGTCAGAACTGACAAAACTTTCGACAAGCTTTGATGTTGGTTGTACTTTTGTATTTCCTATATGTGCACTACAAGTTATAGTACGTTGCAAAATTGAAGTTTTATAAATTATTCTTGTAATAGGATCTTGATTTTTACATTTAATTGTCACAGTTAAAGGTTCTGATACTAAAATCAACCAAGTATTTTCTTCCAACTTTTGTATATTATAATTTTTTTTTGCTAGTACTCAGTTTGACTGACATGTTTTTGGTAAAATTATTGGTTTTTTTTTTTGTAAACTTTGGGAAATTTGCTGCAATGATAAAACTAAATCTTTTGGGGTTATGATTAAACAATGAATTATTTTTAATCTAGCAAAAGTTATTGCATTTAATATAGTACACGTAACTTTCCATTAAATTTTCACAAATTTCTAGTACTTTTAATTTTGAATTTAAAAATCCTATAGAGTCTGAAATATTTAATGTAGTCGATGCACTATATTAACTTACATCGATGGAAGGTCACTAGCGGTGAAACCCAAAGGACTGCCGACGCCCCAATAAATAACCATGTTTGGGTTACACACGCGTAACCAGTGCCATTGATATTTGATAAGCGTTTCAACCAAATATTTCAAAAATAATAATACTAGATTATTTTGAGATTTGCATTGCAAGTGTTAAGACGTGTATTCGTTTCATATTTTCTTAATTAAATAATTTCTTTTCGAAATTTGATTTAATTGAGTAGAATCTTTTCCACCCTTACAATATCAAAATAGGTTTTTGTATTATCTGTATATCATCATTAAAAGTATGTTTATCTATTCGTAATTTTTGAATAGTATCATTGAAATTTTTTTATAACAGTGGTGGTTACTGAAATTTGATTTTTCATTAAATTTTCCATTTGATAATTTGTTGATACACTCTGTATAAAATTCGCCGTCTGAAGCGTCTAAGTTTCCTGTTATTGCTTTCCAAATGGTTCCGATACCATTTAAAATTCCACGTTCATAACGTTTTGTATCTGCGAAAATTTCTTCATATTTTAATTGTAATGAATTTGATAATTGTTCTAATAAATTTATGTATACATATACGTTTGTACTTCAGAAAAAAATAATTGTGTGCGTATATTTGTTTTAACGTCAACAACATAAAAACATCAAACGTCAATATTTAAATCTTTTCCCGTTATTACTTCGTATTGTACATCAGTTACATTAAAACCAAAAGCACTTACCAAGGGATCGACGACTGATTCCTCCTGGCATTCATCAGCACGTACTATGATTTGTTTCTCCTTAACATTTAAGAGAAAGTTAGAGGTGTTTGCAATAATTAAACCGTTCTCATTGGGCTGCATAACGCAACGGCCAACATAATAGGAGGTCCCTTCCCATATTCTTCGTGTAGCTTCAACATAAACCGAACCATCATAGTCGTCATGGGTTGTGACGTTCACATACCCTACAGTCTTAGGTGGAATAACCGTTGCCTCCGTTGCCCACAATGGTAACTTTCTTGGCGGCATGTCGTCCACCTGTGGTAAGACAACATCTGTCTTATTATAAACTCGAACGGAACCATCTCCAATAGTCACCACTACGTCAGGGTGATTTATTAGGGGTTGTCCTATCATAATGGGTATCTTCTGTACCTCGTTTGGTACAATAAATGCCGTGACCTCCATTTTGGCTCCATGTACTTCGATAGTAACGTCAGCCTCCCCCAAAACTCGTACAGTTCCTCCTGCATATCCTCGGATCACTGCTGTGCTTGGCTGTAACTGTATCCTCAAAAATTCTGCATGACCTTGTCGTATCGTTACAGCTCCACTTCCGGAATCTAAATAACCTTTTGTAGCTTTGCCATTTACTACACAATCGACGAAATACAGTTTGTCAAATTTTTCGGTTGCTTTAGACGAGATTATTAGGGTATTTTTCTTTCGTGAGCAGGTTTCACTTTCATGTCCCAGTCGTTTACATATTCCACACTCTTTACGTGGCATTGGGCATGTTGTCGAGAAATGACCTTTTTGAGAACAGTTGTAACATTTGACACTACTAGTCGCGGCCACCTTTTTCTGTTCCTTAAAATTTTTACCACTGAATGTCGTATTATTATTACTATTATTATGTTTCATTTCGTGATATATTCCACTGCGTCTGTTTCGTCTCTCTTCTCTAGGATGTTTTTCTTGTTCAATAGTAGAAAGAAATTCCTTATATAATTTTCCAGGTGTTTCGTAACGTCCAGCTCGAGCATTATTTTGTACACCCTTGTCATGCAGGCCATCAATAATACAAGAAACTGCTTTCTTGCCTGTGATTTCACATAGGTGTAGAAGTTCCATCTTACTGAAATAATAAGACGCCATTGTTTCATCCTGTAACTTTACCCGGCTAATCATTTCTTTTATTGATGTAGCAAAATCTACGTGAGTAGGAAATGCACGCTTCAAAAGTCGTTTCCATGTCTTCCACGAATGATTGTAATCAGTTAAGTTATTGTACCAACTTTTTGCAAGTCCGTCCAGTCTTGCCTGCATGTGATATATTTTACTGCGATCGTCCCAATCGTGCATTTCTGCTAATTGTTCTATTTTATACAGCCATTTCTTCGCAGAGAACTTTGAAGTTTCTGAAAAAATTTTGGAATACAGTTTTCGCGTGCCACATATTTTACGTCAGATGTGTTGTTGTTTGCTGAATTAGGATTTGAATTTTGAGTTAAACTCATACTGCTCTGTGATCTAATTAAACGTTCAACCAAGTTTTCCAGGCGTTCTATTCTGTCTGATTCCAAAGATTCTAGACTACGTAGTCGACTGGATTCTGCAACGCGCGAAGTCTGCGGTGACGGCCTCGGCGACGGCGTACGAGTACGGCGTCTCTTGGAACCACGGGCATGGTCTCCGTCGACCGACGATGACGACGGCGACGTTGCACGTTTCTGTAGCGACATAGTTCAGCCAGCACGTATGTGTAAGTTATAAAACAGCCTGCTTATCGTTCAATATTTACGAATAAAGAATGTCTAACTTACAGTAATATGTTAGTCCTATCTATCCAGCACAAAGTCACAAACACAACACAAAACAGTTAATTGTTTTATTTGGGCACGTGTGCTACTATACCCCACACCTGAACTAAAAGCACCAAATAATCAAAACGCACTTTTTCGGGTAAAAACACTTTAATAAAATTAATAACAAAAGTCGAGCTATTCAACTATCATCGCTTCTGTTTCTATTTTTCATCTGATACATTTTATTCCTATTTCTATCTAGGCCTCGTCGATACGTGACAAAATCAAAAACATTCTTTATAGTTCACATTTGTATATAATATGACATCACCACGTATCGACTTATGTCAATATTGGAAATCAGCCTAAGGATAAAATTAAAATTAAAACCTGCGTATTACATATTTTTAAAAAATATCAAACATCAAAAACAACGCTAACAAGAAAATAATTTAAAATTATTTTAACGCGAGGCTATTGTCTACGATTTGTCTTGTGTGTGTCATGTCTTGTAGCTCGTGATCCACCGGTAAGGAAACTTGCCTTTCACCATGGAGTCCTGGTTAGGATTTTTTTAAACCAGAAATTAATCCTAGCATACTCGGATATTGGGTGTGTGTCCATTGCCTTTAAATGTGTAACCCTCTCCCGCACAAAGTATCTTGAAGTACCTTCAGGGATACAGGGGGTTGTTTTACCTTCGGTGTTTAATTTTGTTTTTAAAGCTTCACACAATTAAAAAAATACAACATATATCAGTAATGGCTGCTGAAATTTAATTTATGTCATATTGAAGCATAGGACATGCGATACTTTAAGCATAACTATCAAAACTAAATGAAGAAGTTTTACAGAACAAAAATAGTGACAAATTGATTTTGAAATTTGCACAGTGAAAAATGAATCTAAAATTAAACTTCAATACGAAAAAGCATTATTTTTTGATGAAATTTGAAATCTCTCGACATATTTTCCACCTGATTCCAAAAAAAAAAGGTTTTGCACACATTTTACAATTTGTTTAAAAAATAACCTGGTAAGGCACACAATTTTTTCAATATTTTTCTCAAATTTCAGTTGCTATTTTTTTTCTGCAAAGCTTCCTCATTTAGTTTTAATAATTATGCCTTAAAATGCAAATAATGCAGGCTGGAGAAACGAAAATACTTTTTACTATTAGTCGAGTTCTTCAGAACATCTACAATAAATCTACTTATATAGAAAATTGTTTAAAAATTTCTGGAAAAATTACTTACTAATTGAAGTTATTGTTTAAGAAACTTCATATGTTTGAGAAAATTTTATTTCTCACATAATCAAGATAACCATTTTTGATACGTGTCAGTGGAGAAGTAAATTTAAAATCAACTTTGCACGTTGTGTCCATTAAAGAATATTGTTTGGGATATTAGGATTAAAAATAAATAACATACTAATAGATAAAATTTATTTTAATGTTATATGAGTTAACCCATATTACAAAAATTACTTTATTTTTACGAAAAGAATAATTTTTTTTTTATTATATTTTTGTCATAAAAAATAAAGTCCTCAACAAATTATCAAAAATATCACATTCTAAAAAGTATAAAAATAAGGCTAAAACTACTTTTATAAAATATAAATATATACATAATTATTTACAATTTCATATCATGATTACGGCTTTTTAAACTTTTTCTTTTTTGGAACTTTAATGCAATTACATGGCTTTGAAAATAGGTTGAAAATGTACTCTTTTAATTCATCAGCTGTTAGACAAGTCATTCCATCAAATCTGATCACTGGAATAAACAATGTTTCTGGATGAATGTACTCACACGAATCTTCCTCGCTATTTTCTTCTATTTCTTCACTACTATCCTCGTTTTTAGTAGTAGTAGTGGTGTCGATTACCGAAGGAGTAGAAGCTGTTAAAAAATCATCGTCTATACAATCTTCTTTATTTGGAGTAGTTTGAGTTTTATTCTTTTCGTTCGAAATTGTTTTTGTAATAACAATTTCTTTAGACTCATAAGAACTGTTGTCAGAAACAGAAATTTCAGTGGAGTTGTAAATATGTTTATTGGAAGTTTTCTCGGAATCTGAACCGCTTTCATAACTTTTTTTCGGTGGATACATACTCATGACTGTTACTTTCAGTAGACTCCCATTTTGAATCGCTGCAGTATTTCTCGTCTGCGCTAATTTCTTTAGACTTCTGGCCTGATTCACTTTCATCTTCAGATTTATCCTCGATTTCTTCTGTACTTTCCGAATAATCAGATTCGCTAGAAGATGTGCTATATTCAGAGTCACTTTCTGTCTCTTTTGTAGTTTCTGTTTCAGCTTCAGCTTCAGTTTCAGTTTCTGTTTGACATTCTGTAGTAGTTTCTGCTGTAGATTCTGTTTCTGTTTCAGTTTCTGCTTCAGTGTCTGTTTCAGTTTCTGTTTGACATTCTGTAGTAGTTTCTGTTATAGCTTCTGTTTCTGTTTCAGTTTCTGCTTCAGTGTCTGTTTCAGTTTCTGTTTGACATTCTGTAGTAGTTTCTGTTAAAGCTTCTGTTTCTGTTTCAGTTACAGCTTCAGTGTCTGTTTCAGTTTCTGTTTGACATTCTGTAGTAGTTTCTGTTATAGCTTCTGTTTCTGTTTCAGTTTCTGCTTCAGTGTCTGTTTCAGTTTTTGTTTGACATTCTGTAGTAGTTTCTGTTAAAGCTTCTGTTTCTGTTTCAGTTACAGCTTCAGTGTCTGTTTCAGTTTCTGTTTGACATTCCGTAGTTGTTTCTGTTAAAGCTTCTGTTTCTGTTTCAGTTACAGCTTCAGTGTCTGTTTCAGTTTCTGTTTGACATTCTGTAGTAGTTTCTACTGTAGCTTCTGTTTCTGATTCAGTTTCTGTCTCAGTGTCTGTTTCAGTTTCTGTTTGACATTCTGTAGTAGTTTCTGTTAAAGCTTCTGTTTCTGTTTCAGTTACAGCTTCAGTGTCTGTTTCAGTTTCTGTTTGACATTCCGTAGTTGTTTCTGTTAAAGCTTCTGTTTCTGTTTCAGTTACAGCTTCAGTGTCTGTTTCAGTTTCTGTTTGACATTCTGTAGTAGTTTCTGCTGTAGCTTCTGTTTCTGTTTCAGTTTCTGCTTCAGTGTCTGTTTCAGTTTCTGTTTGACATTCTGTAGTAGTTTCTGCTGTAGATTCTGTTTCTGTAACAGTTTCTGCTTCAGTGTCTGTTTCAGTTTCTGTTTGACATTCTGTAGTAGTTTCTGTTAAAGCTTCTGTTTCTGTTTCAGTTACAGCTTCAGTGTCTGTTTCAGTTTCTGTTTGACATTCTGTAGTAGTTTCTGCTGTAGATTCTGTTTCTGTTTCGGATTCTGTTTGACATTCTGTCGTACTTTCTGCTTGATATTCTGTGGTAGTTTCTGCTTGGCCCTCCGTCGTAGTCTCTGCCTGGCATTCTGTAGCAGTTTCTGTTTGGAGTTCTGTGGTAGTTTCGGCAATGCATTCTGTAGTAGTTTCTACTTGGCATTCTGTTGTAGTTTCTGCTTGGCTCTCTGTCGTAGTTTCCGCTTGGAATTCAGTCGTAGTTTCTGCTTGGCATTCTGTTGTAGTTTCTGCTTGACTTTCTGTCGTAGTTTCCTCTCGACATTCAGTCGTAGTTTCTGTTACAGTTTCAGTTGCTGTTACAGTTTCTGTTTCAGTTTCTGTTTGACATTCTGTTGTAGTATCTATTTGGCCTTCTGTCGTAGTTTCTACTTGACATTCTGTTGTTGTTTCTGTTAAAGCTTCTGTTTCTTTTTCAGTTTCTACTTCAGTTTTCGCAGTAGTTCCTGTTGTCATTTCGGTTTTAGTTTCACATTCGGTTGTATTTTCACTTTTCATTTCTGTGGTACATTCAGTTGTAGCACTACTAGTTTCAGCTGAGCTTACACAATTAGAATCACTTACAGTTTGCGTTGTAGTTTCTGTTGTCGCTTCAATATAACAATCAGTTACGGTTGTTTTAGTTTGAGTTTCACATTTGGTTGATGTTTCGCAATCACCCGATTTCTCACTTTGATCACTTTCACTTTTACTATTTTGAAGTATTTGTAACAGCTTTTTAGCAATTTGTGAATGCAGTTGTGCATCATCATAACTCATTGTAGTCGATTCCATCTTCATGGTTAACTCTTTATTTGCTTGTTCACTTCCTACATCGTCACATGACTTAGGTAGATCTTCAACTGATTTAGAATTTTCCTTTGAGCAACGACATATTGGTGGCGGTAGCTTCTTAGAACATTGGTGTTTTTCTTCTGATTCTTGGTTCGGAATTGATTCATCTTTCGATGGTGGTTCTTGTTTTGTTATTGAACATTGTTTTTTATGAGCAGCTGAACAAGGTAAATTTACCTTGGGGCAAATTGGCTCATTTTGGTTGTTTATTAAATGCGTAATAATTTGCAATAAATGCCCTAAAAGACATGATTGCTCTGTTGGATTTATGACTAAACCATGACCGTCACAGTTTGTTGGGGCACATTCACTTAAATTAACCCACAGAAAGCACACGCTCAGTAGCGTTAATATGCGGACCAGCCCCATTGTGGAATGTACTTGAATTCATATTTATGTTGTCTTTTATATATCTGAATAAAATTGTGCGTGATATTAAAAATATTTAAAGTTATATTTACATATCCAAATCATAAAGTAGAGAAGGTCATGGTTAAGTTAAGCTGACTATTGCAACGTACTCAAAGTACGTTGACCTGAAGTTAAATCTAAATTAAAATTTAAATGTTTTTGATTAATTTATCAAAATAGATATGTCAAAATCATTTTAGTCACGATTTTCATTATATTATTTACATTTGAAATTGACGAACATGCTGATAGATGGTTTCATTGGTAAAAACTAAATAATGTATTTTTACGATAGTGAAAATACAGTGCATTAGAAGATTATACCTACTTATTTCTAAAAATGGTAAATAACATTATTGAGGGGAAAAATATGTTTCATTTATTTTGTAAAATAAGCAGACGCATAAAGAACAATAATTTTTGATCTTATGGACATAAATTTAATATAACAAATACATATAGTATACTAAAAATTTATTTTTATTGATTTATTATAATTAGTTTCCCGAGTTATTAGTATATTCATCAATATAATTATAATAATAGAAAGATTTGGTCGTATTCAAAATGGAATAATGTAACTATTCTAAAACTAGGAAGTTGTCATTAATATAAAATACTGTATTGATGTGGGCAGACTCTGAATAATTATTTTAATGTACTTTAATCACAAATTTAGAAATATTATATTTAATAGCTGAACATTTGATGATTTTTATATTTTTATTTAGACACAGCTGTCACTTGCAAGTTTAAAAAAATATATTGTAGAAGGTGTTTCAAAATCTTATGAGCCGTGAAATGCGCAAAATCCGGAGCTTATTCCACGGTATAAGTGGAGTTATGCCTCTGTGCATATGAAGGTCAAAGCTCATAAGGTTTTGAAATACCTCTAAGAAACTTTCAACAGAGACAAACTAAGGTAAGGGGCTGCAAATTTATGTAGATCGGACATACACATAACAGGCTGTTACCAATACATTGTTCGAAAATGTCACGATCATACATGACAAAAATCTTTTTCAGTAACCATGAATTTTTTGAAATACTATCCTAAAAATATTCCCATATTTCCTAAAAATACCGAAATTTTATATTTCTTTGGATTTCAAATTAGAAACTTTCCACTGGAACAATTTTTTTAATGAAATTAAATCAAATCTCTAACCCCCATTATTATCAATGTCTTAGAGGAACCTTTAACTTAAAAGGAGTTTTAGTAACAAGCAAACAAACAAATTATAAACATCAGATAGCAATTCTATAATTTAAATGGAGGATTAGGTTTAATGGCATTGATATATCTCGATTTATATTTTGCTGGAATTGCTGATAATACATTTTCTTGTCACCAAAACTCCATTTAAGCCAAAGGTTCCTTTAAAATTGATAATATCGGGGGTTATTTATTTTTATTAATATAAACTTTATCTAAGCCATGATTTTTTTTATCAAATATCAACTACGTTTGATACTAGTAGTACTTATCTAAAGAGGTATTTATACATTTCCATCAGAACGTGGCTAAAAGTGAAACTGAAAACAGAATCATTGATAACAACTTCTGGTTGTTTGTATTATTACAGCTAAGTGAATGTTATAGGTATGTATAAATATAAACATATTAATTAAATAATTATTACGGGTCATTGAACAGTAGATATATACAGGGTGTCTCAAAATTTACTACTCTAAACTATAATTCAAATAACAAATTTAGATGTTTCCTATTACATACTGGTTTAAAAAAAAATATCTTGGGAATTTTTTTTTTAATTTCTATAGAAGTTTTGCTTCTTTGTGGCTATGAAATGATTAAAATTTGAACTAAAATTTCTGCCCTCTTTTGTACTAAGTAGTTTATTCTGATTCTTTCAGTGCCTTTTTATTGAAAAGTGACAAATTTGAATCAGTTTAATGTCATCATTGGAATTTTCAATACCTTGAAAAATACCTAGAAATCATAGAATAGACAATTTTCGTTAGTTGAGCGACTTTGAACGGGCTAAATAATCGGTATGAGGATAGTCGCTCCTTGCCAATCGTGTGGGTCGTTATGCAGCAACGATATTAAGATATTTATTACGTGTGGGTCGTTATGCAGCAACGATATTAAGATGTTTATTAAGGTGGTCTGAGGATGATCGACATGGGTGACAAAGAGGATTGGGACGCCATAAAACAACCACGCATCGATAGGAACTCACCCTCAAGTTTTGGCCCTACGGGATAGAAATTCCATGACACGAGCTGTGGGAATATAGGCTTTAGGTCGAAAGATGGCGTCAACATATCGCTGAGTTAAAGTTTTTGATTTAAACCGACCATTTTTGTGCCTACCACTTACTCCAAGTCATCGTCTCTTCAGGTTGGCATGGTGTAATGTGAGAGTGAACTGGAGACAGAAATGGCAACAGTGTTCAGTGATGAGTCTCGACTGTTCTGTAGGCTCATGTTGGATATAGGAGGGCGAAACACGTTTGAGCCTATTGCATTGCCTTACTTTTAATGCAATTTTCCAGCAGGATAATACCCGTCCTCATACGGCAATGGTTACAACAAACTTATTACAAGAAGCTAGTGTGGTAGTGCTTCTATGGCCGGCACGGTAACTCGATTGAATATGTCTGGGATATGACTGGTAAAAGAGTGGGACATTTACTCCGCCCCCGCGAATAATTTGACCATTTTCGTCTTCGCATCCAAGAGGTTTGGGATGAGATACGCAAGCCAACATTAATCATCGGTGGAACCTTTCTTTACTACTTAAATAATATTCTTACTCCGCGTTTCACAATGTTGAAATTTCAATCACTTGATTGTCATACTGTGGGAAAACTTTGGTACAAATGTCAAAAAAATTGCCAAACGAAATCATGGTTTTTATTCAAACCAGTATATTATAATACTCTCTGGTACGTTATGTTCTTTGCTGTAGTATTTCGTTTTCTATATATTTAGTTCCCAATTGTTACTCTTGTTTCTCCTTGAACTGTATATTATTATACAATATGAGTAAGGAGAGTCGTACATAAACACAACTTGACCTGAGGTAAGTTTCAAGGAGCAAAATACTAACGTTACCAAAGGACAAAGGACAAGGTCTAGAGTGGTCAAACACGTATGAAATATTTAATACGACAAACGTGTTAAAGGCCGAGAGCATACTAGCCCAAGAGTTGATTTTACAGTAAATTATTCTGAAATTAAATAATTACAAAACAGTATTTTCACTAGTCTAATTTTTTGTGTATGTTGGTTTTGCAACTAGTTTCACCATATGCTATATGACCATTTCAAGTAACTAAAAATATACAATTTTGTTTCTTTTAATATAAATTAAATAGCAATTAACTTTATGGCTGATTTACAAAATGTATACAGATGTCATATGTCTTAAAAGCATTGAGGTTTTGTTTGATGAGATTGTAAACTTACATTTTGGGTTGAATTTTTATTAACTAAACAGCAATAAGTTTACTGAAATAAATTTAATTACGAAGAATTGTTGATTAATTTTATTTGGCCATTTAATACGTTAGGTATAGTTTTTATTTTTATTTAATTTATTTGTTTCTAAAGCTCCTTGTAAAATAAGTTTCTACTTTTTTCATAATTATACAATATTTTCGGCAGATGGTTATTGTTATTAGGTTTATTCCAGCAGCAATCTTGTACTACATAGTTGGAAACGGTCAGAAATAGTCGCTCAGGACTCTTTCATTGTATGTTTATTAATTAACTGGTCTGACAGTTTCAAACTAATCCAAGACTGCTGTTGGAACAAACCTATTGGTTATCAAAATTTAATATAAAAACATCATTTAGTTCCAATAAAAATAAAGGTAACTATGTTCAATGTAAAAGAAAAAATTGATATTTATAGAAAGTATGGGATATATCGGTTAGATTTTCTAGAATGTAATGCAATCTATATAGGTCAAACAGGTAGATCGTTTGGTATAAGATGGTGAGAACACATTCCCACACAAAAACAGTACTTCAATTTTTATAAATATTTAACAGATTCAGCCCATACTACAACTAATAACCATCTGCCAAAAATTTTACAGTGGCTTCAGAAGTAAATAAATTAAATAAAAATAAAAATTTGTTTAGTGATAAAATCTATTGAAATAATTTTCAGAAGGGTAAACCTGTTTGGAAGTTTGGTGTACAAACATGTGAAATTTCGTGGAGTTCTCTGGGATTCCCTTGGAAATGGAATTCCCCGGAATTCTTTGGAATTCCATGGTATTCAGTGGAATGTTCTTGGAATTTCCTGAGAAGTTTTTGACATTCCCCAGAAGAAACAAGTGGAGAAAAGTGTCGTGTACCAAAATCATTATTTTGAATAAGCTTGATTTAAAAACATTGTCTCAGAACTTTATTTTGTTTTATCAAAGAACTACTAGTAGTAAAATGTTCATACTGTATTGGTTAATACTATGAGAATTTTTGTAGTTTTTTTTTATACACAAGAAAAGTAATAGTTAAATGTGCATGACACTCTTATACAAGGAAATTACCACGAACATTGACCAATCTATTCAAAATGAGAAGTAGCTAGAGACAAATTCTTGTTTTGGTTGGCACATGAGATTTTCCTCCCTCTTGTCGTTGAGCCTCAAAACCTGCTTTGTAATTTTCTATAAGCTCATCAATATTTTTTTCCAAAATCACACTACATGTATCACTTTTCGGATGCTTAAAAGAAAGGTTGTAATTTGTAGAAAGAATATTAATACATGCTGAAAGTTTCATCATAAAGTTATCGCAAAGGTTTTTGTCACCGCATTCTTTAATGTACATTTTCTACATTTGACTTATACTGAGGTAAGGTACAAGAAACATTATGGTGATTTTCATTCCAGGAATACTGTGATTCTTCAGCTGGAAATGTTTTTATATACATATCCTCATTTCTCGCGTCCAAATTAAACTTTTCACTGTACTTCAATATGCCTTTTTTCTTGCACAACATTCCCTGCTCTATATTCATTTTCGGCATAAGTTTTTCATTTTGGGAAAAACATTCTTCTCCTCTCTTGCAATTGCTGATCTTTTTTCCATGGGTTTAGATTTCGTAGCTGTTTTCTAGAAGGTTTTTCTTTTCGATCAAAAATTTTTCATTTGACGTTGCCGTTTTTAAAAAAAATAGTAGCCATCTAAACCTAATTCATTTGCGGCCGTGACAGGCAATTTATTTTCAAGGTAAATATTTATTGTGTCATCACTGAAATTTTTCCTAAATTTCCTCAGGAATTTCACATTCATCGCTGTTTACGTCTTCATCACTTGAGCGAAATTTTTGATATTTGAGTTTTACCAGAACCCATAGTCATACACCATATTTTTAATTGCATATAAACAATGGTCCTTACTACAGACAATTGTATTTAAGTAAGCAAGCACGATTCTGAAAAATAACAGTCTGTCCCAACATATAGTTGTTAGGCCTCGTATGGCGTTTAACTCGTTTTAATGAACTCTTTTTAAAAACTGTATATTCATTTTTAGCAAAATACAATTTCTATAATTTAAATAATACATGATAAATATAAGTTATAGAAAATTATGCAATTACTCCTAAAAGAGTGTTTTGCAGAAATTGCGTTTTGAAAATAAGCTCCTCAAATATACATATAAACTGGTTTTGTTATAATAAGTGATAAAATATAACTGTTTACTTCCATATAAGAAAAAATTATATACTTTTGGGTGGAATTATCTGGCATATCTTGGCATTCTCTGAGTTTTTTAGAATTCCCTAGAATTCCTGGCCAAGATAATGAAATTTCATTGAAATATTTCGGAAGCGGAAGTTTGGTGTACAGATTCTTGTCAACAGGTTTACACCTCGCAATTCTCTGTTATTAAATATGTAAATATATTTCAGTAACCATAATGTTAATTGACCATTAATTTAAATCTAAAGAAAAATGTTGTGTATATATTCATATTCAATAAAAATATCTGAAGAGGATCAAGACAGTGGTAAAACTAATAAAATAAAAGTGAAAATGACACGCAAAAAACAGTGTTTTGTGATTATTTTAACTTGAAAATGAAGTTTCACGAATTAACGTCATCTTCAGTCAAGTTTTAGTAAATTATTTGTTGTATACAATTACAAGACGTGATCTGCAAAATATATTAGAAAGCTTTCGTGTTAATTGTATCAGAAACTATCTCTGGCAGAATTAATTCTCGTAACTTTTGAAATCTCATTTGTGTTCAGTGAATAATGGGAAACTTCCAAAATGGTGAAAAAATGGAAAACCACCCGTAGTGTAGTACTAAATAATGAAATAAAATTTGAGTTTGAACGTTGTAAAAGTCTAATTACAATTTATTTAAAAGATGTGATTTACAAATCCACGTAGATAACACCCTTAATTTTATATTACAGAAAAAAAGATCACATCAGGAGTTCATTTATTTTCATTAAAACCGCAGGGAGCGTATGTTAACGAAAATAAATGAATTTTTATCGCTCAGAATGATATCTTGCCTTAATGTTAAAATATCGCATTTACAAAAAAAAAATTATTTTATGCTTAGTTTTCCATTTTATACCTCTTTCTTTTCCCAGAAATGAAAACTTGACGGTAACATTTTAAAAACATCTGAAACCTACTTTATGTTTATTTTTTGTATATTTTTTGGTGTTGTATTATATACATGGTCTCAAAATAGCTTTACTACTTTTTTGACAGATATTATAAATTGATTCTTTTTTTAGGAAAAATAGATGGAGTTTTAATAAAGTAAAGAGTTAATTTATGTAATGAAATTTTTATAAGAAAAAATTACTACTACTAGGTATATAATTAATATTTTGTCTGCTTTACATTGCTGTAAAATGTACCATATAATTGTTCCAATTATATGTGTCTGATTCATTCTTTAACAATATGTTTTAATGTATAGTGTATTTTTTTTAATTAAATGCATGTCTCTGGCAAATGTTTTTATTCAAAATAGAAATATCATGACAACTGTGGTGCTAGTAAAACAGATTTTGTCTTTTCTGTAATTCAATATTCATATTGGCTAATGGTGTGAAAAGCAGTTGTTCATAAAGAAAAAAGGGACTGGCATACAGTTTGGGCCATTTTGGTGATATACATATTGGGATCTCGGACACTATAAGAGATGAAAAAACAGTTAAACGAGTTAAAGTTTTAGACTATTTTGTTACCAACTAATAGCCACTTTCAAAACTATTCCATCTGTTGAGAGTTTTGAGATATCGCCATCGAAAAAAGTTGTGTGTTGCATTTTCTAATATCAGCTATAACTTTTTATTTTTCAATATTTTTTAAATCTGTAAAACATTCTCAAAGCAACTTGTTTCGTAGAATACTACAGTGTACGTACTTTAAGTTACGTAAGCAGAGAAATACCTGTGGATGAAAAACTAAATTATTTTTCTAAATAATTACTAATAATAATTATAAATAACAATGATAACAATTCATGAAATAATTTGCCTATATTATTAATGTTAAAAATCTTACGACAAACAAAAAAAGCATTTAAAATATAACTATTTACATAAATGTTCAAAATGTTGACCATTTTTGGTTACACATCTTTGAGATTTTTCTAAAACGTTATCATGAAATTGATTTACTGGCATTATTGCTCTAATTGCCGGTAAAATTAGATTTTCTAACATATTTAGATACCTTTGTCCGGTTAATGTATTGTTATAAAAAAATGGCCCAATAAATCGATTTCCTAAAAAAAATAAAACTCTCTTCTTTACTTAAAGAAAGAATAAATAACATATACGCACGCTGAAGCTATAAAATTATTGTTTTATTGCAATGATCAAATATAAAGAGAAAACGAAAACATTTTTACCATAAATGCCACTCCATACATTAAAGCCAAATGGTCTCTGCAATCTACGTTGGGCACGCAGTCTAGAGTTTTCAGTAGCCCAATGATGATAATTACGCCTATTAAAGATGCAACGTTGTTGCTAAAGTTGGCATTTTTCTTGGCGCTTTATTAACAAACCAATTCCAAAATTCTATTCTTCACCTTCCTAAAACCCTTGTATGATAGTCGGCTTGTAGGGACGATATTTGTGTTTCATCAAAACTCTTCGAATCGGAGTCCAAGGAATGTCTAATTCTCTATTACGTACCCTTGATGATGATGCTGGGTTAGCGTTGAAATAATCTATTATATTGTGGTCACGGTTACTATTTTCTTTTCCATAACTTTTAACACGTGGTTTTTCAAAACTTCCAAGAGATCAAATTTGTCGCAAGTTTTGAGAAATATCTTTCATTAGGTTGTTGCGTCTCTGGTATTTTTTCAGAATAACTATTTGAAGCCATATTTGCATTTCTGTTATTTTTAACATCACACCAACATATCAAATTTTTATTCGCTGGAATAATGTAAAGATATTTCAAGGAATTAAAAACACGCACCACGCAAAAATTTTAACGTAAAGAATATTTGTTGTCAAAAGTTTGACATGAAGATACTAAGTCTATTTGATATTTCACAGTTTTCATTTTAGTACACTAAATTTTGATTTACCTATTACTTCCTCACCTCTCAAAGTGAGGAAGTTATGTATTCGTGAAAAAAATTTTGAAAATTTTTATTGCATTTCTGGACGAATCTCGACGAATTATGACGACACAAAATTTCAGAGAGAAAAAAATTTTCTGTCTGTGTGTCTGTCTAGTCGCGAAAGCAGCTATAGTTTTTGAAATAAAGCTAGCAAATTTGGTACACACATTCTAGAGGTCAAGGAAGAGATTGAGTTTGTTGAGCAAAATCGGTCCCAATGTCTAAAAAAATATTAGTGACATTCCACCAATGTGACTTGTTGGAACGTCAAAAAATTTGACTTTTTTGAAACGTCAAAGTGACTTTTTTGAAAGGTCAAAATGTGACCTCTTTGAAACGTCAAAAATGTGACTTTTTTGAAACGTCAAAAATTACTTTTATTATAAATGCCACCATACGTCGAGTTTTATAACGGTGAGGAAATTCTGATCCCCAAGTAATTGGCAGCGGTTTTTTTTCTGTGGAGAAAAATGTCTGTAGAATTGACATTTTATTACGTATTTTGTTCAAGTAAATAAGTATTATTGTTTACGATATTTTTGTTGATAACTAGTAGGACTTATTTACAAAATATGAGGTTTTTAGTAAATTATTAAGTTTAAAAAGTTTAGTGATTTTATTAAATAATTCTTTACTGCTTTGTAAAATTTACCCAAAATCTACCATTTAGGAACAATTTGTTACTTTTTCATCAAGAGGTAGTTCTTTAGTTACGTAACTTTAAAGTACGTTTATTGTATTATAATTTTAATTTTCAGGTGTTGCCATATCTTGCCGAAAAATTAGTTATATTGTTCATTTCAAAGAATTTCTCATTTTTTGTCTGTCTACATGTGATACATCGTTGAAAAGCTAAATTCGAGCTCCTTTTTAATGAGTGAAGAATCTAGAATGTTTTGAATAAAAGTGGTTTTTTATCTTTTTTACAATTCCGGTAACCTTGAAATTTGTCTATCTGCTAGAGTCTCGTTGCTATAGCAATTAATTTTGTTTTTTCTATTGCATACTACATTCTTTAGAATCAGCAGATTTTTCAGCATGATTGTATACAATTTTCGTTAGATTGTATAATAAAAATTTCGAGCAAAATCAAATTTTCCGACATCGCCATTCCACCACAACCTATTTTAACACGTAGGGTGGCTGATGAAATTTAGGTTATGTCATATTTTAGTATAGGAGCATGGAACCCAAGCGATACTTTGATACTTTAAGATGAAACTCTCAAAACTAAATGAACACTTTTGGACATTTTCATAACGAAAAAAAATTTAAACAAAATTTAAAAACGGTGTAACCTTATGAAAAAACAATATTTTTTGATGAAATTTAAAATCGGACGTAATATTTTCCTCCTGATTCTGAAAAAAAATGTTTTGCAGATATTTTGGCATAGTGTGGCTTTTCAAACTCTATTAAGCAGCTACCATATTCTCATTTTCACTGAGACGGCAAAAAAAGTGTTGCTAACAGCGACAGATGGTCCTAATCCGGCCCTAGCCCCTTGCAAATTTTGTTGTGATTTTGGTGCAAGATATTTAAGAAACAAGTTTTTTAAATCCATGCAAATTTCATTAGACATTTTGAAAAAAGTGCATTCAACATTTGATAATGGAGAATCGAGAGCTGCCGAAAATATATATTTAGAAATTTGTAGAAATCAACTAAAATACAGCCATCCGCTGACCACATCTCAATCTTTTAGATGGACAAAAACATATCACCATAAAACCAACTTCTGACTTCTCCATTTGACGTAGAGGTTTATTTGATATCATCCTTTAGATATTTCTGGAATGGTGGCTTAATGCCCAACAAAGTACGAGAGAAAAATATAGACAGCCACAAATAAATAATTACAGACAATAACGAGTTATGTATATGCATTCAAAATAAAACGAAATAATGCTCTGTACATTTCTCAGTTGGAAATGAAATAAAAAGTATAAAGAATATTATGTAAATTCTGCTTAGAAAAATAAAATCTATCAATGATTTAATAGCTTCCATTCCTTATTTCTTGTATAAATAATTACCGATTAAAATCCAAAGTTATAGTCTGCTTATTGTTTCACTGCGCTATATAATTTAAGAAGTGTACACAGTAGAAATACCTTCTCAGATCATTGAGAACTAATTTTATAAGTGATTACTTTAGATTTTTTGCTATAAAGTGATGCCAAATTTGTTTTTCTTTTTTGAGAAAATCGTTCCACATTAGCAAGATATGCTTGTTTAATGTGAATTACTCAGTGCTATTCTGAGACAATCCGTGATTTATTTTAGAGAAGTAATACGCAAGCATAGTGCTACAGAGAGGAGCTCCGTGAAACGGAGCCAAACATATTTATAGTGTTGTCCATAACATAGCAACAACAAAAGTTTCCGTTTTAGAATTATTACAATTCTTTCATTAATGTTGAAGTGGTAAGTTATAAGTCTCATTTACATAGAAATTAACGGTAAAATTAGTGCGATTGCATTATTTGCAGTGTGAAAATTTATTGCATTCATTTGAATGCGAGCGTTTACATCGAAAATTAACAAAATGACTTGCTGTAGAAGTTTGCAAGATTTGCACTATTTATTATACACCATCCAATCAGATTTCGAATTTTCTGCGCAATTGCAACTGTTTGGGTGCAGGTGGTGTATTTGGAATTTTTGGAAACGTTTTAACCACAGAACAGAAAAAAAGAGTTTTAATCTGTTTGATCTACCTACATATATATTTATTTTAGGACAATAAATAATTGTAATGCCCTTGTAACACCACCAGAACTACCAGAAGATTCTACTGAAAACACAACTGATTTGGAAGAAATCGAAATTAATGAAGACCAAGAAATTTATACGTCTACCATTTCTGCCACCAGTTCAAATTACGATACTGCAGTGGAGGACCATTGCTATACAACCCCGTTAGCTAAAGGGAAAAGAAAGAAAAGTGAAACAGATAGAATGGAAATTTTATCAGGACGTTTAGGTAATGCTGCTGAAAAAAGTGTGTCAGCTATACCTACAAAAGTGATTGAAATAGATTCTTTCACCTTATATATATGTTGGAGCAAGTTTAAAGAAAATCAGGGAAGATATACGGAATGATTGCATGTTAAATATTACCCAACTATTGCATAATTATAAAAAAAATGCAAGTACTAGGTTACTAAAAAATACATTTTCTTTTTTTACTTTCTAATGTTATTCGTTGATGTCACAGTAAATGCAAATAGATAAAATATACCCTAAGAGTGCATTTTTTTTCTCTTGTACAAATATTACAAAAATTTACTTTATGCCAAATAAATTGGCATTATAAATAAAACTAATTTAATTATTTACATTTTCTTATACAGGGTGGCCACGAGTCAATGTACGCCCCCAATATTTGGGTTGTTTTTGAATTGAAAAATTTGGTTTTTGGTACACATAAATTAGACAATAATGGGCTACTTTTAGACTAACAGGAATTAAATATCACTTCCGGTAGAACCGGAAGTGACATGAACTTTTCTTTCTTAAATGGAATGACTATATTTTTTTGATGGTTTCTCATTAAACATAAATTTCTAAGTGCATCAGTTTTTTCAGATTTTATAAATTCCAAAAAATAAGTGAGATACGAACAATTTTTCAATTTTTCCAAAATGGTCGCGTCAGATGAATGCGATGTAAGAAAATTACTAAGTAGGCTATGGAAATTATTAATAAGGTTGTAGACTTGTCTGTAAAGAAAAAAAATAGTTGTTTGAATTACTGATAGGTAACAGTATTTTTAGGTTTTTTTTTCAAAAAACGAAATTTAATTTTCATTTTCATTTCCGTAGGGGTCCTATGGACATTTTTTTAATGGAACTGTGCTATTTTTTTTAATTAATCGGAAATAATGATTCATAAACTGTAATTTTTTCGCCATTAATAATTTCTTAACGATACCCTTCGTAATAATAAAAGTATTTTTAAAAGGTAAGCCAACAAATCATTTTAATAAGGTACCTATCTACATTTAAATCCAAAATTGCAGATAGCCATGAAAATGACAGACATTCGCAATAATTGAATTATTCTTAACTTATACTCACTAACTTTCTGAAGCAAATGTATTAAATTCGTTATAAACAAGAAAATTAATATAAAATGGCTGAAAAATATTCAAGATATGAAAAAGTTGACATGTTGATTATTTATGGAGAGACTCAACGTAATGCAACTAGAGCACAAAGTCTGTATGGAGAGAGATATCCAGAAAGAAGACAACCTCCGAGAAACTATTTCGCCCGGTTGGAGCATCAATTTAAAACTGAACCTGATATAGAAATTGAAGAAAGATTTATTGTGGATGAAGAAATGGAAATTAATGTATTAGCTTTAGTGCATGTTGACCCAACCATTTCGGTAAGACAAATTGAACATGAATTACCAGTTTTCAAAGAATTCAGCCAGGAAAATTTTAAAGAAACACGGCTATCGTTCTTATAAATATCAATTGCATCAATTTTTGTATGAGAATGATTATCAACGAAGAATAACTTTTTGTAATTGGTTACAGTTAAGCCAATTAAGAAATGAGAATTTTTTCAAAAACATTTTGTTCACTGATGAATCGAGATTTACAAACCTTGGGTTATTTAATGGAAACAACACATCACAGGTCCAATAATTTTTGACGGAACTCTAACTGGACCAAGATATCTAGAATTTCTCCAAAATAAATAATTCCACAGATTAATCAAATTACCAATACCAATATTGACGAAGTTTACTTCCAACAAGACGGGGCTGAACCACACAATGCTATTATCGTTAGGGATTACTTAAATCAATTGTTTCCAGGTCGTTGGACTGGGACCCATGGTCCAGTCAGATGGCCTGCAAGGTCGCCTGACTTAACCCCACTCGATTTTTTTATTTAGGTGCGTTTGAAAAATAGAGTCTACATGACTGCTCCAACCACAAGGCAAGATCTGGAAGAAAGAGTTCGACACGAAATTGCACAAATAACACCTCAACAATTACAGACGTGCAACAATAATACACAGAGTAGCGTTACTCTGTGTATTAATCAAAACAGTGAACAGTTTGAACAATTTTTATAATGGTTTATTATAATTAGGTTTTAAATAGTTTTGTTATTCTATTTATTCATAGTTGCAACGTTTTATTAAAATTATTTCTTGTTTAATTTGTATTTACCTTTTAAAAATACTTTTATTATTACGAAGGATATCGTTAAGAAATGATTAATGGCGAAAAAAATTATAGTTTATGAATCATTATTTCTGATTAATAAAAAAAATAGCACAGTTCCATTAAAAAAATTTCCATTGGACCCCTACGGAAATGAAAATGAAAATTAAATTCCGTTTTTTGAAAAATAACCTAAAAATACTGGTACCTATCAGTAATTCAAACAACTATTTGCTTCCTTACAGACAAGTCTAGAATCTTACTAATAATTTCCATAGCCTACTTAGTAATTTTCTTACATCGCATTCATCTGACGCGACCATTTTGAAAAAGTTAAAAAATTGTTCGTATCTCACTTATTTTTTGGAATTTTTAAAATCTGAAGAAACTGTTGCACTTAGAAATTTATGCTTAATGAGAAACCATCAAAAAAATATAGTCATTCTATTTAAGAAAAAAAGTTGTTGTCACTTCCGATTCAACCGGAAGTGATAATTTCATTCCTGTTAGTCTAAAAGTAGCCCATTATTGTCTAATTTATGTGTACCAAAAACCAAATTTTTAAATTCAAAATGAACCAAAATATTGGGGGCGTACATTGACTCGTGGCCACCCGGTATATTCAAGTTGCCAAGACACACTTCTTGCAGGACCATTTACACAATCTTTCATCGTATTTCGTACATGAAGGGCATCCCATCCGGCATTTCTGGCGTCTAACCGTCTAATACTACAGGTCTTAAAGCTGTTGACATTCATTCTACGTCCTTCCTCCAATCACCGAGAATAATTTCTCCTGTAGAATTATTTTCTCGGTCTGAGTAACTGTTATTACAATATTTTGGATTTAATGTTTCGTTCATTTTAATGTAGTTATGTAGGCAGATTGATGCTTTCACAATACTATCCACCGTTGCGTTGTAGGAAAGGCGTTAACAGTTTTTGAAAAATTCGCCAACGTGCTACTAATATTCCAAAGGCATTTTCTGTGCAACGGCTAAGACGGTAATTAAAGATTCTCAATTTCTCTTCCAAATATTTCCCTCCATATGGTCGTAGTAAATTAAACTGCAGTGTGAACGCCTCATCACCAACAAAATAATATTGAAAACGGATGTAAGTTCTAGGCAAGAATTCTGCTTTTGGTAAATTTAAGGTTTTATTTTTCAAATTTTGTTCAAATACAGACTTCCTAAGTATCCAGAACTGCCAATATTTACGAGTACATGAGTAAACATATAATTTGTATCACAAACAGCAAAAAGGACTTTACTATGGTGTTTTTTGTAATTGAAGTAAGTTGACCCGGATTCATTCGGTGCCTTTACAGCAATACGTTTGCCATTCAAGGCTCCTACGCAATTGGGCATATGTCATTGCTTGGAAAATTCACTTGCAATTTGTTTCCATTTAACTTTCTTCGGAGCAGCCAAATAAATGGGTTGCAACACTTCCGAGATTGCTTCACAAGTTTCCCTAATAATGTTGCTAACTGTGCACCTTGCCATACGATAAGCAAAAACTACTGTTGGTAAACTATCACCAGCAACTAACATTCTAAGATATTAAGATATTTAACAATTTAAGTATTTTATTTATGTTTGGTACTATCTTAATATACATGCTAAGCGAGCATTTTCTGGGATTGATGGGCGATTTGATTTTTTTTTTTTAAAGGGGACCTACTGTAGCAAGCAAATTGTCAAATAATTCCGCAGACATTCTAGTATAATTAAAAAACATTTCATGATCCTGCAAACGCATTTCCCTAAGTAACTTATTGTAGTCCCCTTGCAATTATCGTTTTTGGTGTATTGGACGCACCGATAGGTTTTCCTAAGTTTTCGACATTTCTTTTTTTTTACTTTCTTATACCTAATATAAGGAAGTATAGTAATCGTGATTTTTTTCGACCTCGAGATTTGATTGATATATACGTCTTGAACCCTTCTGAATCCATTCTGACTATTTTCCGAATGATGTCTGTCGGTGCGTGTGTGTGGATGTGTGTATGTATGTATGTATCCGTGAAAACTCAAAAAATACTAATGGTAGACTTTCCAATTAAGATTGTCAACAACATTTTAGGTGACACATTAAATTTGATGAATGTGGTACCACTAGAAGAGACATAATGAATGAAAGAAGAAAAAAGGTACTTTCGGGAAAAAATTAAAAAAATTTATCGCATTTCTGCACGAATCTCGACGAATTATAATGAAAGAACACAACTTTATGAAAAAAAGAATCTATCCGCATGTCTATTGTATCGCGATAGCAACCACAGTTTTTGAGATTAAGCTTTCAAATTTAGTACACTTGTTCTAAAGGCCAAAGACAATAAAAAATTCGGTGATGAACAAAATTGGCCAGCTGAAAGGAGGTGCATAGGACCCAAACTTTTTTGTATTTGACTACAAAAAAAATATATTCTTGATGAAAGACTATAAATCATGTCTACTATATCAAGCGAATACAATATATTTTCCAAGTACTTAAATAAAGCTGATGTAAACTGAAATATTTTACACATTTGGCCTCATAAAATGTGGTGAGGATAAATTTAATAGTTTGCCGTTTGAAAGGTCTAATTTAGTTACAAAAATGTCAGTGTCAGCCACAAAAAAATTATTAAAATATATGACATGAATTATTATTGACAGTATCGAATGTCGCTGATAATTAATCATTTAAAAATTTTAATGAAACATTTCAAGGTACGCTATTAAAATTTAATTGAGGTAGGTGAAGAATTAAATAGAATGATTTTTTTTAGATCAGGATGATATACACTGGTATAAGAAAGTTATGTGCTGGCTACATCAGATATTTTAATTTTAAATATCAATGCACACAATAGCTGCACACAATCAGTAATCACGTACTCCTAACCTTAAACTGTAAGAATGAGAAGGTCTATTTATTCCATTGTAAACGTAAATTAAAAATACCCACAACTACACTATCAATTTCTACACTAATCTCTATGTAAAAAAGCCTTTCAGCTTTATAAGCAGAACTTGTTGGGACGAGTCTGAGTCTCAGATCCGATAGATCTCAGAAAACTTATTTATACTAAGAGTCTCATTCATTAGTCATCTCATCAACAATATCCAGATAATTCTTTTGTGAACTTTCACTTCCTCTGGCTTGCCGTGTCACTATTTCTTTTTGAGACTAATGAATAATGTTTCCGATACACTAGTCGCTAAAGATTTTCTTGATCCGGTTTTCTTTTACTATATGTTTGGTTGGTATTGATTTGTTTGTAACAAAAATAAGAAATTATTGAAATCAATAAAACAAAGAATTAACGTCAATTTACTAGGAATATGGGATATTCCAATTCCATCAGTTATTTGAGGTTGTTTCTCAATTATTGTTGTTTCTTTATGTCCTGTAGTTTATCTGGGTTAATATTTTCCAAACGGATGTTCAAATTTTGATCTAATTCGGGGAATAATATTAGCTGATTTTGATCTGCGGCTTATTCTTTGTTGCTTATAATTTTTTGATCGGTGATTAGTTCACATCCAAAACACCATATGTTGCACCCGACGCGCGTTTCGTCAACCAAGTTGGCATCATCTGGAGATGATTAAAACTACGATTAAACAGTTTCAATCATCACCAGATGATGCCAATTTGGTTGGCGAAACGCGCGTCGAGTGCAGCATATCGTGTTTTGGTGTTTTGTGGAAAACTACGTCAGTGTTAGCTTCACATCAAAGGTTCCAAACCACTTCAGGACTGTTTCTTTGTAAGGAAATATACCCATACATTCTGTTAAATCCTCGAATTGTCTTTAATTAAAGGTCTTATTATTTTTATTACTTTCTCAGCTATATAGAGAAAGTATGCGTCGAGAAATATTTTGATAAGGTGAAGGGAGTTTTTTCTTTTCATCTGAGTCAGTTAAACATGATAAACTTAAATTTTTAAAAAAGATTCTTAAGTGACATCAAATTGTACTTAATTAATATTACTGGACTTTGATCATCATTCTCCTAATAGTTATAAGGGTACTGCAATTGGATCAGCTATTTTGTCTCCTAATTATCTTTTCCTTGCATAATGGGACAATGTGGTTCTTAGTCTCGTGAATTGTCGTTGACATAATCATTCACTTTATTTGTTTCTTTATGTCCTATAGTTCGTCTAGGTTACGTTGATACTCTCAAAAAACAAATGGTTTTTCAAATTTTAGTAAGTCGGGGGGGGGGGAGGGGTGTCTCTTCTTGAACTAATTCGGCCAATAGTATGTATTACCTGATTTTGATTTGTGACTTATTCTTTGTTGCTTATTCTTTCTTGGGAGGTGATTATTTCACATCATATTTAAATTTTGATTAAATGAATTTTAGGACTTCTTGTCGATGGAATTTCATGGTGAGAGTTTCTTTGTAAGGAAATATACAATCCATTATGTTGATCTCTCGAGTTGTCTCATTAAAGGCCTTGTTACTTTTATTTCATTACTTTTGCATATGTCCTTCCTCTCTAGTAATTATATTGCATAAGGACTATTTTCATTGATTACTTTGATATCAAGTTTTTTTGCAAGCATAATATTGTGGTGCCATTATTTGATTAACTGAGATTAAACTTACATTTCAATTAATTATTTGATTAGAAGTTGCCTTCTAGCAAATAGAAAGAAGTCGAAAGAAGATTTTTCTGTACGTCTGAGTAAAATAAAGGTGATAAACTTAAACATTTAAAAAAAAATTTTAAGAGACATAGAGTTTTACTTACATTAATATTACTGTGACTTTGATATTCATATTTCTAACAGTTATAAGAAGACTACAAATGGATCACGTATTTTGTCTTCTCCAAATTAAGTTTTCATTGCAGAATGGGAGGATGTGGTTCCTATTCTCCTCAATTGTTGAAGTAACGCCTCGCAGGTCTGCGATAAACTGGGTTGCCTAATATTCAAGGAACCACTCTATACTAGACGCTTTCACTAACTTAACACAGTTTATATTCGATACTCGATTAATCTTTAAAACGAAAATTATTTGTTAGATACACAATAATTCCGACTATCTTACCCACTGCACCAATAATGTTTCTGACACACCAGTCTCTTTTTAAAAAAATTTAAATTTTGTATAAGACATTTAATACATAAACATTGTTTATTACTTGAAATATAGTTAAGGCTGCGTTTTCACCAGGTATCCAATTTAAATCTATAAATCGCTGCTAAAGTTTTTCTGTTAGTAATACTGAAAAACAAAAACAAATAGTTCAACCTAAACACCATATAGATTAATATATAAAGTTACAGGCAATACTGATGCGTATTTTTTTTATTATCATTAAATACGATCTATTTAACTTTCATAAAATGACATCAAATAAAAAATACCATATTTCTTATTAACTAAAAAAATATACATTAGTATTGCCTGTAATTTTATATATTACATCTCTATGGTATTTAAAATTAATTATTTGTTTTTCGATCTCATCAATAGAAACATTTTAACAGCGATTTAAAGTTTTATGTTGGCAGTACTGGCGACGAGGGCGTGCTAACACCGTCTTAATGACTGACTAAATGAAACAAAAGGAATAAAGATGCGCCTTATCGCGTGGTGTAGCGTTAACCTGCTACGGCGAAAGCTGCTGCATCAGTCTCGTTCCCATTGGTTGTGTTGCAAAGTGGTTAGTACTTTGTTAACAAAATTGATATTAATTTTTGCATAGTAGAAATTAACATGAGAACTAAAGGATGTTCCAGTGGGAGGTACCAGATTTGAATTGTGAATAACTACTGAAATATCTTTTATATTTATTTATTTATTTATTTATTTATCATCTTTAAATTCTATTGAAAGTAAGTAATTAATTAAAAACGAAATATGAATAATATGATATCGGTCAAATTGTCTCCCCGGCTGCTCTGGTTTGTTTGGACGAAGTTTTGTTTGATATTTTCGCATACATGAACTATATTTACTGTCTTCAAGAATTATGCAACTCAGAAAGAAAATCGTTTTCCGAAGTCAAGATCATAATGCGGATCTCCACTTTGTATTAAACACCTTGTACATTCCTGCTGTTTACATCGTTTATTATTTAATGTCAAATTCATATAATATTTTATGTCACGATCTTAATATTGTTCACGAAAAAAATACAAACGCTTTTATCCAGAATTGGTTTAAGTTTTAATACAGTTGCTGTGTTTTTATTGTTTTATTTATATACATATATTTATAAAATAATTAGTGGTATTTACATGAAAAAGAGCTACAAACTCTGTTAATATTTAAGTACATATGTATTTCTAATATTTTTTGTTTATTTTGTAAAATATTAAAATATTTAATTTTACAACTTCGTAGTTATAATATTTTTTGTGTGTCTTCTAATTTCAATGGATACTACTTTTACTGTGATGAACTAAATTAAATATGCATGTGTTATATAATATAATGTATTTGCACTGGTTGGCAAATAGATCACTCAACGAGTTGACACAACGCCAGGTTAAATAAAGACATTTTTATTTTATTCATATATTTTATTTCTTATTTAACGAACCTTTTTAATTTAACGATCTTCTGGGTTCTTTTGAGTTCTAAATGACAGTGAGGAAACTTAACTGGGACAAAGAAAAGCCATAAACCTCAAATGTTTAAAATTTTATATAATGTTAAATGATACTCCAGAATTATTCCTAACAAAATTGAGACATATACAGGGGTCCAAATTGCTTAATTTTGGCTGTTTATCCTACTTCGTCACCAGACACAGAAAAACCAACCAAAGTGTCTGGAGCTCGATTTTCATAAAAGGTGAAAACTGCATTTTGATATCTCTAACCGTTTTCGAGATATCGACAAAAACTGACATTTGGCAGATTTCGAAAAAATGTCGTAATTTTTTTATTTCGAAATATTTTTCAAGCAAAAAAAAATCGTTGCTATCATCATTTATTTATTTATTTATTTATTTAACTACATCCAGCAGCCAAGTGGCCATTTATAGGAGTACATGATAAATATGTAAATGTAGGTTAACTTAGAAAGAAAGTCTTAAAATAATAAATTACAGATAAAGGAATGAAAATGAAAATGAAAATAAAATGAAAATACTCTACAGTACGTTAGCATGCATTATGTGAATGGAAATTATGAAAATTATTTTAACAAGGTATATGGTTAATTTGGAAGTAAACTGGAAATTTTGTTTTTAAATTGGATCAAACTAGCAGAAAAAATATCGTCAGTTTGCAAATCGTTATAACTTCTACACATTAAAGTAATAGGGCAATGAAAGTGATGAAAGGAATTTGATACTTTAATATGAAATGTGTTATTTCCCCTTGAGCAAATACGAGGTACATTGAAAAATATGCATCTTAGCAAAAGAGGGACAGTCAATAATGTTATATAAAATTTTATAAAGGAATAGTAAATCCCCCATCTCTCGCGTTTTTCGAAGAGAAATAAAACTAAACTCCTCCAGGAGATTATAATCATAGTTTCTCTCAGGGTAAATACCGTGATTTTTATAGAACAAGAATTTCAAAAATCTTCTTTGGACATTTTCTATTAGAGCTATATACTTTTCATGGTAGGGATTCCAAATAGTACTGCCATATTCCAGTTTACTCCTCACAAGGGCTATATATAGACTGCTAATTACCTTGACAGAGGAAAACTCCCTGCTATTTCTTATAACAAAACCTAACATTTTGAGTGCATCCGATACAATGTTATTGATATGAAGCGAGAAAGAGAGTCCTTTGTCAAAAGTAACCCCAAGATTCTTTGTTTCTGAAACACGCATAAGCAAAGCACCACTGATGTGGTAATCGAATGGAATGACACTAACCTTGCGAGTAAAAGACATTATTTTGCATTTTTTAATATTAATTGATAGTTTGTTTTCAATACACCAGTCATTTAAGGAGGTCAAATCTTTTTGCAATTGAAGACAATCAGTAATGGTATTGACTTGGTTAAAAAATTTTAAGTCGTCGGCGAATAATAATTTAGAAGAAATTATGTGATCGCAAATATTGTTTACAAAAATGAGAAACAAAAGTGGTCCAAGATTGGATCCCTGAGGGACTCCTGAACTAGCTACAAATGTATTAGATTTGACACCTTCATATTCTACGAAAAGCTGTCGGTTGGTTAGATAGGACCACAACAATCGCAAAATATTATTGGAAACATCATATTCATTTAGTTTTTGGAGCAATTTTACATGTGAGACACGATCGAATGCCTTACTAAAATCTGTGTATATAACATCCACCTGATGCCTACTGTCAAGAAATTCGGAAACGTATTGCGTGAATGAACATAGATTAGACGTTGTGTTGCGCGCTTTCACAAAACCATGTTGCTGTTCGGAGAGTGCAGGTTTCACATGTACAGAAAGTGTATCCGATAAAATGATTTCTAACAGTTTGGAAAAAACAGAAATTAGAACAATTGGTCTATAATTTGTGATATCTGCAACTGAATCAGATTTATGAACTGGACAGACACGAGACAGCTTCCATAGATCAGGAAAAGTGCATGATTTTAAGATTAAATTAAAAATAAACTTTAATGGTAATATAAAACATTGAATACAATCTTTAATTACCTACATGTTTAAAAACTACGAAAAATGCCAGATGTTTACATGTGTTATCAATTATTCGAGGTGGGCCTTGATGGCAGTCAGGGGATGTCAGTCTGACACGTGAAGCACACGGCGTACATAATACACAGAAGGAGAATTAACGAATTGGTTCATGTACTTTCACCTACTATATGGAATAAAGTCTTTAATTGTTCTAAACGCAGTAATTGTTTACTTCAGGAGTGGGATAAATAAATACATTTAAAACAAATTAGGTATCCTCTTCTTGGTAAAAGTTTAAAATATAGAATTAAATGAAATTTAACAACGCTAAAAATGTTTGATAATTATTATTTTCCAACTTTTACAAAACTTATTACATTACTTTTTAAACAATTATTTTCCGGCTATTTGCCAAAACGGTGAAACTTGGATTATAAAAAGATAATATGTAATTAATATTTATTACATTAATAATTACCAAGATTCATATTTACTTTCGAGGCTTTCCAAGAGTCATCTTGTCAATGCAAAAATGCAGAAACACGTGTCAATGGATGTTTTAAAGTTTTGAAGTGATTGTTGAACTGGTGAGAATTTTTGTTTTTTAATTAATTTTTGGTTTTACTAAACAGAATAGTTAGAATTAAAAATAACATTATGGAGTCAGTCGTACTGAACATAACGTGTATATTATCTTTTTTATAATCCAAGTTTCAGCGTTTTGGCAAATAGCCGGGAAAATAATTGTTTGAAAAGATATATGTTATACTTACCTATGAAAAGTTTTGTAAAAGTTAGAAAATACTAATTAGCAAGAAATTATTCGCATTATATTTCATTTCAGTCTAGAATAAATAAATAATTAAATTTTGTAAAACCTACAATATAATAAGTTGGTGAAGGTGTTAGTGGGTGTCTTCAGGAGTCTCTATCAAGATTATGGATGGATAATACAGACAGAAAACGAATCCACTACTTTATTTTAGGGTTTTAGGAAATGAAAAACAAACCCCCACGTACCGTATTGTTAACCCTAAATACAGTTATGTAGGTGGTTTTGGGAGGTTCAAGGACTTTCAAAGAGACAGGCACGACTCACTACTTAAATGCTGTTGGGTTATTGAGGAAAAATGCTCGAGTATTAATGATGTAACCTGACGATGCTTGATTGGTTGTTCACAACTGGTGATGATGATGATGTTCAATGGTGAAAATATTCAATTCGTAACATGCTGATGTTGATAAACAGCTGGTAATATATTTATGATGATGCTGGGTATCATTGATAATATAATTACAATTAATGATATTAAAAGAGTCTTGGGTACGCGTACGGTTTGAACATATACTTACTGAGTAATTTAAAACAATTTTGTGAGTGGTAAGTGCTCTTTCCTTTCTGTGACTTGTATGTGATTGTGTCCGTAACGGGTGCCTGTCCCAGCGGCGTGTGTCAGTCTGTGACCCAGTTGGTCTGTGACGGTGACCGTGCTAGCAAGGGAGTGCTCCCTTTCCATTCCACCCCATAGTTATTTTATGATTAAAATAGTAGTAATAATAATAAGTCACAAGAGTACTCAGGAAGGTTCTACCATTGAGGCAATCTAAATTATGACTTGTAGTCTGAACTTGTAGCTTGTAGTCAGTACTTGAAGCTTGTGTTGGTGATAGCCTGTAGCCCCAGGCCCCTGAGTTCATTGCTTGTGGCATCACTTAACTGTAGCCTGTAGTCTAAACTTGTAGTCCTCCTCTTTTTGATCACACACCGAATTGATAGGCACTCCCACAATATTTCATTATATCATGGTATACTATATTTAAGTTAGTTAACCTTATAATTACAGTACTGTACAGGGTGGGAAAATTTTTATGTTTGTATAGGGTAACTCGGTAACTGTAAGAGATACAAAAGAATGGAGGACACATTCTCGATCTCTTTTTTTTTGAGAAAAATTCGCTAGCGAAAACAAAAATTTGCTATTGTCTTTTGTTTTCGAGTTATAAATAAAAGTTCGATTTTTCGACTTTTGGACACATGTCCTTATCTTGGTTGTTTGTAAAGTTATGAAAAACAACTTTTACATTCTTCAGGCACTTTTTTCTGAATAATATAGTGGCGTCGAGAAAATTTAAAAAAAAGTTCAATTTCGAGTTATGGCATAAAGTTGTATTTTTTTAAATTGCAATCATGGTTAACAACCATGGGATTTTTCTATTTCAAACTATATATAATACGTGGCGTCGCTTTTGATGTGTAAATATTTAATAGCGAAAATAACCTTTTAGTAGATTACTTTTTACATTTTTTTATATTTATTTTGTTTCCATCATCATTACAACCCATTTAATCATAAAAGTGAAGATGTCTTACGAAAATTACGAGAAACATGATATACTAGAATGCTTTATTCAAAGTAATAACAATTGTGATATTGCGTTCGAAATATATTTCAATCGCTATCCAGAAAGAAGAGAACCTAATAAAGCTATTTTTAAGATGTTAACAGAAAATCTCATTAATTGTGGGTCTTTCAACAAGCCTAGACCAAAAAATTACAACATTGAAGATGCTGAAGAAACTTCTATAACTGTAATTGGAATGGCGGTTGCAAATCCTTCTATTCAAGTCGTCAAATTGAAACTGATTCTGGGATTTCAAGACGTCGAGCTTTGGGTATTTTGAAGACACACAAATTCAGGCCTTCAGGAAACAACATCACCTGCAACCAACTTATCTTCAGCGACGATTAGAGTTTTGCATATGTTATCGTCAAAAAAGTCAATAAGATCCATTCTTCTCTAGAAATGTAGTTTGGACAGATGAAGCCTACATTAGCAGTGCAGGAATTTTCAACAGGCATAACGAGCACTATTGGTGTGATATGAACCCTCACCGTACCGTTGACGTACGATCTCAGTGACGCTTTGGTTTTAGTGTTTGGTGGGCTCTACGTGGCAATCGTATTTTAACATATCACATGCATCAAGAAAATCTTAATGGACAACGGTACTACGAAATCTTAAAACAGAAAATTATTGAGGAATTTATGGACAATCTACCCTTAACTGAGGCAAGAAATAAATTCTTCCAATAAGATGGTGCACCATCTCATAATATCAGGACCATTTCAGAATTATTAAATATCAATTTTGGAAATAATACCAATTTTGGAAGCAACGGACCAGTGAGGTGGCCACCACGATCACCTGACTTAACGCCACTGCATTTTTTCTTTTGGGGCCACATTAAAGACAAATTATACAAGAAAAGTAGTACCAACATAAATGAACTTAGACAAAATTTTATAGACTGTGTGAATTCCATTTCAAATCTTTATATTTATAATGCAGTTCACACTGTTTTGAAGAGGTGTAATTTATGGATCGAATATAACGGACATCAGTTTGAACATTTATTTTAATTTGAATTTTTATTTTGTAATTGTAATGTATTATAAAATTAGATATAAATATCTGATTTTTTGGTATTGGCTTGTTGAAGGACCCACAATTAATTATGGTTAAGGTGCCCGTCGGGAAAAATTTTACTGATACATACTCTCTCCAAACTTCGTGTATGGCTTCATTGGACCTAGTCTGACAGCATTTTCCTCTATCATTTTTTTTGTTTTTGGGGCGTTTTCCCGCTAGATTTTCCGTAACATGTCATTTTGACGGCATATAAAAAATGTATAGATACTGTTATTTTTCCAAGTACAATAGCTTAAAAACGTGAATTGAAACGTGAAAAAAATAATTGTCTGACAATAAATGTGGGTCATTGGGCGTGTCCGCTATCTCGAACATGTCGGAAAAACGACTATAAGAAAATTTATTAATAACCAGCTGATTTTCGCTGTATTAATTTATTAAAACATACAAAAACAAGTTTTCATATTGTCTGACGAAAATTATTTTCCGATTTCCCAGTCTGACGCGTCAAAGTTGTCGGTTTCATGACAGCAAAAAATTTATTCATAACCTTCAGACATTGGAAAATTATATGCAGAAAATAGGTATTTAATTTGTGGTATGAGTGTCTGACAAATACAGTGGGGCATAACGAAAGTCTGACAAAAAAACATTATTTTCCAATAGCGGCTGTCGAAGTTAGGGCGATAAAAAAATGAAATTTCGTTTAGTCGAGAAGACGGTTAAAAAAAGATACGGTATTTCAACTTACTTATTTTATAATCTTTATTTTGAATTTTTTTAACTCTTTTAGACTATCTGAATTCGACTTACCCAAGTTTTAAGTTCGATAATATTGAAAAATACGTAAAACTTTTTGTAGAAAAAAAGTAGCGAAAAATTGTCTTTTAGTACGTTTAAAATCGCTATATCTCCGGTACTACTAGTCCGAAAATTTTCATCCAGGGCCCAAACTATATTGAAAAAATCAGCTTGTTATTTATAAATATAGCCTCAATATACAGTGCGGAAATTAAGTAAAACGCCTAAATTCAGTAATTCCGTTGATATTAATTTTTTTGGAAAAAAATCTCGAAGGGGTATAGCGATTTTAACTTTAGCAAATATTTTCAGTCTATTTAAGTTTCTTATGTCATTTAATTTTTAAGTTATGACGTCATCGACTTTTTTTTAAATGACAACCTATATTTTTTATTATTGATTTTGGTAGTAGGTTTTATTCCGGTTCCGACCGTATAAAATTTTCAATATGTTATATTTGAAAAAAATCGAGAAAAACAGTCTTAAAATTTAAATAACAAAAATTCATTAAATTGGGAAAGGGGTATACCCTTCGAGATTTTTTCCAAAAAAATTAATATCAACGGAATTCCTGAATTTATGCGTTACTTAATTTCCACACTGTATACATATGAATGTAACATCCAAGCGTAGCTTGACAACCACATAGAAAAACCTTTTATTTAACATTTCCAGCTAAAAGGCTTTATTTCACCGTCAGACAATTTTTTTAATCGTATTATAAATTTTATTTAAAAATCAAAAAAATTTGTAAAAAAAATGTTATGAATAAATTTTTTGCTGTCATGAAACCGACAACTTTGACGCGTCAGACTGGGAAATCGGAAAATAATTTTCGTCAGACAATATGAAAACTTGTTTTTGTATGTTTTAATAAATTAATACAGCGAAAATCAGCTGGTTATTAATAAATTTTCTTATAGTCGTTTTTCCGACATGTTCGAGATAGCGGACACGCCCAATGACCCACATTTATTGTCAGACAATCTAGCGGGAAAACGCCCCAAAAACAAAAAAAAATGATAGAGGAAAATGCTGTCAGACTAGGTCCAATGAAGCCATACACGAAGTTTGGAGAGAGTATGTATCAGCAAAATTTTTCCCGACGGGCACCTTAACTATTAGATTTTCTTTTAATCTCTTAAAATAGCTTTATTAGGTTGTCTTCTTTCTGGATAGCAATTGAAATATATTTCGCATGCAATATCACAATTATTGTCATTACTTTGAATAAAGCATTCTAGCATATCATATTTCTCGAAATTTTCGTGACATCTTCACTTTTACGATTAAATGGGGTGTAATTATGACGGAAACAAAATTATTAATATGCAATTTACTGACAAACAGATAAACACTGTCTTAGATGACACACGCTTACTTGGAATAAATATAAAAAAACGCAAAAAGTAATCTACTAAAAATTATTTTCGCTATTAAATAGTTACACATCAAAAGTGACCCCACATATGATATATAGATTGAAAGGGAAAATTTCATTTTTAACTTAGCCATAGCCAACTATGATTCCCATTTAAAAAATTACAACTTTATCTAAACAGAAAAAAGTGCCTGGAGAATGTAAAAGTTGTTTTTTCATAACTTTACAAACAACCAAGATATTGACATGTCTAAAAGTCGAAAAATTGAACTTCTGTTTATAACTCGAAAACAAAAGACGAGAGCAAATTTTTGTTTTCGCCAGTGAATTTGTCTCAAAAAAAAGAGATCGAGAATGTGTTTTCCATTTTTTTGTATCTCTTACAGTTACCGAGTCAACCTATACAAACATAGAAATTTGCCCACCCTGTATAGTCTGAAATTTTTTTCATATATCTTGATCCTGGGGACGCCTAGTATCAAAAAATATATCTGTATGTATGAAAGAATCTCTCTGTGTGTATACGTGTATGTATTATACACTCTAGAGCATAAAACTAATTACTATTTTGAACACCCCTAGATTACCAGATTCCGCTATTGAGTGAAAACACTCCGATGTCAGGAAGAGTCGAATGTTATCAATTATTCGAGGTGGGCCTTGGTGACAGTCGACAGATGTAAGTCTGAGATGAGAAACACACGGCGGCGTACATAATACATACATAGAAGGAGAATTAACTAATTGGTTTATGTACTCTCACCTACTATTTAAAATAAAGTCTTTAATTGCTTTAAACGCAATAATTGTTTCATTGAATGTGCCCGAAATGTTGAAGCTGCAAGAAGAATTACACAATTCGTAATCTAAGTGATTTCATTTTTAAAAAATTTTTTTGGAAAAGTATTACTAAATTGCGTCAAAGTATTCATGGGAAATAATACTGCGTTAACTAATACATGTATCCCACAACAGTTTGAACAAGATCATCATTGATATCATCGTTAGTGCTACCAGAGCTTTTGAGATTATTTCGAAACACATTTGACAATTAAATAGACTCTATATGTCTTCTAGAGCTGATGAAACATTTCCAGACAATTCAGAAAGACATATGAAACCTGTAATTCTTGATTATTTCGAAAGAATGCATTTTTTTAAGAAAAAAGGAACACACATAGGAGATAATCGTCAATGGGAATGAGTTAATGTTTAATCAAAACTGCAGAAAAATTCTTTAAGATGCTAAATTGCGACAAAATACAGATACAAGTATGTATCTGAAACTGGTTTTATTGCAGCAGAAACGAAGAACTATGAGGCCTGTAAAAAAATACACCCGACATTCCTAGGGATAAAGATAATGAAGACTGCTGTACATGAAAATGCGTTTAATAGTATATGTGATATAAAAAAAGGGATCATAAAAAGGGGCAGTGTTGCTTCTTTAATCCGAAGAAGCGGTAATTAAAGCATCTGTTAGAAAATAATCCAGACATTATAATGAGAATTATAAAATGCATAAATCAAAAACAAAATTGATGAGGCTTTGCTTGTTTACAATTCTTTGCCTGGCAATATTAATGAAGTGGTGTATCCATATCTAACAATACCAAAAACAAAAGTTAACCATAATTCATATAAAACAGAACTGCCAGTTTTTGCTCTGTTGAAAGAGCTGCATTAATACTAAAATATTCAAGAGCACAAAAACGTTCCAAACAACGGATGATCTCCAAAAGTAGAAAAAATTCTCTGATGATACCCCAAACCTCTCTAGCATCCTCTTTGGGAAGTATAAAATACTGATCTTAGATTAAAATAATTATATATAAATAGGCTGTGGCTTACTGATGTTCAACTTTACAAGAAAAACAAGTTATAATCGGATGACTGAGTGATGACCGAAGGTTTTAACGACAAGTAGCAGTTATCCTTGAGCACCATCTTTAAATTAACGCCATATTGTAGGAATACACATTTCGATGAACCAACAAGTGTCTGTGTTCAGATGAGTACTTAAAATAATTATGCAAAATACAGTTCCTGATAACTCTCCACTATTGAGCCATAGACTAAAATAATTATTCTTGTCAGAATCAGATACTTACTTTTTATAATATAATAAATGAAAGAAATAACAAATAATTGAGTAATTAAAATATGACACAATTTGTAAATTTGGTCGATCACAAATCTTATAAAATAAATAAGAATAAAATGAAGCAAAATACCGATGGTTAAGCTTTGCAATATAAATTAAAAAATAAAAATTTCTTTGACCTGTGAAGGTTAATTTATTGAAAAGTATTACTCACCATAGAAGAAACACTTAACGGTAATAAAATGAAATGATTATATTATTATTATGTGCAGAAAGTTGTATTATGTTAGGAAATAAATATTATGAAAACACCAATAAAACAAAATTTAGCACGTATGCCACAAACTTTACTCTATTTTATTATCAATAATTTTCCACTAAAACCTGAATTTATTGTTCTGCTGCGCATATAATGTGGAAATCCTAAATACATTTTCTTTACCAGTATTTTTGTTGCCACTAATTTATTTATTCTAACATAATAATATTGCCCTCGGCGACCATTTATTTGACTAATATTGTACTCTAAATACATCACAATTTTTTTTCATCATCTTGTATTTTTGTACCTTAATAAAACAACTTTTGTGTTTACATGTTGCTACTGGTTTTTTGTTTTGGATTTGTAAAACGGCAAGTATCCCGATAGTTGTTATATGTAAAGGTAAGTTCGTGCAAAATCGTAAATTTTTCGAACTACCTATCCCTTGAGGTGCCCCAGCCACCCCCAGAAAAAACTTCTAATAACTGTAGTTAGGTTTTTACGAATATGTTTTAGTTTTTAGTTTTTGTATTAGTTTTCCTCTAAAACGGTTTATTTAAAGTTTTGTATTACAAACTTTCAGGAGCGTTATTTTGTACCAAAAATCAAAGGCATTGGGCACCTCAAAAAGTGAATCTATTATACTGATATTTGTTGTACTTGCTATTTATGATGCAAAGAAACCAACTGCCAAGAAAGAAGTTCAGTATGAGACAAAATATTTTTGGGGATGGCTGGCACATCTCAAAGGATAGTTCGAAAAATTTTCGATTTTACACCTGAAATTGCCATATGACAACTTTCGGCATACCTGCCGTCTTGCAAATTCAAAAAAAGTCTTTTTTAACTCCTCCTTAGTGTTCAGACGTATTGGTTCATGCTGAGTTACCACAAGAAATGTGATTTACATCTCATGTAAACTTGGGTTAAAAATTTATAAATGTCTAAACGATAATAGATGTTAAAAATTCTTACAAAAAAGTTTCTTAAAATATTTTCTGTTCAAGAAGAAATAGCGTGCCCTCTAAGAAGAAGAGTGTCAGCATAACACTTAACATATTAGGTGAACAGTAGCTCAATGGCTGCGCTTTGGCTTGCCAGTCTTACAGTCACTAGTCCAAACCTTGTCTCACATTTTTAATTGGACTTTTCAATTTTTAGTCATAACTGCTTATTTAGTTAACTACCACGAAGCAAGTCCACAGTAATTCATTTTCCAATATGCCGGTTCACATGCAGGTAATTTTTTAATTCTGGTTACAGCAATCAGCAATTATTTAAGGAAACCATTAAACTATGGGTGGGAAGTTCAAGGGCTGATCCCTCAACTGAATTTTATTAATTTTATTATTTTTCATAATACAAGTTTTTCGTTTTTACTGTATAGAATTAATTAATCTCAGAAACGTCGAGATGCAACAAGAATAATGTTTATACGAGATGAAATAACCTTGATCGTGTGAATTGTAAAATATCTGATTTAATATTTGATAAACATGTTCGAAGTTATTCCGATATATCCTGCCAACTAACCGTGTAATACTGAAAACAAAAATATTTAGAATCATTGTTTGATATTTTTTTGAACCACAATTATCATCTATCCTAGTTATTGCAATAATACCGATTAAATTTCAACCCATTTCAACACATAGTTGACCGAGGGGCAGCAGATTCTGGATTGGTTTTTCGAAGGCGTACTGTGTTGATCTCCAAAAGAGGAGATCAATCCGACTTGAAGAATAGGCAAGATGTACAATTTTTTTTGATATCATAGATTCACAGACCACATGTTTTGATATATTAATTTTTTTTGTTTGGATTAAAGCTAAAAAAAAATATTAACTTTAGCCGCGAATTTAAACACATTTGAACGATGCATATTTTCCACCAGGTGCGGTGTGACGTGGGAGTGCATAAGTTTGCTACAAATTAAAATACGATGTTATTTTTATGTTCTACCATGGATAGTGAAAAAAAGGAATCATAAATATTGTATTATATCTAAGTGTACAAATACGACAATAAAAACCTAGAAAAGTTAATTTTGTGTCTCTAAAATTAGAAACAAATGGTGCATTACTATGATACGGGATGACCGAATTGTGAAATTATCGGAATCTACACGATTATATTGCTGCCAGGATCATTTTAATGTAAGTTTTCTCATTTAAACCAATGATTTGATATAATTTTCTCTGTATTACATAAAGTAAGGAGTAATTATATAAATACGTCATTTTCATCACCAATAACGTTTATTACTACTATTTCCAACAGATACTTACTACCTATGTAATTAAATTATTATATAAAAATTAATGAAGTATTCTAAGAAAAATAATAGTTAATATTGAAATATTGCACAGATGTTTGTTTATTTATTTTGAGGTTAGGTACCTAAAAAAGATTGTGAATATGGATATCTAACTACAGAAAAATGATAAAAGTGGTTCTAAACAAATTTATTGTTATGAACAATGAATGATACACACCTTGTTGCTTTTGTATCCCTAATTTCATAACTAATTAAAAATAAAATCAATATTAATAGCAAAGAAACTGCTCAGTGCCCATCATGAACACGTCGATGTTTCGTAAATTGTTGGCCTGAGCTTTCACAAAGCCACTGGCAGTCATTTTCACCGCTTAAATAAATTAATATATTAATGATTTTTACGTAAATAGGAAATAAACGCGAGATTTAACAGTCAAACTTAATTTAATGCATTCGGGTAGACTGTCAAAGCCAAAGTTCTGCGGTATGACGTCAGGTCAATAGTGTAGCGTTTGCAATCACGTGGTTTTGCTGACATAAAACTGTATATATTAAATTGAATTATTTACGGAACAAAATTCAAAAAATAATTTTTTTTCTTGCTCAATACTCACTTTATATAATACATATCGTGAAAATAAAATAAATTAATGCATTTCGAAAATGCATGCATATTGCCTATTATAGGCCGATCACTTGCCTCAATTTCTTCTACAATATATTTACACGTGTCTTTTATGCCAAGACACTGAGGTCTGTTGATCCCGTTTTCCAGCATATACATGAACAGCGTGGTGCTAAGAAGGGCATAGCACTGTGGCAAGGACAGCCTGCTCATAGACTGTATTACACAATATGCTGTGCAATGCAGGCGGAATTTATCAATGGCTTAGATTGGTTACCACAAGGCATTTGATACAACATCTCACGAGCTATTGTTACACTTGCTCAAATGACTTGTGGTACGAGCACCACTAATGAGATGTATAAAATAATTTCTGCCTCTCTGGAGGATTTTCTTCACCATAACATCTGGTTTACAGCGGATCACGACAGACTAGATGGCATTGAAGAGAAAAGTGTGGGTGAGGGTGATTCCCTAAATCCTCTCGTTTTCTGCATCTCACTTCTACCGTTGCCTATTGAGCTCCGCCAAAACCGCGGATATCTATGCGGATCACCCAGCGACCGGAGGCATAAGGTCACCAATCTGTTTTACATGGATAACATTAAACTTTATGCCTCCGGATAGTGCAAACTACAAAATGCTCTTAGCGTTGTCTAAGAATACACGCGGTCAAATGGTATGGAGTTCAGGTTGGACAAATATGTTCTGTGAAGAAATGCAGCATGCAGAAAGAAGCATTCTAAGACATTTGGATGCCAGAGAGACCTATACACATCTGGGTGTACAACAAAGGTACATCCAAGATATAAAACAAATAAAGGATTTTCTCCTTGACAAGTACAGACACCGATTTCGAAAGATTTGGTCTTCCGAATTTTCGGGGAAGAGCAAGGTGTTTGTGTCTAATATGCTTGCCATTCTGGTTCTGCTCTATTTCTTTGGAGTAGAGAAGTGGACGATAGACGAACTGTATCAATTAAACAGAGATACCGACAAGATGATAGACATTCACAGAAGTATTCGTCCAGATCGTCCGTTGCTCGTGTATAACTCCCATGTAAACGGGGGGCCGAGGAATCTTGAGCCTGGAGTGTATTCATGGCAGAGTAATACTGAGTAGGACGTAACATCGTCAGGTTCTCTGATCCCATCTTGCTATAGGAGTTAAGAGTAGGATTATACAAGGCAGCAAAAAGAACCGCAGTTGAACAGGGTCTCGGATATGACAACAGGCGAGGAGACCGGTGAGGTACTGATGTAAAGTCAGTCGTTAAGCTTCAACCAAATCGTCTAAAAACCCGAATCAGAGCTGCTGAACAGGAAAAACTATTTCAGCGGCGTCGATAGACCCCAACATGGTGTATTCTATAAGAACATAGAAACACTGGGTTCATCGACCAGGCTGGCATTCGATTTTTTAAGGTCAGCCATGCTTAAGTTGAAATCAGATTCATTATGGCCCGCCAGAATGGTGTTTTCAACATTTTGGTTTAGGTATTCGCGTGTGGCGTGTAGAGATTCCTGATATCAGCGTCAGGCGCCGGAATTGCTCATGAACTTACTTTCGTATCTATTGAATTCGTCCTACATCCACCAACATAACGCGGCGTTACGAGTGCTCTGTTACCACCTAAGGAATTCGTACGGTGTAGACGAAACACCAGTGCTGCCTTACGTCCCCGGAGATATTAAGTCTATTGCCGAGAAGGAGAAATGCCGGATTTACTCCTTCCCAACGGTCAAACTAATCCAAATCAACGTGACTGACGTAGTCATCCCCAACAATCAAACCAAGGTGATGTATGTCAACGAGTTCTCGGCCCTGCTTCCAAGAAACACATCGTCTTGAAAGAGGAGAAAAAGGGGACCAAATATCGCGATCGCCCGTACGAACTCCAAGTGCTGTACCCAGGCTATTCAAGATGGTTGTCCTAATAATCGATGTACTTGGAAGGATAAAGCCTACGTTGCTCTCGGAATTGAAGACCATACCAGCCTACCAAAAATCAGCCGAGTGGCTGGCAAGCCATTGCAGAAGTCGATCATTCTAGATTATCTCTGTATGCTTAGGACACATAGTTCTGGGATCTACAGCCACTAACCCTGCGACAGTGGGGAGTGGCTATAGTTAATTCGCCTGCGCTAATTCCGTGATGTGTTGCAGTCCACGGGAGGACTGTTCGGCATCGGTTTTATTGAAAAAAAAAAGTGTTCCAACCGATAAAAACAGCATTTGACAAAATTGATCATATGGCATTAAGTTTTCACTATTTTGAAAAATTATTTTATTTAAAACTGCTTTAACCCATTCTCTTAATTGACAAGCTTATACTCCCGTCATCAAGGCAATTTTTATTCAAAATGCGCGCACTGGACCATTATTACTGGTTTTTATCAATTTTGTTTCAATTGTATCAATACTTTTTGGGTAACTGGTAATACAGGTCATGACATGACAATGCCTTGGTCATATTTTCCATTTCAGTAATAGTGATCAAAGTGCACTAGAATAGTTTTAAATAGATTGAAATAAGTTAATGTTTTGTTATTTCGATTTGGACCTGTGAATAATAATAATAAATCAAAATAACCTTGCGAATTTTTTCTTCATGAAACACCTCAAGGTTTGTGGAAAATGTATCCATATTGGAAATTATTCTTACTTGATATTTATCTCAACTCATTAACCCAAATTTTACTTTCTGCAACCAGCCTAAAATAATACCATAGCTTTGTAAATAATGTTCTGTTTACATTTCCTAGAATAAAAACGAAAAACCGACACGTTTCCAACACGAACCTAATAAATAAACGCAGAAGAAAACATCACTTCTCATTTATATCGCAAAGCATCTCCTTTAATTAACCTATACAGATTTGAAATTGTCTTTCTCATAATGCTGTGCTGGAAGCTTATTGAAAAGATGCCGTCAATCCTGTAATCGAGTTCGAATTAAGCGTCTTCCCCTCGAGTTTCAGAGTGTGTACGATATTGGTTAAAATTAGAACTGCACTAGCGGACAGATTACGATTCAGACAATAATATGTTGAACTATAATGTAGGAGCCCAGCCGTAGAACAAGCATTTATAAACTATTTTTATTTCTTTCAGAGTTTTGCAAAATAAAACACATCATGCATTCCTAGGTCACACACAATAAAAAATATACAGGATAAAAGTCTTAGTTATACTATTTATTTATAGTATTTTAAACAATCTTTTCTCTGGCATAATACATTCTTTAAAATGAATATAAATCACACTTTTATCTAGTCTTATTATAGACGATTAAACTCTAATATGCGGATACTGCGATGGAATTCTTGGCTGTATCTATTAATCCTTTTAATTGTCACTCACACATTTTGTCGATAGTTTTATTTTCATGCAAATGAAGCTATTAATATTAATGTCAAAAATAGCAAAAAGTACAGGGTGTACCTAAAAAGTTCGTACAAAGAGCTACCACATAGTCTCGAGAACAAAATATCACAATTGAGCTCAATTTGCCAACCCAAAAGTGCTTCATTGAGTCATTACCGAGAGTCAAGAAAATTGTAAAAAAATGAATATTTTTAGCAGTTACGATCAAATTTCTGTATCTGTATTGACAATAGATATGTTTTGATGTAATCTTTTGGATCGGCATTAAGGCGCAAATGATCACAGTTGGTCATCCAGTTACAAATAACTAAAAATTTGTTCAAGTTATCCAATACCTACATATAATTGGTTTACCTGCTGTTAAATGTTGTCATCTGCCATGGTTTAGCCAAAAAAAGAAACTGTTTACATATTAATCAATATCATTAAGTCGATGTTTCGACAATGTTTATTTTCTTCCTCAGGATTAATGAAGTATTTCGTTTTTTGTCAATACAATCATAATCGTCAAATATTGTAAAAAATAAAATAACGTAACTTATCCTACATAAGTTACGTTATTTCAACGCAAAAATGTTCATGTAATCTAAACTCCGTGGTCTAGAGGTAACGTACTTGCCTCGAAACTTCGGGGTCCCGGGTTCGATTCCCGGTCGAGGAACTGGGATTTTTATGTGAGAGAGATTAATCGTAGTATACTCGGATATTGGGTGTGTGTGTCCATTGTCTCTAAATGTGTAGCCCTCTCCCACACAAGGTCATTCCAGACCTTCAGGGATAAAGGGGGTTGTAATTTCATGTGGTGTTATAATATAATATAACATTAAAAAAAAAACAGAAACAAATTTCTATATGTATGCGCATATAGAAACTTGTTTCTGTTCAGACTACACGAAAATATTTGTACTGAAACTAAGTTTTAATCATCTCCAGATAATGCAAACTTGGTTGGCGAAACGCGCGTCGAGTGCAGTATATATAGTGTTTTGATGTTTCGTGGAAAACTACGTCAGTGTTATCTTCAAATCAAAGGTTCCAACCCACTCCAGGCTTATTTACAACACATAAAACGTCGGCAAATGTTGCAAATAAATGTGAATTAAACTGTACTGTATGTAGAACTATTAATCGGCAGATCTCTGTTTCCGTACATAAACATTCGGCAGGTCTCTGATTTCAGTAAGTCACCTCCTGCCTTGATTAATTTTACAATGCTGAATTTAATTAATTAGCTAATAACTGCAAATTAGCAAACTTTCCGCTTTATCATTACGTACTTACTTTCAGTTTAATTAATATTTGACAAATTACGTATGTTTAGCAATTAACGGTTTATTATAGTTTGTTTAATATACTAATAAAAACACAATCCTTATAAATAAGCCAAAGCATTAAACATTAATCATTCTTTATTAGTGTACATAAAAGGTGCGAATTGAAATTTATTTTATATGCCACCATTACTGAATTAACATTGGATTATTTATTGATTAATTCTTAATCATTTTGCAGCATTTTGAATATACACGTTGAAAACTTCAGGAACTACTTCAATAGAACAAAGTATACCGGGTGGCACAGGATAATTGTTATTTCAAGAGATACAATTTTGAAATCGGAAGAGTTGCATATTGCACGATTGTCCTTTTTTGGTCCAGACAAACGTGTTCTTCAACTTCCGGTTTGACAGGAAGTAATCAAAATGTTGTTATTTTAAATGATACTCTGTATATTTCTTTATCGTATCTAAATTCTCTTTTCAATCATGTATCGCAACGTGGCATTTGTTTTGAAAATAACGGTTAAATACCATTTTATTGCTTTAAGTCTAGGTGGCCATGGCATGAACCGTGGCAGTGATTGTTAAGTGTGCTGCGATATCGAGAGTGCTCTGGTATGCAACTTTGACTTCCATATTTTTTTAGGTCAAACCAGTAGTTGCAGAGGCTAACCAGATTTTTCTTATTTTTAAAAAGTCTCTCTTTAAATATCATAAAAACTAAAATAGGAGCCTAATTTTTTTATTTTGCCTATTAGAAAATACTTATTTATCTTTCATTTTTGTCCAGTAAAATTGTTACATCCTGTATTTTATCATGTATGTATTCAAGAAATGAAAAAGTAGACATGTTATTAATCTACGGCGAATGCAAGAAAAATAGCAAACTTGCTCAGTTTTATGCCGAAAGATTTCCCGAAAGAAATCATCCGCCCAACAACTATTTTACAAGAGTTAAAGAGCAATCCAGAAGGATAATCAAATGAACCTGAAAATGATATTATTATTGACGAAGAGTCGGAAATCAATATATAGGCAAATTGTCGATCCCACGATTTCTATAAGACGTATTTAAGGACTAATACCAAATTAAAGATTCTTTTGGAGAACTACCACCTAATATTGGTCCAATATTTTTTCAACAGGACGGAGCCTCACCACATAATAACAGAGTTGTGGTGAATTACTTAAACGAAAGGTTTGAAGAAAACTGAATGGGAATAAATGGACTTGTTAGATAACCTGCAAACTTACAGGGCCTTACGGCACTTGACATTTTTTTATATAGGATCACCTGAAGGGAAAACTATAAGACTTCACCAATAAACAGAGAAGACTTTGAAATTAGAGTCAAAAGAGCAATTGGCAATTCGCCAACCAAGTTGGCATCATCTAGAGATGATTAAATGAAGTTTAGTCATTTCCAGATTAGCACCATCTGGAAATGACTCAGTTGGTGAAACGCATGTCTATTATAGCATTAGGTGTTTTAAGGTTTGTGGAAAATGTTTCAGTGTTAAGTAATATCAAGTTTTCTTAAATTATATAAATTTATACAACCTAGGATAACAAACTGTATTGTTAAGTATCAAAATTTTGTATATAGTCATATTTTATGAAACTTCAGTTCTAAAATTGTTATAAAATATGACATCACATTTTCAAAAAAAAAACGGGAAAGTGTAAGCAGACGTAGCCATTAACATCTACTAATACGTTATTAGCGTCACATAGGTTACTTTTGACATTTTGACCTATCCCTAAAAATGTATAGAGCCTAATATGATTATTTTTAGGACAAGTTGAACCACATCAATGGTATTTAAACCACGATTAAAATTTAAATACTATACTTCTGCTCTTAGGCCCAGTTTTATTTGTTTCGTTTAAACTATAAGCAACAGTAAGTCTTTTGTACAGGTTTAGTTCAAACCACAAGCTACAGTTAAACTTAACTTGAGCCTTTAATGCCGATTGTAAGATGGCTGTAACAGCCACCTGAAGTTTAACTATAAATGGTGATTCAAGTACTGGTTAAACTCCAAGCTACGCTTAAGCACATGCGCAAATTGACAATAATAAGATGTTTTTATTTTTATAACCTCAATACTGTGGTATTTTTTGCCAGACTAATTAACATATTAATTTATTGCTCTAGACAATTTTGTTTTCTTCCATTAACTGGATCTACATGTAAGGAAAGTCTGTTACCATATTATTTTCTTAAAAGCAATCAAGCCAGAATAGAAAGCGATCTTGTCGATTTTCCAAATAAAACATTTAATTTTATTAAAAAATATGAGTGAAAAATATGTTAGAACGATGAGCACACTGACAGTTGTCGACTGTCTGTAAAACTGGAAAGAGCTGTTGATAATTGTATAGATATACAGTGAAGTTTCTAAGAAGTGAGGTTTGCTAGAACGGCCATGCTGCAGCTAATCAAGTTTAAACTTCAGATTAATCCTCAGTTCAAACAGATTCAAATGGGATCCTATATAACTGGGCCTTAGAGAAACAACCTCAGTTTTGTCCCACCGTTAATTTAATCTGAAAACTGTTTATCCTGTATCCGCTGCTATTGATAACATATTTGCCCTTAATATTACCGAATGGCCTTATTCTGTATGAATATATTCTTCGTCAATATTATATTTCTAGTCTTGTTTATAGTAGACAATACAAAATCAAAAAAATACGATATTTATTTCGGCTCCTTAAAAAATAATAATTTTTTAAAATCATACTATTTGTGCCATGTCCTCCATAACAATATATTTGATTTTTAAACTTGATTCTAAACATTATACTTACATTAGGAATTATTATTTTACTTTGATCTGAATAGCACACAATCAAATATTGATTTTTTTTCGAAACAAAAAGTAATTCTAAAAATATAAATTAAAACCGCTGCCAATTACTTGGGGATCAGAACTTCCTCACCATAGTAAAACTCGACGTGTGGTGTAGTTTATAATAAAAGTAATTTTTGACGTTTCAAAAAAATCACATTTTGACGTTTCAAAAAAGTCACATTGGTGGAATGTCACTAATATTTTTTTTAGAAATTGAGATTTTGCTCATCAACGAACTGAATCTCTTCCTTGACCAAAAACTGTAGCTGCTATCGCTAACCACACAGACAGACAATTTTTTCTGTCTGAAATTTTGTGTATCGTCATAATTCGTCGAGATTCGTCCAGAAATGCAATAAAAATTTTCAAAATGTTGAAAAATTAAATAAATAAATAATGAAATAATACGTAAATAAATAAATAGTTCAAACTTGATGTTCAAAAAGACCTCCTTCTTGAGCAAGGCAATATTCTAACCTACTGTAACACTTTCTGACATTTGCGTTGCGGGCGACTGTAAACTGCGCATACAGTCGTGTATCTAGTGAGTTGGCTCGATCTGTATATAATAAGGCTTACCATAGTTTTAACTAGAGGTGGTACTGAACTGGTAATTTTACGGAACAGGTGCGAATGGTTCAGTTCATTTTTGGAAACCGTTCTGAATACCTGTTACAGTTCAGGGCGTTCAGACAGATTACATGCAGCGCGAACGTATAAGCTCTCCCACTCATTTGATGAGAACGACATACACCTACCCTACTCATCACCTAATGCAACCTACAAAGTGCTACATATCGTATTTCCAATAAGAATTGAGAACACCGAATCCACGGAGAACCGGGAATGACTAGAGAACTGCTTGACTTGAATGATCTGAGAGCCGAGCTTGTTTATTCCTTACCGTATCGTCGCGTGTGAATCGTAACAGGTATATTTTATTTTCGAGAACCGGTTCACTGAACGGTCAGCTGATAACGCGTTCTCAAGAACGGTTCGGTTCTTTTTGTACCAACTCTAGTTTTAACTAGTTATTTTTAGGTCTATAGAGTATAGGTTTTGTTGCAAAAATAGGTGGAGACTGAAATGGTCGAAATTAAATAATAACATATTTCATAGAGGTTACGTGTTATGTGACAAATGTATTGCCCCAGTGGTATGGTAGCCGAGTGGATAAAGCGCTTATAGCTATTTACTCAGTACCGAATAAGATTCGAATCCGTCCCGGAGTAAGTTAAAAATTGTATTTGTAATTTGTTTCGGATTAAGATGGGAGAGAACTGTCGATACCCTAGATGTGGTTCGGACTCCACAATAAACTGTAACATTATTTATTTTTAGTAACGTTAGGAATGCATCCACCTATTTTATAATTGTCCCCCTTTTTATCCTTGATGCAACTGCTATATTTCACTTACTCCTTTGCACCCAAGATTTAATGTGTAACCCACATTAAGCTTAATGGACTCCCATCCTATTTCTTGAACTACAGTGCGCTGAAGAGGAACAAATAGTCCAGCAGTCAAGCTGCGAAAAACTTTATTTAAAATTTTAGGTCGGAAACCTCTATGTTGCGGCAGCTGTACATATTTTTCATAATTCCATAATGTTGATAACATGATGTAATATATGGCTGATTCATAAAAGTTATATTCACTAGGAGTATAAATAAACAAGATACATACTATATTTAATTGCCAAATATATGTAAACTTTAGTTAAATTAATGATAGATAATTCTGGGAAATTCCGTTTGTTTTAACAACTTAATATTTTATAAAGTTTATGTGAAACATCCAAAGAAATTTTGACCACAAATGGTTTGCAGGTGCATTTGAGAAAGAGAACATTCATTTTTAAGAACTAACATTATTTATTTTTAGTAACGTTACGAATGCATCCACTTATTTTATAATTGTCTCCGCTTTATCCTTGATGCAACCGCTATATTTCACTTACTCCTTTGCACCCAAGATTTAATGTGTAACCCACATTATGCTTAATGGAATCCCATCCTATTTCTTGAACTACACTGCGCTGAAAAGGAACAATAAATTCATAATCCTTTTTGTATTTATTCTTTGACCCCATAACTTGTTCTCTGATAAATAATTATTTTCGTCAATTCTTTGAAAGATACAAATATATATTAATGTTATAAAATGTATGTATTTTTTTTAAACACTTTTTTTAATGTACTAGATCTGCAAAAAGAGATTCTTCCCGAAACATATTCAAAACAGCATGTCCTTGGTCTCTGCGCTTTAACCAACTTTCTTGTCATATCTTTTCAGTTCATCAACATTTATTCCTTAATCTTCTATTTAATATTTATCTATCCATTATATATACCGACAAAATTAAGCTTGCCCCTGCATTTTCATATAAATTTCAACCCAAAGCATAAACAATAACTATTCGCACATGCATTCGATAGCTTTCAACAAATTCTAATTCAAATAAATCATACTACGCTAAATATTGCAATTTATTGTTGCAAAAATTGCATAATATAAAACAAAACCATCATACCAAACATAACTCTAATTATTATTATTCAGTTGGTTATTCAGTTTCTTGTAAAATATATCAAACAATCTAAAAGGGTCTTTAGAATTGACGACTTGGATTTTCACAAAGCAGTTGGTTATCACTAAGCCACTCTTGCTCCTAACCTTCTTCAATCAGTACCCTACTAATTATCGATTTCTGTGATTCCAGAAACCTGGCAGATTACTGGCAATCATCTACCAAACAAGATAAATAATTTCATAGTAATTTTGTGTAAACCGAACATTTTTTTGAAATTTGTTCTTTCTGTTTTTTTATCAACCCAGTTATCCTTCGGTAATCGTTTACTGCCTTTAGTATCAAGAGCAAAATGCGTTAATTGCTTGTTTTACCGATACCGTATACATTTTTCCAATTTAAATTTTTATTTACCTTTCGCTGTATCACTTTAGAATTTTACAGAAAATGAGATTACAATATAGAATATTAGTATTAACAGTTTTTTTCGTATTAGATAGCTGAAATCCATATTGCGAAATGTATTTATAATTAGATATATGGATAACACCTTGGCTTCACTGTAGCTATCTAACCTCTATCATCGTACTAAAAAAGTAAAGCGGTATTTCTTTACTCCAATACAGGAATTTAAGCTCGAAACCGACGATACTGTATTACAGTACAACGCACTTAAGCAAGAGTGTCAAAGTGACAACATCTATTTCTAAATATAGTTTATAATTGTTTACAAATCGTATCGTAGCACACACAGCATGTTCAAGAATTTAGACGTTTATATTCTGTGACGTTAGTTTAAAAAAATACCATAATTGTTATTACATAATAATGGATCAAGTAATTTTATAACGCATTTTCAATAAAAAAATATCTGATGTGGCCAGCACATAACTTTCTTATACCAGTATACTATATCATCCTGATCTGAAAAAATCATTCTGTTTAATTCTTCACTTGCCTCAATTAAATTTTGATAGTGTACCTTGAAATGTTTCATTAAAATTTTTAAATAATTAATTGCCAGCGTCATTCGATACAGTCAATAATAATTCATTCATGTCATACATTTTAATAATTTTTTGTTATTAACAGTGACATTTTTGTAACTAAATTAGACCTTTCAAATGCCAAATTGTTTATATTTATCCTAACCCCATTTTATGAGGCCAAATCTGTATAAAATATTTCAGTTTACATCAGCTTTATTTAAGTACTTGGATAATATCTTTTATTCGCTTGATATAGTAGACATGATTTATAATCTTTCATCAAGAATATATTTATATTAGGTATAAGAAAGTAAAAAAAAGTATGTCCCTACTATATTAATAGAACTAATATGTTTAAAAGCATCCAATATCATCATCAGCGATATTACATGGGAAATTTATAAACAAACTCAATGATAATGTGATTATCTAGGATGTTTTTTATCTGGAGAAATAATCGATATTGGTTATTATTTTACGCTCGTCAAAATCGCGTATACTTCAATTCTTCTATATCATTAACTATTTAATAAACTAGAGTAGGTGTATATACTTCATTTGTTTGAATAATTACTATTTCTTATTTAGAAACAGATTGGATTAATTAACTTGTGCTGGACTGTATATATTCAAGGCCTTAACTAGGGTACCTATTTTGCGCTTGTGTAATAAGTGCCTTCCGCATCCTCCCATATAATCAAGTTACACTTTTTAAATATTTATTTTTGTAGGCATAGATATTACTAAATTTAATTATCGATTCTGGGCCGTAAATCATGATGATATTGCTGTTAAAAAATTCTTTATTAAAGATCTACATAAAAAGATTATTTGCTGTATCTCTCGAGTCTTTGCAGACATGTTCTTTAAATTTGGTAGTACAAGATAGTAGTGAATAGTGAATATGTTTACATATTATGTGTTTTTTGAAAGATCTAGTTAGAAACAAAAAATGTTGGTTACATTGAGATGCAATGTTTAATCTCATTAATTATTCTGGTTTTATTTGTTTACAGTATTGTTTGGGATAAAATTATTGGTTACTAGTTTTTTTTTTTATTTAAGAAATCTGTCAATAATAATAATAATTATGGGGTGTATTACCACAAGTACATGAAAATTACCGATAATTCTAAAAAAAAGCGTGTTGCATGGAAACTGCATGACTTTGTTTTCTTTATTTTTTGAAAGCTAGAATAACCCGACTCCGAAGGAGGGGGACTCTTCTTCCTGTAATAGTATGTATTTTCTTTTATAAGGATTATAATAAACAAATAAATTTAGACGAACTGCTTCCCTATTTTTTAACACGCTTTTATTAGCTTCATTTGTATGTTTGTTTGTAACCGACTCTTTGGACTCGATTTTGATCCACTTTAAACGGACAGATTTAATTGAAACTTTGTACACTAACGAAGAACCGGTAACAATACAATAATTTGATAAGTTTATATCATTATCCTGATCAGGATCGCCAGAATTAAATAATTTCCTTTCCTCACGTATCCTCTGCGTGAGAGCAAGTGGCTTATTACTGTTAGTACATTCCGTGGTTCTCAGTTCGTTCGATGGCCGAGCGGGTTAAGGCACAAGTATTAGTCGACGCGAAACGACGGACTCCTTGGGAGTGAGTTCAAATCTCTTCTATGGCTGAAAAAAAAAATGTATTTTTTTTCAGAAGTATCGTTGGATCGTAATATGTTATAATATCAGCATCAATAAGCAATATAAATATAGTTTTAAAAAACACGCTTTCATAGCACATCAAACTAAAAAGTGAAAAATAAATATAGTTTAAAAAAAACTAAAAAACACGCTTTTAAAGCACATCAAACTAAAAAGTGAAAAATAATTATTAATATAAACTGAAAACAATAATGAACGAAAAATACTAGTATTATTGTGAAAAAAAGCGTGGGGCGCTTTGTGCCATATTTTTCGTATATCGAGCAACCCACGCCTTTTTCACAATAATACTAGTATTTTTCGTTCATTATTGTTTTCAGTTTATATTAATAATTATTTTTCACTTTTTAGTTTGATGTGCTTTAAAAGCGTGTTTTTTAGTTCTTTTAAACTATATTTATTCACACAGAATAGCTACTTCAATATATAGGTTCCAATTTAATAACACCCTGTATATTTTGCAATTGCCACTTTTGGTAAGCAATTATTATGGAAAGTCATTCTTAGCAAAATAGTCCTAGTTTAGTTTTTAAATGTATCACTAGGACATGCGTAATTTTTTTTATATTGAATGATGACCGTTTACAATAAAAAATAAATATTTACCTATCTGGTGGAACATTTATTTGGAATTTATGAGTTGAATGACGTACGTAGTGCAAAATATAAACATTACGTTATATAATATTCTATTTGATGATCTCAAAATGGGTTATCCTATTCTATTCTATCATGCCCATTACTCATAGTAGTATAATAGATTTGTTTTTGGTTTTTGTTTTTGTCTTGTATTTCTGTGAAAAGATTTAATATAAATAATCGCCCAAAAATTCGAAACCGAAATTTGAACGAATTTTGACATGATGTAAGCTTTCCTAGACAGCATTTTCTGTAATTTTCTTGTCAAAGATTTCAAATGCCTACATACATTTTGTATAAAAATTCTTATCCCTTGCAAAAATGTACAAAAGTTACAAATTCAATCTTTAAACAGCGGATATGAAACAGCCTGTATAGGGTGGGCAAATGTTGATGTTTGTATAAGGTAACTCCGTAACTATAAGAGATACAAAAAAAATGGAAGACACATTCTCGATCTGTTTTTTTTTTTTGAGACAAATTCACTGGCGAAAACTAAAATTTTGTCTTTCGTTTTCGAGTTAAAACAAAAGTTCGATTTTTCAACTTTTAGACACATGTCAATATCTTGGTTGTTTGTGAAGTTATGAAAAAACAACTTTTACATTCTTGAAGCACTTTTTTCTGTATAATACAGTGATATCGAGAAAATTTAAAAAGACAATGCAATTTCAAGTTATGGAATAAAGTTGTATTTTTTTAAATAATAGTTGGCTATAGTTTAGTTAAAAATTAAAATTTAAAAAATTTTCTGGTTTAAGATTTCGTAGTACCGTTGCCCATTAAGATTTTCTTGATACATGTGACATGTCAAAACACGATTGCCACGTAGAGCACACCAAACACTAAAACCAAAGCGTCCCTGAGATCGCACTTCAACGGAACGGTGAGGGTTCATATGTGACTAGGGTAAAAAGGCAATAGTCCTGCCTGGCCCTAGCATCCGAGACCGTCATCAAGCCAAATGGATATTAGCGCGCGCGGTTCATATCACACCAATAGTGCTCGTTATGCCTGTTGAAAATTCCTGCACTGCTAATGTAGGCTTCATCTGTCCAAATTACATTTCTAGAGAAGAAAGCATCTTGTTGACATTTTGACAATATGCAAAACTCCAATCGTCGCTGATCAGTTGGTTGCAGGTGATATTGTTTCCTTATTGTATGAGGCCTGAATTTGTGTGTCATCAAAATACCCAAAGCTCGACGTCTTGAAATCCCAAAACCGTCTTCAATTTGACGACTTGAAATTGAAGGATTCACAACCGCCATTCCAATTACAGTTATAGAAGTTTCTTCAGGATCTTCAATGCTGTAATTTTTTGGTCTTGGCTTGTTGATAGACTGTCTTTAATGAGATTTTCTTTTTAACCTCTTAAAAATAGCTTTATTAGATTGTCTTTTTTATGGATAGCGATTGAAATATATTTCGAATGCAATGTTGCAATTATTTTGAATAAAGCAATCTAGCATATCATATTTCTATAATTTTCATCTTCACTTTTACAATTAAATAGGGTGTAATTATGATGGAGACAAAATTAGTAACATGCAATTTACTGACAAACGTATAAACACTACCATAGATGACTACTTGGAATAGATATAAAAAAACGTAAAAAAGTAATCTACTAAAAGATTATTTTCGTTATTAAACATTTACACATCAAAAGCGACCCAAAATATGATATATGGTTTGAAAGAGAAAAAATTTCTATTTAAATAAACCATAACCAACCATGATTCCCATTTAAAAAAAATACTTCATAACTTCATGCCATAACTCAAAATTGCACCTTTTTTTTAAAAATTTTTCGACGCCACTATATTATACAGCAAAAAGTACCTCAAGAATGTAAAAGTTGTTTTTTCATAACTTACAAACAACCCAAATATTGACGTGTGTAAAAGTCGAAAAATCGAACTTTTGTGTATAACTCGAAGACAAAGACGATAGCAAGTTTTTGTTTTTGCCAGTGAATTTGTCTCAAAAAAAGAGATCGAGAATATGTCGAAATTTGCCCACTCTGTATATATTTTTAATATACCAAGAGCAAAAATGAATATACAGTATCCTAGAATTGTTCATTCAAGCATGATAACTTTTAATAATATATTGTATATACGTTTTACTGAGTACATTTTTTTTATTTTTATTAAAAAAAAAAATAAGTGGTTGAGGAGTCTAAAGGAACACGTCACCTTGTGAGCGAAATTGAAATTCTCCTATGAAACTGCCTATGAAATTTAATTATGCCTACGTTAAGCATCATGTTCTCCCATTTTCACCTGATGTAAAAATTGTTCCGAAATATATTTTTCAGACGATGGAATGGTATATGAAGGTTGGTTATATCTCAATGGCAATATAAATTGCACGAGTCATATCGAACAGTATTAATTGTTGCTAAGTGGCATCAAAAATAACGACTGATTAACGTGTTTGGAGCAAGAGCAATCATTTGTTACTAAGGACGTCCAAATTGTTTGTTTATTTCAGTAACGATAACAACAATTTGATATATGCAAGTTTATTACACAATTTGTTTTCAAGAATTTAGGCTAGATTTTGAGAATTTTTAGTAAATAATACTTTTTTTAGTGTAGTTTAAATAAATAATGTGTGTTTTAAAAGTGGAAACGGATGTTATTAACGGTTGGGAAGATTTTGATATGGACTGCACCAGATACATTAGGTACACATTTTAATATAAACATTTTATGGATTGGCGCAAAATGAAAGAAATTAAAACATCATTTTGTGAAAATATTCTGGTAGCGTACTTAGACTTAGTGGCAACATTTCACCAAATACATTGTGGACACAATATTCAATGTTAAAATCCACGCTCAGTATTCATGAAAATGTGAATATCTGTACTAACTGTTTAAGTGCCAATCCTGATTATGTCAAACACGTTACAGATTAACAATTCAACTTTATTCAAGAGACTTGTGAAAAATACAACTTTACTATTTTGTTATAAATAAGCCACAGACAACTGATATTAACAGATGACAGCTCATCACCATAGTGATACCAACAGATATGATTCAGTACAACATCCAAACTAAGAGCACAAATCGGATATAACCGAAAAAATCAAAACTTTGACAACACAAGAAATACATAAATGAATGAAACTCCAGGCAATAAATATTTGTCATTCAAAGTGAGTTTAAAGCAAATCATTTCTAAATTACAACACAACTACTTGTTTTATATTTTATTTTTGCAGACAATTTTAGCAATTGAAATCAGTGGAGCCTATCGAAAACATGAAATAGCGCATATAAAGATAAACGATATCATAGTAGACCTAAACTCTGTCGTTCTCATCCAAATACCTGACACAAAAACAAAACTCGAACGTGTTTTTACTATGACTGGTAAATTTTACGAACTTTACAAAAAAAATGCTACTCTTTGGCTGTGAGGCACAAATGAAAGCCATTTTTTCCTAAATTATCATAATAAGTGCACAAGACTGAATTCTGACAGGAATTAATAAAATTGGTAGTGTACCCAAACAGATTACAGTCTTTCTCACCAGAATTATATACCGGTCATTGTTTTCGGTGCTTATCCGTCACAATGTGAGTGAATGCTGGTGGCGATATTACCACTATGAAACGCCACAGAGGGTGGAAGTCTCCAAGTGTGGCGGAAACCTACATTGATGAATCTGTATCAAACAAATTAATGTCAAACAACATATTGAATTGCTTAAATGAATCCGCTGAACTACCTATAACGCTACTTGAAAACTCAACAAGAAATAAAAAACAGTTTCTAATACCGGAAGAACTAGTAGAAAACACACAATGGTCAACGGAACAGACTATTCAAGCGTCAAAACATCCCATTGCATTCTATAATTGTTCTAATAATAATATAATAATCAACTTTGTTAATGAAGTAAAGAAACAACGTTTTTTTAGTAAGATGATTATATTATTTCGTCCCATCGTCTAAACAATATTGTTCATAACTTGTTCGAAGTGTCATTTCAATGACACGATAATTGTCACTTTCGACACTATGAAAATGACTATTTACTATCACTTTCACAAATTTGCACAGAATCTTACAATTATTAGAGAAAGTGAACAGAAAGCATTCACACGACTTATACAGTTTTGTTAAAATTGTAAGGCATGTTTTAAACTGCTTTCCTTTCGTTTCATTTTCTGCAGAAAAGCTTTAAAATTACGTCATTCAAAGAATATTTTGTTAAGAAACATTGACATGACTTATGATGAAAAGTAAATTATGGAAATTGAATTTAAATTCATTTTAATATATTCTGTGTTTATCATCATCGATTAATTAATTAATGTGGCTGATGCAAAGCACAAGAATCCAAAACAAATAAATTATAATAAAACGAATTAATGTTTATCTGAAACTTTCAAAATTATTTTACCGCACACTTAAATCTGTAAACAAATCAGGAATGTGTCTAAAAATTCGAGAAATTTTTTATTTTATACATTACAAGCATGATAATTAACGGAGCACTTAAATATCTAAAATTTCTTAGACATAAAGCATAAGAATGAGGGCTAATGCGCTTGAATTCACCACGAAAGGTGCTAGAGTCACTGAACGTTAATGTTTACTATTGCTTTTTAACCCTAGTTTTTAGTAATTTTTACGAAAATTAGCTGAAAAACATTTAACACAATGATGGCAGAAGGGGAAGTAGTAATTTACTTGCTCAGTAGGGAAATTATTGTACTTATCAGAAGTGATTTATGTCATTAAAGTTAGGTTATAACAAGAATGAGCATGATGAAAACAACGAATGTACATGAATATTACTCACGATTTTCTGTAGTAGACTCATTTGGTAACGCATAATCGTCAGGATTAAATTTGTTTCTTGCAAACAGACGAATGTTTCGAAGGAGTAAAGTTATCTCTATCAACCACTGTTTTAGGCGAGTTTTGTCTCTCGGAAGCATATGTTCGCCTTTTGTTACCGAACAAAATGAAACTGCATAACACAGGCACAATTAACAAGGTTTTTTTTACTGGTGTACGAAATAATTATAATAAAACACTATAAACTTTTTCCGCGCCTAACAATAACTTTTGACACGACCTTACTCGACCAGTGGCGCCAACTAGTGAGCCTGAAAACTTTAGCCCTCATTACTGTTTACCGCTAATCTTTTATATCTACTATACTTTAGAATGTTAAAATTAATATTAAACCCTTCACTTTTGAGGTGAAACTATGATCAGTGTCTATTTTCTGTAAACACTACTATAACCAAAGAAAACCTATGCCCACGGGAGTCCTTTGAACAAGCAAGGGGTACATGCCTCCTTCAACTTGCATTATTAATAGAGCACGAGAAATCAAATCGCGCTTCCGATTATGAACGTAGACGAGGGGCCAGTTTTTTCACCTCTGGATAATGTACTAGTAACTAGAAAATCAGAATGTGAATATAAATAAAATGTTGAAATAAAACTACTTCTAATCATCTTGTTAGTTACCAGTAGAGCTGGCAGAAATGTGCGGCGGGACATAGGCGTCCGCATCATAATAAGCGTTATAAAAAAAATTAACTAGTAACAATAGCAATAAACTGTTACAATTTATAACAATATATGCACAACTTACCCTCACTAGCTTAATGAACCAGCTTGGTTATCACAAACTGGAGGAGATTTGTAAAAACTTTGCAGCATCAGATATGTTTCTATGGTTGTCTCCGTGAGTGATGTTTGCTGTGGTGAAAAAATATGCTTATATTTTGAGAACGACCGTTCGACACTTATTGATGTAATACAGGCATACTTAAAATAGTCTTTGAACGCACTTAACGGATCTGGAGATACACCATCAGTACCATCAGAAATTTGTCTTAATCTGAAAAAACCGGTGTTTTGCTTTAACACACGTACAAACTTTTCTCTAACGCGCCATTTTTTGCGTCACCTAAAGCGTATATCGGTCGATTTACTTCGTCCATTATTTGCCGTGACTTTCCTAACCACAACACACTGTTTTGTAAGTTTTTTATGGCGTTATGTAATTTTGTAAATAGTTTTTAAAGCTGTTTCTACGGAAATATCTTCGAATTTTATCTGGCGGTCCTTAATAGCTGCAGCCTCACCAGGATTGAATTGTAGTATTACAGCTTTTATTTGTTGTAAATATTCAGCATAATAAAAAGCTGCCTTCACCCATGTTCCTAATTAATAAGAATCGGCTGTGGTGGTTCGGGAATACCGGAACACTTGCTGTGAAATGCGTGAAGACGTTTATGAGATTTAAGAACACTTTTTTTGTATTTGCTATTAATACTTGCTGGAAAACCCTGTCGAAAAGTTCCTGCCACAAGTTGTAAAGCATACACTTTACACGTAAAATGTACCAATCTACAACCGTGATCTTGAAGAGAACGGCCTACTAAACGCATTATTGCGGCACTATAGGTCACAAACATCAACACTTTACTTGTTGACAGGTCAAATTTTTCTAACGTCTCCAGCACCACCCGCGTAATTGTTTTGTCAGTACACTCAGGCTCCTGCTACTTAGTAACAGTGGTAATGTCGGTTTAAGAGAGTCCAGTACACGTAGTATAACATTTACAATAGATTTTTTTTATAATCAATCGTCTCGTCAACACAAAACCACAGTCGATTCTTACAAGTTGGGGAACATGGTTGAAGGCAGATTTTTATTATGCTGAATATTTACAACAAATAAAAGTTGTATACTACAATTCAATCCTGATGCGGCTGCAGCTATTAAGGAAAGCCAGACCCAATTCGAAGATATTTCCATTGAAACAGCTTTAAAAACTATTCACAAGAACTTTAAAAGACTACATGACGCCATGAAAAACTTACAAAACAGTGCGTTCTCGTTAGCGGAGTCACTACAAATAGTGGACGAAGTATATCGACTACTACACGCAAAAAATTAGCGCATTAGAGAAAAGTTCGCAAGTGTGTTAAAGTAAGACACCGGTTTGACCAGATTAAGACAAATTTGTGATGGTACTGATGGTGCATCTCCAGATCCATTAAATCCATCAAAAACTATTTTAAGTATACCTGTATTACATCAATAGATGTCGAAAGGTCGTTCTCAAAATATCAGCATGTTTTTCACCACAGTGAACATCATTCACGGAGAAAACCATAGAAACATACCTGATTCTGCAAAGTTTTTAGAAATCTTCTCCAGTTTGTGATAACCAAGCTAGTTCATCAAGCTAGTTAAGATGGTAAGTTCTGCATACATTGTTTTAAATTGTAACAGTTTAATGCTTTTGTTACTACGTAATATCTTTTATTACGCTTATTATGATGCGTACGCTTATATCCCGCCGCACGAAATACACACTGGTGTGTATGTGGGGGGGATAACACACGTGTATTTTTAACTGGTGATCACAGGAGAAACGTATATTAGTAATATTTGTTGGAAATGTTCCGGAGTTAATCTCCGTTACCACTTATTAAAAATTAATTTTTATTTGTGAAGGACCGTTCAACGTCGATAGATGTAATTGGCGCATGCTTAAAATATATGAACTTTTTCACAGACCATATTTATGTCTTGTGTAGAAAAATCTACTTCTTTGCCATTTAAAAAGTCATCTCAGGTGTCATATCTGCCACCCCGCAGACCGATACCCCGAGAAATTCAAAAACAAAAAAAACCTTTAAGAGTTCGAATAGATAGATGTTAAATATGTAAAGCATACACTGACATAACCAAAAGATCCTCATGACGGGATATAGGTATCAAAAAAGTGAATTAAAAAACACCCCCAAATACTCTCTGTAGACTTTGTGACATGTGCTTATAACTCGAATAGATGTTAAATATGTAAAGCATAAACTGACAAAACCAAATAACTCGTGAAGGGATGCAGATATCGAAAAAAAGAAATGAAAATATCTGATGTGGCCACCACATAATTTTCTTATACCAGTGTATATTATTCTGATCTAAAAAAAATCATTGTATTTAATTCTTCACTTACCTCAATTAAATTTTAATAGCGTACCTTGAAATGTTTCATTAAAATTTTTAAATAATTAGTTATCAGCGTCATTCGATACTAATAATAATTCATGTCATATATTTTAATAATTTTCAAGAATACATTTTTTTTATAAAGTCAAATACAAAAAAAGTTTGGGCCCCGTGGAGTTCCTTTCAGAAGGCCAATTTTGCTCATCACCGAATTTTTCATTGTCTTTGGCCTTTAGAACAAGTGTACCAAATTTGAAAGCTTTATCTCAAAAACTGTAGCTGCTGTCGCAATACTACAGACATGCGGACAGATTTGTTTTCATAAAGTTATGTTTTTTCATTATAATTCGTCGAGATTCGTCCAGATGTGCAATAAAAAATTTTAATTTTTTTCCCCAAAATTATACCTTTTTTCTTGTTTCATTTATTATGTCTCTTCTGGTGGTACCACATTCACCAAATTTAATGTGTCATCTAAAATATTGTTGAAAATCTTAACTGCCAAATTTGGGAAGTCACACGCACACGCACGCACGCTCGCACGCACGCACGCACGCACGCACACACACGCACCGACAGACATCATTCGGAAAATAATCAGAATGGATTCAGGAGGGTTTAAAACGTATAAATCAATCAAAATCTCGAGGTCGAAAAAATCACGATTATTATACTTCCTTATATTGCGTATAAGAAAGTAAAAACTCCCCTACACCGAGCCTACTACAATGTGCAAAAGTCTCAATCCATTTGAACAGAAACAGAAAATTGTGGAAAAAATCTTTAGGATATTGATGTTAATGGCCTATCTGTTTGTAAATATTTCATTAGCTGTTTACAATATAATATTATATCTACGTAAAATTCGTATCTGGAATTTTGTAGTTGCTTATTTACGGCGCCCACGCCTATGATAATGTACACAAGAAACCAGCCTTATTAATAACGAAATTAACAATTCAACAATCGAATGCCATGGCCAGCAGATACATGTAGCCTAGGGTCCCGAAAAAGAACAGTCCGCCACTGCAATATTTGCTACTAATCAAGATGTTGTGATAACAATTTTTGGTTTGATTATATATTTTTTACTACATCGGAATAAATAATGTCTTGGGTAATACGAGTATAACAAAATAGCTAAACAAATGTAATTTATTTGTTTATTTTATAGTAAACGGCATAGTGTGATGCAAGTAATATCAGTATAACACCCGTCAGTAAATAAGCTTATTTGTTTGTGAATTCTAGATAACGGATTTTTAGCATACGTTCACAAAATCACAACTGGCTTAGTGATCAGTGATCACTGTCTGTAACCAGATTACTTATAGACCATTAATAAAACATTATGAAAGAAAGATGTTTTGTTTCATAATCATGAGCAAAATTTGTCAAACCATTTTTTTCTCAAAATTTCGATTTCTCGAAAAGTATTTTTAAATTGAGTGTCATAAATTTCAAAAAAACCTTCTAAAAATTTTCTAAATCAAAAACAACGGGTCGATAAATCTTCCTGCTGTTTATAAAAAAAATATATTTTGCTAGTGGTCCAGAAGTAATCTTGGGAGGCTGCGCACTTTTACAACTTTTTTTCTCAATATTTTTTTAATTCTTTATTATCTATAAATCGAAGCAGTATTGAAAGTATTTATTAATGTTGAAACTAAATCTATGTGAATAGTTACATTTTCGAAAAGTAATGTCATTACTAAAGCTGGCCGAGGTCACCTGGCCGACAGAGCCGTCATATGACTCATATGTTTACATCATATCATAATACTTGGATAAGTACAATAAATTGAAATAAATTTTAACAATAATGTTACATTTTATAAAAATTTATATAAAACTCACCCTTTTAAGCAGATTTATGAAATAGTTTGGTTGTCGTCATCACAAAGTGGGGAAGATCTATAGTATAATAGCATCAGGTATGTTTCTACAGCTATCTCCGTCAGCGATGTTCGCTTTGGTGAAAAAATATGTTTGTTTTTTGAAAATGACCGTTCGACATCTACGGATGTAACACAGGCATAAGTAAAACAATCTGTGAACTCACTTAACGAAGTTGTAGATGCACCATCACAAATAAGTCTTAATTTGCTAAAATCAGGATCTTTCTGTAATACACTCTCGAATTTGTCACTAACGCGATAATTTTTTGCGTCATTTATAGCCTGTAGCTGTGTATTTACGTCGTCCACTATTTGCAGCGATTCCACTAACGACAACGAACTATTTTGTAATTTTTCTATTGCGTCGTGTAGTCCTCTATAATTGTTATTAATAGTTTTTAAATCTGTTTCAAGGGAAACGACTTGAAAGCTTGTCTGGCTTTCCCTAATAGCTGCAGCGTCGTTAGGGTTGAACTGTAGTATCACAGCCTTTATTTGTTGAAAATATTCAGCATAATAAGAAGCCGCTTTCAACCAAGTTCCCCAACGTGTAAGAATCGGCTCTGGTGGTTCAGGGATACCAGGACACTGTCTGTGCTATTGCTATTAATGCATCTACCTCTGGAAAACATTTTCGAATCGTTTCTGCCACAAGATGTAACGCATGCACTTTACACGTAACATGTAAAAACCTACAATTGTCTCTTTGAAGAGAACGGCCTACCACGCGCATTGTCGCGGCACCATCAGTCACAAACATCAATACTTGACTTGTTGAAAGTTCAAATTTTTCGAATGTCTCCAACACCACACGCGTAATTATTTCGCCAGTACACGCAGTTAGTCTTTTACTAGCTAGTAAAAGTGGAAATGTTGGTTTAAGAGGGTCCAGTACACGTACTATAATATTTAAAATAGAATTTTTTTTACAATCTGTCGTCTCGTCAATACATAACCAGAGCCGTGTATTTTTTAATCCACATTTAATCCTATTTACAATGTCTTCACGAACAGCTGGAATATATCTACGTAACGATGTACGACTTGGTAAGTTCACCTGGGGATTGTATTTATTCCAAAACTCCCGAAATGGTTGTTTATCCAGTATGTGTAACGGAATATTACAGGCTATTAACATTAACAATAAATCAAACATAAACTGAGTTGTCAAAGGCATGCCATTTTTTTTATTTTGATGTTGCACGGTATTGATATGACGACGACAGTATGTTTTGTGCCAGCACATTAAGTCTTGATTGCAAACTTTACAAATTATTTTGCATCCGTCATAGAATAAATCCGGAAATTCACCGATAAATTTATTCACTGTGTCCGCGTACGGTCGTTTTTTACCCTTTGGCACGTTTGACATTATGTATAATTTATAGGTACAACCTCACGCATTAACCTTTCAAATAAGACTGCAGCGTAAATCACTTCTAAATCGGCACGTGTGACGCCAGCTCAAGACCGTGGCTGTACTACAGCCACCTCGGAAAGCTTTAGTCATTACCAACTTAAAATAGAATTTTTTTGACGTCCAAGAAGGGGTGGGGGCAAATGCACCATTGCCCTCTTTGGATCCGCTCTTCGTCCATGTATGCCTTATGACAAAATTGAAGCAACGTAGCATTTTTTGATAAAACACTGTTCTGTTGTAGAAGACCTAACCTAAAATATGTATTAAACGTTTCAAATCAAATCAACTAATGAAAGCAACATATCCAATGTTTCAAAGTCCAAGGTCATTGAAAATTACTATACCTCATCGACTTGGCCCTGCACGATTTTGAACCCGAGCGGTTTGGGTAGAAGCATGCGCCACTGACCTTCACACCACTGAGTCGATTTCTTATGATTTCATTTTTTTTAATATCGTCAAACATCTCCAATATTAAAACATACAAAGTGTGAACTATTACAAATATTAGTGTCGGCAGAAACTTAACATTTGAACTTTTAGACCAGCATTAAAAATCAGAGATATTTGCTTCATAAAGCAACAGCTTATTGGCGGATAAAGTTACACTTGGTGATGTATAAACTGTTTTCCCTAGAAGCGTGAAATTGCCGTTTTTTACAAAAGCAACTTTTGTTACTGTGTATATAAAAGGGTGCCGGCTTTGATTTGCGTTTATTAGACATCATTCAATCAATTCTAACCATTATTACCGATCTATTGTAACCAACACAGCAAACTAGCTACGAACCGATTCAACTTGAATGTATTCAAGGCTGTTACTATACTGGACTGCTGCAATTCCCAGATTTATTCTTCAATTAATGTGATTTTTGGACACTGTTTAAATATAGTCATTGGCGGACCGTTGCGGCGAATATGTATTATATGTACCAAACATGTATTAAATGCTAAAAATTATTTCATAAAGGATATAAGCACATAAATTATTTTACTAAATTTCGCGGTTTAATACCCAATACATAATGTGTAACATGTTCATTTAGGAGTTAAGTAATAATTTTGGGAATTTAGTATAAGAATCCACAAAGAAATCGACTGCGTTTTATCTATTTTTTCATGTGTTTCTTCTAAAAAAAGTGTATGCTAGAAGAGTAACGTGTATAAACATCCATGATTATTTGACACACGATTCTTGTATTCAGGGAAAATTTTAGAGCTGACATACTCTAGAGTTGTTAATAATAAATTGTTAATATTTACCTAGATCTAAACGTACCATAGCCTACATAAGACAATAAGATAGGGCACTCAGTATGGCGTAAAATACCCGCTCGTGTAATAGTTCCAATAGTATCGGCAATATAGCAATAAAATTCATTTCATTGCCAAAATTGGCAATAACCGGTATAATTATGGATCTTGACTTACACCTTTGCATTTTCTTAATCTACTCAAAAAAGTATACAAGTAGGAAAACCATATTAACAAACATTATCCCGTGTTTTATCATTAAAGCTGCAAATCGTTTCTGTGTATTATGGTCGTAGAGTACAGATGTAATTACTATCACCGGCATTCACCTTAATCGCGAAACTCTTTCTCCATCCAGTCTATTATTAACTTTCGAGTTGTGTACACATTAAGTCACTTGGGCGTATTGCATATTGTTTTTGTGTTTTTACATATTTTATTTGTTGTACTGTATTGCTGATATTAATTTAATAATAAAGCATGGCAGACGTACGCAGGGGTAGAAAACGGTCATTTGCCGACAAAGTGAATAAATTCACAGGTGAATTCCCGGATTTATTCTATGATGGTGATAAAATAATTTGTAAAGTGTGCGAGAAAGATTTGATGTGCTGGGATAGGCATGATTGTGGACTTCACGTAAATAGTGTACCCCATAAAAATAAAAAAATGGCGTGCCTTCGACAATACAGTTTATGTTTGATTTACTATTAATACTGATTGCCTGTGATGTTCCGCTGCACATACTCGATAAACAACCATTTCGAGAGTTCTGGAATAAATACAATGCCCAGGTGAAGTTACCAGGTCGCACAACGTTATGTAACTATCTACCAACTGTACACGTAGACATGGTAAATAAGATGAAATGCGAATTAAAAAATACACGGCTGTGGTTATCTGTTAATGAGACAACATATTGTAAAAAAAAATCTATTTTAAATGTTATAGTACGAGTACTGGACCCTCTTAAACCGAGAGTTCCACTGTTACTAGCTAGCAAAAGACTAAGTCAGTGTACTAGCGAAACAATTACCAGGGTGGTGCTGGAGACGCTAGAAAAATTTGAACTGTCAAAAAATCAAGTGTTGATGTTTGTGACTGATGGCGCCGTGAAGAACAAGATTGTACGTTTATACTTGTTACGTGTAAAGTGCATGCTTTACATCTTGTGGCAGAAATTATTCGCAAAGGTTTTCCAGAGGTGGATGCATTAATAGCAAGTACAAAAAAAGTGTTTCTTAAATCTCCTAAACGTCTCAGTGCATTTCATAGCAAGTGTCCCGGTATTCCTGAACCACCACAGCCGATTCTTACACGTTGGGGAACATGGTTGTAGGCAGCTTTTTATTATGCTGAATATTTTCTACAAATAAAAACTGTGATACTATAATTCAATCCAGATGAGGCTGCAGCTATTAAGAAAAGCCAGACAAAATTCGAGGATATTTCCATTGAAACAGCTTTAAAAAATATTGCGAAGAATTATAAATCATTACATGAAAGCATAAAAAAAGTAGAAAACAGTGCGTTGTCGTTCGCGGAGTCACTGCAAATAGTGGATAAAGTAAATCTACTGCTATACGGTATAGGTGACGCAACAAATGAGCGCGTTAAAGAAAAGTTCGCGACTGTCTTAAATAAAGACACCGGTTTTACCAAATTAAGACAAATATGTGATGGTGCAGCCCCAGATCCGTTAAATGCGTTCAAAGACTAATTTACGTATTACATCAGTATATGTCAAACGGTCGTTTTCAAAATATATTTTCACCAAAGACAACCATAGAAACATACCTGATGCTGCAAAATTGCTACACATCTTCTCCAGTTTGTGATAAGCAAGCCAGTTCATTAAGCTAATTAAGAGGGTAAGTTTTAGATACACTGTTATAAGTTGTAATAGTTTATTGTTTCTCGTGCGCCACTGTCCCACAGAACATTTTTGACAGCCCTATTTATCATATACAATACAGTTGGTGTTTTTATTGATGTTTATTATCATTCATTATTTTGAGTAACTTTTTCCTATCAGTACATGAAAAACCTCTTTAGAAAATAAGTTAATTGTTTATTTTTGGTTTTATCTTTTGACTGAATAAATATTACCATTTTTATGCTTATACTGATTAGATTTTAGAAATAATTTTTTGTTTAATTACAATCAAAAAACCACACAATATATCGATGGTGTAACGCACACGCACACGTGGTAAGTGAATTTTTGGGCAAAAATGTGTTAAATAAACTAAACAAGTGTAAACACTTGTATTTGCAAGAGAAATGCATATACCATGTGCGCGCTCCACCATCTACACTACACTATTGCTTTTCAAGCAATATGTCATATGTCAAACCAGTTAATTATAACTTTAAGTTAAAATACTCAGTGGTCAAGATGTTAAGTTTTATTTTGAAAAACGTAAGCATACAAGTCTATAATTACAAAAACCGTTTTGAAAAACTGTATTTCACGAGAGAATCTAGTTCGTATAGTTTATAAAAATCGCCTGGAGCTGTATCCGTCATTTCTAGAGATCGAGCCAGACTACTTGATACACGACTAGCGCTATGTACACTTGACAGTCGCTCGTCTGTTGCCAGCACGATGGGGTTATCGCAGAGCGAATGTCAGAAGGATCTTTTACAGTAGGTTAGGATATTGCCTTGCTCAAGAAGGAGGAGGTCTTTTTGAGCATTTAATTTAAATTATTTATTTATGTACGTATTTTTTTTAGTGTTTGTATTATTTTTCTTTATTATTTATGAGAATATTAATTTATGTTCTTTTACTTTAGTGTTTTACTATCTGTGGCGCCTCGAAAGAAACACTGAAATTATGAAACATTCAGATAATTTTAGTAAATACGTTAAAACGCAAAGATTTCTTTGGATGAAGGAGTAGCATTCTCCATCGGAGCTTTAGCGATACTGAAAAGAAAAGTGAAATTTACTTTGTCTCGTATGCTCCTAACGCAATCGTTAACTTTCGTTTGGACTTGGAATACAGACGAGCAACTGCGCATACCGCTAGTCGTATAACTAGTGAGTTTGCTCAATCTGCATATTAAAGATTGTCCGTCTTACAGTCAATCATTAATATATGCGGGGACGGATAGAGCCCCGGGCGATTTTGTGACAACACCTACAATTTTTTTATTCGCTTTTATTGTGACGATTTTTAGCACGTTAGACTTTTAACATTAAACACGCGTGTCTAAATATTATTGGCAATATTTTTTCCAAAACGATGGCTTCTATCGAAATTTAGTAAGAGCACCTGCATAAAAAAGGATGCAGTTTTAACATTGCTGCCCGTTTCCATTTTAAATGTTTAAAAAATATAAAAGAAAAAATATAGCGAAAATTGACCCGCTCCCTTGTAGCTACCCCAACAAATCCTGATATTTAGATAAAAATTTAACAAAATATGAAACATTATGAAATTAATAAATGGTCCATATTAAATTTTTTCAACTTAAGACATTTCGAATTTATTGGCAAGTAACTATGTTGTACTTACCCCTTTATGTGGTTGTAACTCCCTTATGAACTAATTAAAGGCAAATGTATATATACAAAATCAACTTACTTTTTCTAGTTCCATCACCTCCTGAAGGGAGGTACTTAATTATGAGACACCCTGTATGTATAATTATTATTGCATTTTATAAACTCGACTACGTAAATAAATTTCAAATCAAATTTCAAAAATCAAATTCGCAACACGTACTATAATTTAAATTATACATATGTTAAGGATTAAAAGTTATTTGTGGCAAATTTCATACAGTTTACTTAGTGCCTGTTAACGGATGTAAGTACGTAATATTTATTGATAAAACGTAAACATAATATAAAACAAAAAACAACAAACGCTCCTTTCGAATAAATACATTTTATAATCAAAATTAAAACATTAAAGCATTAAAAAAATCTAATTACAATTAAGTAACTTATTTTAAACAGTATTATATTTTTTACTCATAGGTACATATTCGAAATATTATATTATGTACCTATCTTTAAATAAAATTGAAGATGGCCGAGTCATTCAAGGTCAATATAAAAAAATTGGTGTCATTATCATTTCTATCGGTTTTTTGCAATATTTATATGAAATAAAATTTAATTTGTTTATATTTGTTCATTAAATTTTTGTTTATATTTGTTCATCAGTAAATTATAGATACATGAAATATGGCTAATGACTTTAAGACACAATTATTCCTTTTAATGTTTTGTTTTCGACACATGCTACATTATTAGATTTCAAATTTTTGGTTTGTTGAAAACTTCAATAATTAGAGGAATGTTTCGAATGGCTGTTTTGAAAGTGACATCCTGCATGGATAGAAGTTATTTACATAACAATGTATCGTTATTAATCTAATTTTATAAACAGAATTTTGGTTTGGCTGGGACAGCTGATACAAATAATTTTACTTGTTTATGCGGGATCCATTTAGCTTTCGAATTTAAATTAAAGCTAATCTAATGTGTAAATATTCTCGTCGAATTCCTGGTGAATTGTACTGTACGCCAGAAAGTGAAATACAAATGAGAATGAGCGGTCAAACTAGACACCATAGACAGTTGGCCATATAAAATTACCTTGGCCAAGTATAGACTCCTGACACCTCAAATCCGTAATGCCACGATCCGGAGTAAGCTCCCTGTCCCTTAGGGCCAGTACAAACTCCATGACCGTGTGCCTTGCCTTCCTCCCAGCCTCCGCAGTAGGTGCCACCATCGTCGAAGTCGAAGCGACCACCGTTCACGTGACTCCTGGTGGTAGCCGTTCCCGTAGCTCCGGTGGCCGCGGGGGACGTGGCTGTCCCCCCGTTGTCTCCCACTTGTGTACCCTGTTGCATGCTCCTCACACGCACTGTTCACTTTCGGCCACTTCTGGGCCTCATCATCGTCATCACGCACACTCTGGATTCTCGGTGTCTCGGATACTGATAGTTTATTATCAGCTCGGCATTTCGATTCGTCGTGCGAAAAAGTCGACGCGGTACTGGCCCAGAGTCCCCCGGGCCCAGCTGTACGGACGTCTCGACGCCAACTTCGGCGTCGCGACGCAAGCGCAGCTTAGTTGGAAAATCGCACAGCGCCACTCTAGCCGACGGAGACGTCCACGTTGTAGATCCGCTGCTGCTTTTTTTCAGCCGTTGGGGCTCGGAAAACTGACCTCAAAACAATCCAACATAAATTACCGTCACTTATTCAAGGTTTCCCTACATGAGTCGGTCGTTGTGAGTTGTGCTAGATAAAGTTTTATGGAGTTTTCTGTCTTCTTCTGACGGTAGTATTTTCAGAGGAGACAGTCATTATTATTTAATTCTGTTGCGTATTGGTTTAGTTGTATTATCGTACGCTATTACCAATACAATTTTTGTCGAACAAGAAATACTCTTAAATCGAAAATTAAATAGCTGGTTGTCTTTGATTAATTTATACAAAGTATTGTAAGAATTAGGATTAAAATTCAGTGTTTTTTACACAGTTTCCAAATAAAGACTATTATTATAATATTTCTGTTAATCTTTGATGATGGATTATTATATATATGCATATAAAAAAGTACAAACAGTTTATAGAACTACCAACTGGTTCAAGAGTTATAAGATTATTTAAAAGTAGTGTTAAAAAATGGTGATGAAAATGTAACCATCAACACGATATACACAGGGTTTCTTCTCACCTACTTTGGGGTTTAAGCCACGTTGGTATTTGAAAAAATGCTTTTTTTCTATCCAAAAAATGTCACACACCTAAAAAATATTAATCTGAAAAAAGAAACGTAAATGTCAAATATTTTAAAATGATTAAGAGTTGACGTTCTCAAGGCTAGAACAAAATTTCTTTGATAAAATAGTCTTTACGATATACAGGGTGTCCTTAAATTGCACAGACTAGAAGCTATAATCACACGACTCTTTGTGGAAAATAAAATGATTTTATAATACCGTTTTTTAGAAATAAGCACCCCTGCAGAAATACAGCCCTCCAAAGTTAAGGATTGAAAACATTAAATCGTCAATTTCTTGAGAACCGCTGAAGATTTTTATTTATTTATTTACGTATAAATCAGAATATCTACAGGGAAAATCCAAAATGATATTGTGTTTACAACATTGACATATAATACATTACCTCTTTATATACAAATCGACAAAAAATATTTGATAATGTATCTTATACACTGTTATAAAAAAAATACAAACATATTAAATTAGATTATTACTAACAGAAATGCAGTTCAAAAATGTTGTAAATGAACAAAAATTGACATTCATATTTAATGATAAATTATTTAAAGCATATTTGACTTTTGTAAGGGGACTATGACTACTGTGATTCGAATAAAAATGATCAGAATATAACAAATCAAAGAAGGGAAAATTGAGTAACGTAAATTTCAGAGTAGATTTTGTTGTTGATAATAGTAAAACCAAATTTTTGTCTCTTCTTAAAAGACGTAACACCTAGCTGTTCAAGACGTTCTTCGTGTGAATAATTGTTCTTTTCAACATGCAACTTAAATAAAATGAAATTTATTATTTTATTTTGTACTTTTTCGAGCATGTCTATGTCGGATTGATAATATGGGTCCCAGATAATACAATATTTTAATATTGATCAAACAAGTGAAGTAAAGATATTTAAAATATATGTAATATCAGTGAAATCCTGCATCATCCTTTAATAAAACCACATAGAGGATTTTCTCACTTTAAAACATTCTCAATATGTAAATGGTATCTTAACCAAAGTCCAAAGTAAAGCCCAAAACGCAAATAGAATCTACTGTTTTGTCTATTTACAAAATATTCAATGAAAATATTACTTTTATTCTTAGAGAATGTTATTATTCTACGTCTACGTATGTTGGTTACTAAACAATTTTTTTTTTTTGATAAGACAAACAGAAAAATTCTCATAAAATTCCTTTATTGGTGTGACCGGTTTCGTAACCAAGCAAATTTACTTCACATCATCAGACACGGGACTACAATAATTACAGAAAATGAGTATGGTGGTTACATACATAAATATAAATGTTAATAAGTTAATAAAACTTAAAAACAAGAATATAGAAGACAATTATTTCCATTTTTTATGTACTTGTAAAAACTTATAGGTAAAAAAATTGTTTTGATAAAATCTGTTTACATGAAAGATTGAAATTATTTAAAATAATAAAGATTACGTTAGTTTGAATTATAATATAGAATTATGTAAAATTAAATTAATTGAATTGTGTAAAAAAAATTTTTTTTGTTCCAAACGTAAAATCTGTCAAGATCACATTGCAGCTATTTAGCATCACTGGTACTACCAACGACAACAAACAATTTCCAATCATCTGCAAAAGCAGAATTTTCACAAAGTTGAAAATGTATTGAACATCATTAATAAAAAGTAAAAACAAAGTCGGTGAAAGATGTACACTTTGTGGAACGACAGAAGTCACGTTGATATTTCTCGTTTGTATTGTCATATTTTCACAGTTTGGATTCTATCTGTTAGATATGATTTTATTCACTGCAATAATGTACCATTAATACCATATAGTAAGAGTTTTTTTTAGGAGGATACTTTGATTAACATGGGCAAAGACCTTTTTTTATATCAGTATAAATTGCGTTAACTTATGCGGCATTTTTAAACGTTTCGTGTATGAATGAAATATATAGAAAAAGATTTGTTTGCGTACTACTACCTTTGTAAAAACTATGTTACCATGACATAATAACATTATTATATGGATTAAAACTATTGTCAGCTACAATAAATTCCAATACTTTAGGTATAACAGAACATGATGAAACACATCGGTGGTTTGTGAATGGGTGTACTATAGGATAATTTCCAAATAGTAGAACCTCACTTGACTCTACTGAAAGTTTTAAAAGATGTCATGAAGGTAGAGACAATATAGGGCCACACATTTTTAAGAAAGATGACGGTATATCATCAGGTCCTGGATTAGTATTAGAATTTAAAGATGATAATTTTTCAAAAACCAAATCACTGTTAATCTGCTTGGTATTTAATATAATTGGGTTATCTTTTAATTATTTTTCTTTATTTTCTAATGAAACTTAAAACTCTTAAATTTCTTATGTTCCAATAACCCTGTATAATGTGAAATAAATTAGTTGTCGCCAAAGGGTTCTTTGGACTTATACACTGGCGGTTCTTCTATAGGGTCATTTGGTCAATGACCTCCCACATACAAATAAAAAAATAGAGCTATTCATTTTCTGAAGTTTAAAAATATATAATATGATATATATATATATATATATATATATATATATATATATATATATATATATATATATATATATATATATATATATTTAATATTCTTAAAAAAATATATTAAAGTTTCTAGTTCATTCTATGCACAATACTATTCAAATATATAGATCGCAGGATTTCGTATCCCCTCCGAGCACCGAGCCTCTACATTCATATTCATTACATTATTCATTTACAGAATTTAAAAAATCTTGAGTCAATCCACAACTTGTCCTCAAAGCTAGCTACGGACCGAATTTGCAACGAATGAAAGTGTTTAAGGGCACTTTGAAGGCAATTCAAAATGAACTTTTAGATTCGATACTGACGATTATTCACGAAGAAATAAAATGTGAAATTAATCAATCTGACTTCATTGCAGTTCAAGTGGATGAAACCACAGATAGTTTCAATAAAGTACAAGTAGTTTTTGTGTTTAGATACGTTTTAGACGGTGTTGTATGTGAGAGATTTTGGAAATATATTCAGCCTCTAGGAACGACATCGCAGCATTTGACAGATGTAATTTTAAAAGAGTTAGAATGTCTGAAAATTAATGAAAGTCCTGAAAAATTGATAGCACAAAGTTACGATGGAGCATCAGTAATGAGTGGGGTTTTTTTAGGTGTACAAGCCAAAATTAAAAAAAGTTATCCTTCAGCAAATTTTATTCATTGTTACGCTCATCAACTAAATTTAATTTTAGAAAAAGCATCAAGGCAGGATAAAAGCATAAAAATTTTTTTTGCTAATTTACATAGCTTTTCTTCATTCTTTGGAAAATCGACAAAAAAAAAAGCCGTGTTAGATAATGTTGTTAAGGTGAGATTACCTAAAGCGGCTCCAACACGATGGATTTTTAATACAAAGTGCATAGAGACTGTTTATACCTATCGAACAGAATTATTAGATTGTTTAGAAAAAATCATTGATAATGAATCAGAAAACAACACTCTAAACTACTTACAAAATGAACATTTTCTTTACTGGTTAAATTTTTTTTCATTTAGTTATGCCTCATTGTGATATATTGTTCAATCAATTACAAAAATGTAATATCGATGTCATAACAGGAAATAAGTGTATTGGCGTTTTTAATAGTAAAATTGAAGACATCAGAAATAAAATTTTGAATAACTATTTGGAGGAGACATCCATGCAGTCTGCCCAGAGATGTAAAACGGAAGAATCAAAAAGGAGAATTTCATTAGAATTTTGTGGTATAATTACATCTGAGATCAAAAACAGGTTTGGCTTCAGTAATCAATTAGCAGTGTCTCAGTTATTTCACGCAGATCGATTTAAAGATTATAAAAAAAAAGCTTTCCTCAAGATATGTTTAAATTAGTTAAAACGGAGTATCCAGTCATAAATCATTTGAAACTTAGAACTGAATTAGAAGTATTATATAGCCGAGAAGATTTTTCCAATAGTGAAAGTGCAGTTGCTTTGTTAAAGCTCTTTATTAACAATAATTTGTGCAATACTTTTTCTGAAAGTGTCAAACTGTTAAAAATCTTGTGTACTCTCCCTATGACTACCGTCGAAAGTAAACGTTGTTTTTCCACCTTAAAAAGAATAAAGACATTATTAAGAAATACCATGGGTCAGGAAAGGTTATCTTCTTTAGCTATGCTTATCATAGAAAGGGCATTAATAAAGAAGATAAAAGACACTAATGAAAAAGTAATTGCCACTTTGCATCTCAAAAGATCGGAGGATCGACTTTAAAAGGTAGATAATACAGTAAACTTTTCTTAATTGACCTCCCCCTATCTCTTGACCCACGAACCGCCACTGGACTTATAGAGGATAATGTTACCCCAATATTTCTTCTGTCTATTGCCGAATAAAAGTTGTCGAGGTATTATTCAATGGCAGATTGAAAATAAAAATCGTATTGGTTCATTTCTCTTTAATGCAAAGCAATAATAATCATTGTTTCCGGCACTTTAGAATATAAAATAATAATGAAAGTAATGAAATATAACCAAATGCGAGTAACAGTACCCTTACGTAATACCCGATTTAAGCTCTAAGATGTATTAAAAATAATAGTATTATTTCAGTTTAAAATTAAATCTCTACATAATTTGATGTTGAAAACCATGCGCTTACCATTATAAGACAAGAAATGTTTATTGAGAGATAAATAATTTAAATTAAATACATCTTCTGTGATAAGTTCATTTTTTTTTCACAATTTTTTTAATAACATGTCAGATAATCGAAAATGTTTTAAAAAGTGATACTGGCTTACTTAACAGATATCTGTCAAATAAAATAATCAAACAAAGTAACTAAAGACAGATAGATATTTATCTTTAACAATACGGAAATTAAAAATTAACTATTTTGAACTAGTGTGTGTAATTTTAGTGGAAAATATCAGGAACGGTTATTTAAAACTAATAAACAAAACGTTATCGGAATTTAATACATTACTTATCTTACGTAAAACAAGATAGCTTGCAATATAAGTTCAACAAATGAAATTCAGTGTTTTTGAAATAATGGAGGAGGAGCCAGTCATAATTGAATAAATATTAGACTTTTCCTCACGACATAATTTAGATGTAAATTAATCATCTCCAAACGTGATAATAAAATAAAAAATAACAGACATTTCTAAAGGTTATAACAATAAATTGACAAACTTATTGATTCAGGTTGTTTAACAATTCACCTGTACTCAAATACACCAGTATATTTCTCAAACTACAAGATTTCATTTGTGTTCATTTGGAATAACTCGTGACTAAAGAATTTACGATAAAGTATGGTATTTATAATCAGAACTGGACAAGGTTTCTAGAAATATATTTAAGAATTTAACTTCAAATTAATTCACTGATTTGAAATCATTTATTTTAAGCCCTTTTTAATGCTTGGCTTCTGATATATTTTCACTCGTAAAATGATTTTAGCTTATGAATGGTTTTTATAATTCAGAATAGGCTTGAAATAATTTAACGACAATTAGGTCGGCTGATTGCATCCATTAGTATGTTTTCCCTGTTATGATAAAATGGCAGATAATTTTGTGATTATTTAAAAACTTGTCAAATTGTCATAGGTTGAAATTGAAAAAAAAGCGAATGAGAAAAATTGTTTAACTTCAAATTTTACATCTAAATTTAAAATTTATTTTTTCTTGATAGTACTGTATGTTTAAATTTTGGTTTCAGAAGAAAATATTCCAAGTCCATGGCCAGTAAACAAAAAATTTTAAATGAAATTTTTTTTATAAATTTTTTAATATGTAAAGTGTGTTTTATTTCTCAAGATGATACGTCCAGTAGTATGAAAAAAATTTAGCCACACTCTCAGACCCGAAATATAGACAAGACGCAATAAATAAAGCCAAAGGCGCACTTACAAAAAACAATTACCCCAATACATTCATTAACGCTATTTTCAAAGAACGAATAAATAAGTTTTACAATGACAACACACAGACGAACGAAAAACCTAAAAAAAACAACCCTCAAATAAACTATATATCTATAGCAAACCCACAACAAGAAAAGAGAAATTCTCGAAATGATAAGAAAAAAAAAAATCCAAACACAGTAAATGACAAAACAGACACACAAAACTTAAATAAATTCTACAACAACTTACTACTTAAACAAACGAATAAAATAACCACCACATAAAATTAAAAAAAAACATTAAAATACACAATTAGGCAACTTTCAATCAAACAACAACATAGAAATAAAAATTCTTAATCTCACTAGAGATAATAATAATAATTAAAAAAACAATCAAAACCTATAATAAAAATTGGTCAAGTATGAAACAGAAACGAAAGTCTGTAAACAAACGTAGGTACCTAAACCGATACAAATATTTTAAGGCCTTGCCAGTCTCTTTAAAAGATAAAACAATAACCCAACACGTTGGAGAAGAAACTAACAAAATAGTATATTTTAAAAATCAGTTCATCCGTTGTGCTCATAGAGAGAATAGAACAATGATATACAAAAAGAAATATAATTAAAAGTGTACAAGAACCATAAAAAAAACGACGTTAATAAAGTAGTTTAGTGCCACATTTAAGAATCTAAATTTAAGGTATGTTAATTAATTTGAATTTATGTAATCATGGACAGTAGTTAATTTTAGTAATTCAATTTTAGAATATATGGAAAAAGGTATAAATCCATACCGAAACGTTTATACGGAAAAAAATAATAATAAATGAATTCCATCACAATTTAAAAAATTAATTATTAAAACAAAAACCATATTCCCAAGAAAATATATATATATATATATATATATATTATTAAATATGATTTGAAGGAAACAACTACTCAGCGGGCAAATACCCCGACCTGCATTGAATTACACCTTCAAATCATGATAGATGGAAAGCCAATATCATTTGTCATTTCCTAACCAGACATAGATCGATTTCGAACTTATTTGTTCTCTTCAGTATGCCATAGGCTATGGAACAGACAAACGATAGTGGCCAACCTGCTAGTTATATACTAACTATGGTGAAGTGAATAGTGGTGAGAGGTATGAAACTTCTCATATGGTCTGAATGCTACTATCCGACCGACATCCTAGATGTCTCTGTATATATATATATATATATATATATATATATATATATATATATATATATATATATATATATATATATGTATACATATATATATAGAAAATATATATATATATATATATATATATATATATATATATATATATATATATATATATATATATATATATATATATATATATATATATATTTATATATATATATATATATATATATATATATATATATTTATATATATATATATATATATATATATATATATACATATATACATATGTATATATATATATATATATATATATATATATATATATATATATATATATATATATATATATATATATATATATATATATATATATATATATATATATTCACGACATAATAAACATTGCTTCAATACTGCATCGCATCCAAATTTCAAAAATAAACCATATTATCATGTCCAATGCCTACTTCTTATTCTAACAAGATTTTCAATAGGATCTTTTAATATGACGTCACATAATTATGCAACCTACGTACTCCTATCATGAAACATCGGTTGCCTATACATCTCATTGGAACACATTGAACTCTATCTACGAACAGATAGAGTTTAATGTTGGAACATGGCATGTTTGAGACTTAAATATAGTATAGGATTTTATTTTATTTCTCCCTCGTAAAAAATATTTAAAAACTTTCAGTTACCACCATTTACCATGCACACAGCATGTGAAATTATATACAATTATAACGCATTACAAGAACTTTTATTATTAATATAAAATCCTCCAATAAAAATAAAGTCAATAGTTAATATTGCTGCTAACCATCATTATTTCAACTTGCTTGACATATTTCAAACGTTATGTTTTATAAAATAACTTTCGTATGTTCAGTTTCAAGTGTATTATGGATTTAAAATGATTTGCTCCAGAATGTAATCATACTAATAAAATTGGATGTAAAATGTTTAATTTTCCAAAGTATACCAAATAAAAATAAAAATAGCAGCACCTTATTAGTAGAGTTCGGATATTGGAGAGCGATTCCGGTGCTGTTTGCAGGAAATTTGATAAGAAATGCAAGTTTTTGTCATGATAATTTGTTTACATTGTATAAATTTTCATATAATCATATAAAAACTAATTCGTTTATGTACTTTCATTAATCATGTACAATTATTTTAAATCGAAAAACCAGTAATGCTAAACATTTTCTTAATTACCTACCTGTAGGATATTATTCAAACAATCCAAACATAATCAAAGTTATTTTATAAAAAGGAAAAAAGGTTGCAAACTATGTCAACAACTTGAGGCCACAAATTTATTGATTTATGCAATTTGATTTTCACAGATCATAATTCCTATTCATAGATACTAAATCCGTTTTCAGTGTTAATTTATTAATCATTAATGAAGTTTGCCTAATGTGTTGAACTATGTACATAATCAAACATATTCTGTATATGGTAATTGATAACTGAAAGTTCTTAAATATTTCTTACAAGGGAGAAATAAAATTAAATCCTACGCTATATTTAAGCCTGGAAAATATCGCCTTTATAGAAACATGCATTAAGGGTTAAGTTCCAGTATACGCAACCGGTGTACCTTGACCAGGGTCAGGATATTACGCCAGGGTCCAGAACCTAGCTACTACTGTTTCATATTGTAATGGTCCGTTTTTTTAAATAAATAATTTGGACCCCATTCCTTATAAATTATATGGAGATGATTTGATTTTTCAATTAAATTCCAAATTCAAATAGAATAATGTTACTAAACCTTATTGTATTAGCTATTTAGTGTGCCGCTACTGTGCGGGAGAAAAAAGCTATTTACGAATCGGTTCTGTCGCGTGCACTCAGGAACAAATTCGGTGGTGCTTTCAGCTGAAGAAACGAAAATGCGGCAGACAGGCTCGAGCCAGGTTCGAGGCACGATAGAGAGTGGAGCTTTGTGGTTAAAAATTTCGTTTAAGCTTGGTAACGCTTTTGTTAGAAAATTATTGGAAAGGCGATGCTACTTATGGAAGTATCTGAGCTTGTTGGAGTTCCTTAAGGCCCAAGCCGTATAGTCAACACAGGATTAACAAATACGACCATTTAATTATATTGTCTTCTCGAAGAAAAGTATGTAAATGCAGAAAAGTTTAACTTCGAACATCCTAAGTACCTAGGCACCACCACCCATTGACTTGTGGTCAGACTTTAAGCGCCTCGCGTGTGAACAATGAATTGTTGTCATGAATTCTTATAAGATTTGCAAATCAACTCCGTGCTTTGAAACTAAATTCGTTTAATGTACTTTACATTTATTTTGTGCTTGATTATCATTGACTATTTAAACAGCTACACATTTTTTCCATCTTATAATGGTAGCCGTTGTTTTTAAGTTAAGGAAAAACATTATATTTTAAACATAATGGATGGTGGCGCCCAAATAATAAATAAATGAGTTTGTTTATATTTTTGTACTATTTGTATAGGCGATTGCCTTGTCTAACTTTTTTCTTATTTTATCTAGTTATACGTTGGTTTGATTTATTTGGTTAATCATTTTGCTTGCCCCAGAGAAGAGAGTCGTAAATATTATTTGAATAAATGTATTTTGCTATTAAATTTTTGTTAATTTCAATAAAATTTAATGTAACTATTTTAATGATATGGTGACCCGACGTTATAATATGGTTGACAGAAGGACATACATAGACAAATAAAAGCAAAAGTATTAAATGAATAATGAAATACATACCACTTGATACAATGTAATAATCAGAATGACTGAGGTCCGCCATCGCATTAACATACATGTTCACGTCACAACTAATATTCATTCTGCATTCGTAGCTGTTAAATTTGGTATGTACATACATGTGTATAAGGAAAACAAATGTTCCACATCTACCAAGATTAATGGTGTAAATTCCAAATAGTTCACATGGGCAGGCACTGACAAACCGGGCAGATAATTTTCACGAATTTTACGCACATTATTTTGTATCAGGTTCTTGTGTAAACATTTTTTCAGTATATAATTTATAGCCCGGCTTTTGCTATCTGATAGAGACAAAGCCTTTTGAACACTCAAAATTTTTAGTATAACATTAACAACCTTTTTATACCGAAAGTCACTTGTTTTATCCACTGTTGCCCTCAAAAATTTATTTCGTGCGTCCTCTATAATCCTAAACGCACTTGATAGATATATTTTACGAAATGTATGGCTACTAGGTAAAGGAAAACTACATACACAGAACATGACACAGAATTCATAAAAAAATTCCTCTTTTGTAACTACTGTACCGGCAATATTTTGTCGATGGATAGCCGAATTTAAATGTCTTTCACAATCACGGCGTGTATCAAATACACGAAACGTCGATTGCATGGAATACACAAAATATGTGAACCATCTCTAAAATAATTATTAGGTGTTACATAAGCATCCTTTCAAACCTAATGATAACAATTATAAATACATATAGTTTTTATATTTTATACTATCTATCATTCCTATTTGAATGAGTTAGTATAAAATTTTAGGTAGATAAAATAAATCAAACACTTAATACATGTTAGGTTTTAAAGGATGATTATGTAATATGCAATAATTATTTTATAATTTTTCTAGAAATCTCTGTTGTTGTCACTGTAGTTTTCAATAATTTTTTGTAGTTTATGCACACATGGACGGCGCCATTGCTAAGAGCGTTTTATGCGACAAAGACCATCACGCACGCTTCCGTATACGTTCAGATTGCTCTACGATTACTAAGCTACTACTACACCACGGGCACAAGCGGACAAACTGCCAAGGTCCATATAATTGTATACGGGAAAGTCCTTCATTCCTGCATAGTAGCGCAACTGTCTACTTCTATCCTGGCTCCACTAGGTGCATATGTTACAGGTATAAATAAACACACCAGATGAATTTTTATGTATCGTGTTTATTAATATGTATATTTGTTTTTATAAGTGTCGCCTCTTTATATATATATATATATATATATATATATATATATATATATATATATATATATATATATATATATATATATATATATCTCTAAAATAATTATTAGGTGTTACATAAGCATCCTTTCAAACCTAATGATAACAATTATAAATACATATAGTTTTTATATTTTATACTATCTATCATTCCTATTTGAATGAGTTAGTATAAAATTTTAGGTAGATAAAATAAATCAAACACTTAATACATGTTAGGTTTTAAAGGATGATTATGTAATATGCAATAATTATTTTATAATTTTTCTAGAAATCTCTGTTGTTGTCAGTGTAGTTTTCAATAATTTTTTGTAGTTTATGCACACATGGACGGCGCCATTGCTAAGAGCGTTTTATGCGACAAAGACCATCACGCACGCTTCCGTATACGTTCAGATTGCTCTACGATTACTAAGCTACTACTACACCACGGGCACAAGCGGACAAACTGCCAAGGTCCATATAATTGTATACGGGAAAGTCCTTCATTCCTGCATAGTAGCGCAACTGTCTACTTCTATCCTGGCTCCACTAGGTGCATATGTTACAGGTATAAATAAACACACCAGATGAATTTTTATGTATCGTGTTTATTAATATGTATATTTGTTTTATAAGTGTCGCCTCTGAAATATATATATAGATATATATATATATATATATATATATATATATATATATATATATATATATATATATATATATATATATATATATATATATATATATATATATATATATATATATATATATATATATATATATATATATATATATATATATATATATATATATATATATATATATATATATATATATATATATATATATATATATATATATATATATATATATATATATATATATATATATATATATATATATATATATATATATATATATATATATATATATATATATATATATATATATATATATATATATATATATATATATATATATATATATATATATATATATATATATATATATATATATATATATATATATATATATATATATATATATATATATATATATATATATATATATATATATATATATATATATATATATATATATATATATATATATATATATATATATATATATATATATATATATATATATATATATATATATATATATATATATATATATATATATATATATATATATATATATATATATATATATATATATATATATATATATATATATATATATATATATATATATATATATATATATATATATATATATATATATATATATATATATATATATATATATATATTATATATATATATATATATATATATATATATATATATATATATATATATATATATATATATATATATATATATATATATATATATATATATGAACGACGTTTCGGCAGAATCTCATCTGCCATCTTCAGGTTCTAACCGTTAATTGTTTACTGCGTTTGGTTACTCGAACTGAAATGACGTTTTCTGGATCTGGCTGTTCTTTATATACTCTACCTATGTTACGCTCTGTTGCTCTCGACTCACTCCGGGCGTCATGGTCTGCTGCACCATCTCCTGAGCTTCGGCGCGGCTTCGTGTAATCGGTCCTGTTCGGGCGCGCATGCGTGTATCTGTGCTTATGTCACGGTCTGTTGCACCCATCTCCTGATTTCGAGGACGACTCCGTGTACTTGGTCCTATTAGATTAGCTCTGGTTGGTTCCTCTTCGTGTGTTCGTTGCGTTATGTTTCTTGCTTCCTCATGGATAGTAGCATGTAATATTAGAGCAGGTTTCCATGTGGTAGGTAGTCTTTGGGTGTCATCTCGTGTATTTAGATTGTGTGGTCTTTTCTCTATTTCTATGGCCTCCCTGATGATTCTTGACTTGTAATGCTCGATATTGGCTAGTGTTTTTGTTTTGTCGAAATCAATCCTATGTCCTGTAGTTTTGACATGTTGAGCTAGAGATGATGTTCTCTCGTCTTTTCTAACAGCGTTTATGTGTTCTTCGCGTCTTGCACTTATTTTTTCTGTTGGTCTGTCCTATGTATGATTTGTTGCAATCTTGGCAAGGTATTTCATATACCCCTTGACTTTCTAGAGCAATTTTGGTCTTTGGATTTCGAAGAATGGTACTGATTTTTCTTGTCGGGCTTAAAAGTTGTTTCTATTTTATGTTTACGTAGAAGTTTGCTTATTTTATCCGTTGTTCCTTTTATATATGGCAGATAGGCTTTTGCTATGGGTTGTTCGAGTCCTCTTGATTTCTCGGCCGAGATGGTTTTGACAACTTCTGTATTCTTTGTTGTGTGAACCCATTCTTTCGCAGCGCTTTGTGAAGAGTTGACATTTCTTCTTTGAGGTTGTCTGCATCTGCTAGTCTCTGCGAGCGTGTGACTAATGTCTTTACTACTGAGTTTAGTTGTGCTGGATGGTGGTGTGACTGTGCATTTAGGTATCTGTCAGTGTGAGTGGCTTTTCTATAAACTTTGTGGCCTAGACTTCCGTCCTGCTTCTTCTTGACCGGTACGTCGAGAAATGGTAGCTGACTGTCAGTCTCTACCTCCATGGTGAACTTAATTTTGTCGTGTATACTATTCAGATGTTCTAAGAAGTTAGTGAGATTCTCTCTTCCATGAGTCCAAATCACAAATGTGTCGTCGACGTACCTTAGCCATAGGCTTGGTTTTAATGGTGCAGATTGTAGTGCTCGAGTTTCCAAATCCTCCATAAAGAAATTGGCAATAACTGGAGATAGGGGGGAGCCCATCGGGGCTCCTTCGGTTTGTCTGTATCGTTGCTCATTGTATGTAAAATAGGTATTATTTAGGCAATGTTGAGTTAGCCTAAGAATATGATCTGCTGGATGATATTTTCGCTTGATAATGTCGAGTGACTCCTCTACGGGTACGTTGGTGAACAAGGATATGACATCGAAGCTCACTAGAAGATGTTCCGCTTGGACGGTCTGATTTCTTAATAACTCAATGAAACGGTCTGCATTTTTCACGTAGGATTTAACTTCCTCGGCAAACGGTTGTAGTTGTCTGGCTAAATGTCTTGCTAACTGCTGTGTGGGTGACCCTATTGAGCTAACAATTGGTCTTAGAGGAGCTCCTTCTTTGTGAATCTTTGGTAGACCATAAAATTTGGGACATCTTGAAGACTTCTCTCGCGGGATGATCTGGTTCTGTGTCTGTTTGTCGATTGGACTGGCTTTGATTTTGGCTTTTGTCGTCTTCTCCAGGTAAGTAGTAGGATCTGTGGTAATAAGCTGATATGCAGTGTCTCCTAGTAGACTTTCTATTTTTGTATGATAATCGTCGCTGTTCATCACTACTGTTGCGTTTCCTTTGTCTGCGGGTAAGATTATGATGTCCTCATTTTGTCGTAAGGTCTTCAGTGCTTCTAATTCTTCGTGTTGTAGATTCCTCTTTGGTATACGGGCTGTTCTTAATATACGTGACGTGTCCTGGCGTATAGTTTCCGCTATGTTTGTATCTAAATTGCCAATGGCCGATTCTACACCACAGATTATGTCTTCTACCGGTAGACGTGCTGGTGCTATCGCGAAGTTAAATCCCTTGGCTAATACATTCAACGAGGCCTCATTGAGATGGTAACTGGACACATTGTGAACTACTCTTGTAGGTTCTAATTGTTCGGATTTCTTGATGGGCTTTTGTTGGAGTTGAAGGCGGTTAAATTTATTCTTTAACCTCTCCGTAGTTAAATCATTATCTCTTTCTTCCCTGAAATGTGCAAGTTGGTCAATAATGGTCCATAATGTCGGGTCGATAGTTCTGCTTAAATAAAGATGCTGGTCTAGTAACTGTGTCTTGATGTTGTCTAATGTCCGTCTAGTGTCGTGGATTGATTTTCTCATCAGGGTTAGGCTAGTTTTTCGGAGAATTCTTTTTGTGTGTTGATCCTTTCTGTGGAACGTCAATTCCATGCATTTCGGAATGATATTTTCATCCCGGCAGCGTTGCAGAAATGCGAGATTGCAAAGAAGTTTCCTTCTTTTTGATAATATTTTCTCGAAGTTTCTTGTCTGATGAAATGTCTTCTCCCCGTAGAGACATATTATGTTGTTTTTCAGGTTTTCGCGGGTGGTGAATGTTAAATTCGTTTTCCGGGTATACTCCCGCGTAGGTGATAGGCCCCGAGAGGGACCGTGGTTGTCTGAACGACGTTTCGGCAGAATCTCATCTGCCATCTTCAGGTTCTAACCGTTAACTGCTTACTGCGGCTTCTGGTTACTCGAACTGAAATGACGTTTTCTGGATCTGGCTGTTCTTTATATACTCTACCTATGTTACGCTCTGTTGCTCTCGACTCACTCCGGGCGTCATGGTCTGCTGCACCCATCTCCTGATTTCGAGCGCGGCTTCGTGTAATCGGTCCTGTTCGGGCGCGCATGCGTGTATCTGTGCTTATGTCACGGTCTGTTGCACCCATCTCCTGATTTCGAGGGCGACTCCGTGTACTTGGTCCTATTAGATTAGCTCTGGTTGGTTCCTCTTCGTGTGTTCGTTGCGTTATGTTTCTTGCTTCCTCATGGATAGTAGCATGTAATATTAGAGCAGGTTTCCATGTGGTAGGTAGTCTTTGGGTCTTAGGGCGAAACGTCGTTCAGACAACCACGGTCCCTCTCGGGGCCTATCACCTACGCGGGAGTATACCCGGAAAACGAATTTAACATATATATATATATATATATATATATATATATATATATATATATATATATATATATATATATATATAAACAGAGAATGAATTTGACGCGGGTTTAATTACATTACAGTAAAAAACAATAAGAATTAACGGGTACGCCCGCATAAAGAAAAAAATTGCACGGTGGAAAATGCAAAAATTGCAAATGGCAGAAAGATGCAAACCGTGGACACGTGTTTCTGACTAATTGGTCTTCATCAGCACGGTGTAGCTGAGTTAAAATGATGGACAAAACTCAAAAAAGACACTAAAGGAAAACCACTGACAGGGAGCCAGTCGCACCTTTGTGGCTTCCACCGGAGTCATCCAAGTGGAAGTGGATGTCGGGTGATAAAAGTACAAACAGTTTATAAAACTATCAATTGGTTCCAGAGTTTTTTTTTGCAGGCGTAAGTTTATGTTTAGTAGTAAAGTGTTAAAAAAATGGTGATGAAAATACAACCAACACGATATACAGGGTGTCCTTAAATTGCACAGACAAATTATAACCACGCAATTTTAGGTTGAAAAATAGGATGATTTTTCCAAGACAGTTTTTCCGATATAAGCACCCCTACAGCTCTCCAAAGTTTAGGGTTGAAAATATTAAATTTTCAATTTCTTGGGAACCGTTGAAATTTTTCTAATATAACTCGAGACTCTTAAATTTCATATATGTTCCAACAACCCTGTATAATATGAGATAAATCAGCTATCGCCAAAGGGTTCTTTGGGCTTATAGGCGTTGATGCAATCTCAATACTATTTTGTCAGTTGCCGAAAAGAAGTTGTGGAGGTATTTATTACTCAATGGCAAATTAAAAACTGAATCTTTTTGGTCTTTTTTATTTTTTCTTGAAATCATCGGTTTTCCAGCAAAATGCGTAAGTATGTTATATAATATATAAGGAATTATATAAGGGTAATAATTGTTTCCTGCACTTTATAATAAGTTATGAAATATTACCCAATGCGAGTAACAGTAACCCTTATATAATTTGGCTTTAAAGCTCTTTAAGATGTATTGAAATAACAGTATTATATCCTTTTCAAAATTAAATCACCTATAATTATATAATTTGATGTTGAAAACAATACGCTTATTTACCAATATAAGACTAGAAATGTGTATTGGGAGATAAATTCATTTAAATTAAATGCCTCTTTCTGCGATATAAATTCATTTGTCTCCACCTTTCTGTATGTTATACCATTTTCAATTAATGCACTAGTGCAACATGTATTGCACTAAATGTATCTATATCTGTTAATAATAAAATGAGATGAATAAGGAGCGAGATACTTCAGTGCGCTTAGTGCGCCTAAATCAAAAATGGTATGAAATAATATGTGCCAGGTAATTGAAAATGTTTCGAAAAGTGATCCTGTTTTATATAACAGATCTGTTAAATAAAATAATCAAGGGTTATATCCCGAGTGCATTAAGTTTAATCGGTTAAACTGTGTACATCAAATAATTTTAAAAATTTTGCTTAGCAAATGACTTGGGTATATCATAATTATACACTAAAGCATTTGCTCAAAAGCAAAATTTTAAAAATTGTGTGACGTACACAGTTTAAGTGGTTAAAATTGATGCACGAGGGATATATGTAAAGATTATTTCCAGAATAGAAATCGATATAAACAATAAAATGCACAGTTTTTATTTTATTAATTTTTATTTATTTCATAATAATTATAGAGTACAAATTACAGCAACAGTTTTTATTATATTAATTTTTATTTATTTCATAACAATTATAAAGTACAAATTACATCGACAATTCGCTTTTTTTAAAGACAATTCAAATTAATTATTTTTCGTTGCGTTAGTACAATTGATACAAAAATTACATTTTTGATATACAATTTGAGCTTGTTTTTCTTCATTAATGTTTTGAACAGTAGTATGTTCTGATGTTGCCTTAGAAGTGCTTGGTTCATTTCGTATTTCATTTGGATTACATCTTTATTTATCACGTTTAAATGATCTGGAAATACGGTTTTATGGAATTTGCACTTTCATGGCCGGTTATTTTGATAAGCTCTTGCTCCTGTGTTCCATTATTTATGAAGTTACTGACAGCTGTGGCTCGATTGGAATGATTAGTTGTTTTTACAGTTGTTGTATCTGAACCAATTTTTGCGGCTGATTCCTTTGTCCATTTGGACAGTGCATTTCTTTTAATCGGTGAATTTTTGTACCAATAGAAATTTTCGTATTTATTCCAGTACTTATTGCATGTCAAGACTAAACGATTTGTTGTAATATTGGAACAATTCTTGGATAATAGTTTTTATATAGCCTTACAGGACATAAATCGGCATTTCATTAGGCGATAACCATTTGATATCGACGCATTTCTTGTCACCTCCTTGTGTGGTCTTACTGATCACAGGGTTATATTCTAAAGAATGAATGAATGAATAAATGCTCTATTGGTCATAGAAATACACCGTGGTGTTTTGACACGTCAGAAAATATAAATAAAATAATATAGTTACATATATAAATGCAAATTAAATATATATATACCTACATAACATAGAAATACAAACATAAATGTAGATAAATACTTATAAATCTAATGTACACAGATACACTTATAAATGTAAGTAAAAATAAAACGTCAATAAAATATAAAACTAACATGCACATCTACAAATAAAAATGTAGGTAAATATAAATACACATAAGAAAAAATACATAGCAATAGTGAAACTTAATGCTAATATAGTCAAGAAATTATATAAAGACAAAAAACAATATTTCACACATAATTAAAATCTGATACACTGTAGTACGCATTAGCTAAAAGATATATTTTTAATTCAGATTTGAACTGTCTATTTGGTAAGTATTTTACATTATCTGAAAGTGAGTGGAATAGAGCAATTCCGGAATTATTTTTTTTTTGTAAAAGCTAATCTTTGGTGTGGTATCTCTATATCATTTCGATTACGAGTATTATACCCGTGAGTTTCTCCATTATTCACATATTTGCTCAAATTCTCCTTTATATGAGTTAGATTACAAAAAATTATTTCAGATGGTAGCGTTCATATGTTAAATTTTATAAACGATGATTTACAACTTTTAAGTTGATTCAAACCCGCTAAAACTCTTACTGCTCTCTTTCGTATAACAAAGATACTATGAATTTGGTTAGATGTACCCCAGTTTATCAATCCATATGTCATTGCACTGTGGAACAATAAGTGCGACTTCTAAGTTCACTCTGTTTTTCATTTGTCTGATTGTATATATTTTTCTTGACAACTTTGTGGACAAATCATGGATATGTGAATACCAGGTTAATGTACTGTCTAAAGTTAAACCTAAAAATTGTCCTAAAATCGCAAAGAAGACTTAATTAAACAGTCTCAAATAAAAAGTGAGCCATTTTTTACCTGTTGTTTGTCCTCTGTTATCAGTTTCTTCTTTAAAGTGATTTGTTATGCAATTTGCGGCTTCTCCGCCTCTCCAAGCGAGCTCAACTGCGATAATATGGAAAAGTTTTTTTTGCAGTCCTTCAGGAGTGTTTTCAAAGCAGTATCATTTCTTTATGATCTTCTTGGCCCAACGCAACTGAAGAGGCTTTTCTTTTCGTGATGTTTTTCTGTAAATATTTTCTTTTAGCATTACGAACATCCCTAACGCACTTAAATTGAATATCATTAAATGGATCGAAAATGACGTTGAATTTAAAAAAACACATTTCCTGAAGCATTTTTTGCAGTTGTGTTCCACATGGTTTTTATCACATTTCCCTTATAATCTTTACCTTGAAAGCCCAGTCTTTAAGTACCAACGCAATATAATGTATGGTTGTAGTAGCTTCAAATTGGTATCCTGTTTCATTATAAAAATCAGTAAATTGACCCCGTACCGATTTGTGCATTTTTGCTGTGCTAATATGAACGCTTCTTGGGATTTCTTTGTCAACTTCGGAAAGTGAAACATTTCCGAAACGAGTACTTTCTTTATTTACTTCCATTTTACGGTGTAGGTAAGTATAAATGACACTGACAATTCAAACTATCAGAATTGTTGTCAGTCGCACAGTGGGCGGAAACGCCGAAAAGCTGGCCAAAATATAAAGGCATTGAGCTATTTTACTGAAATTGTGCATACAGGGTTTTTTTTGTGTCGCTGATCAAGAATCCGAAGTTGTATTTTGAAGAAAACAAAATGGCGCCATGAAATCCCCCAAAACATACCAAAAATCGCCAATTATCGCTGTATTTTTACAAAACTTTGTATATAGTTTTTTTGGGTCGCTGATGAAGAATCCCATATAGAATTTCAAAAAAATTACGGTCAAAAATATATACATAGTTCAAAAAGTATTATTGAATTGAAGCGAATTCATGTGTTTCATTTGTTTCGGGAAAATTAGGATTTGGGAAATGGAATAAAAATGTGTAATGACTTTGAAAATTAATTTTATTCAATTACTATCAGAATTACATTCATCGTCGCATTCAAAAGAAGCCCACTTTATGAGGCACGAATGTGCATGCATCCGTGCATTCGCGCACAATTTGGTCAATATCTCGCTAAGATGCAAAAAAGATGCAGCTAATTTTTTATACACTTTCGAAAAAATGTTCATTGAACACATTCCAATAAGTTTCAAGACCAACCATCACCAACCGCGTAACTTATGGCTTTTTTTGTGGAGTTTATGAATCGTTGCATGTACAAAAATGCACTCCACTTCGATAATTATTTACTAATTACCATATAAATAAACTGATCTGATACTGAGATATTTTAATTGTACTTACTTTCTAATGCAGAATCTATTTTTATGGCACAGAAAACTGCATTTTGAGAATTTTTACGCTGCAGACAAAATTTATCGATTTTTGAAACGTTGCGAGCTGCCGAAGTGACGCGCTGCACGGTCGCACAATAAGTAATTTCCTCGCTCAGGTAGTGAACCCGGACCGGTATTAACGGTAGTTTCTAATGCTAGGGGTACCACTACAACGATTTAAAACGTTTCCATTTCAAAAAAAAATCTTTATTTTTTTAATTTTGGCCAGCTTTTTGGCGTTTCCGTCCACTGTGAGTCGGTGAGTATCGCATAACACAGGCCAAAGCTTACTTTACATGTCAAAAATAAATGAACAACTAGGTGAAAAATAACCGATTATTTTTGCAAAGTAATCACTTATTTAAACAAGTCACGTGGTACAAATTTCATGTTTCTTATTGGTTAGATTTATGATGAGGGAAATAATCAAATTTGTAAATAAAGATACATTATTAAAACATAGATCTTTATTTTGTCACATTTCTATATAACTTTATTTTAAATTATCCTGCTGCTAAAACCGAAAATATGGATGTCAATGCCAGCTGAGGTAAACAACAATAATTTAGAGTTGGTAGATATTTTTATTCAAAAAGCAATATTTTAAACCACAGTGCGTGTAAGTTTAATGAAAAATATCAGAACCAGTTATTAAAACTAACAAACAAAGTTATTGGAATTTAATATAATACTTGTCTTACACAAGATAGCTTACAATATAATATCAACTAATGAAATCCAATAAATTTTTTAAATAATGGAGGAGGAGCCAGTCACAACTGAATAAACATAATTTTCATAATTTTCACAAAAGGTTCTAATTTTATCGGAAAGATTTTTATTTGCACGAAAATCTGGTTGTCATGACAATATAACGAAAGCAAACTGTCGTACAAAAACACGAGACCGTAGGTTGAGTGTTTTTCGCAGTTTGCTTGAGTTACATTGTCAAAATGAGAACAAAGTTTAAGTGTAAATAAAAATGTGTCCTATTCAAATCAGAAATCTTGAGTGGTATTTCGCATCACAAATCCTCGAGTATGTAATAACAATAACAAAGACCACACATTGTCTCTGGTAATAATACATATAATAAATTAATAATTAATAACAAATTTATTTGCTAATAGTACAATTATTAAAAATAAATAAATACGACATTAGCTAAAAATTGATTTCTTACAAATATCAATGACATTTTTATGTTGCCGTTAAAAACACAACATTTTTCAGTTTTATTGCTGGTGAACATGTTAAATATGCCAGGGAGGTCCGAACACCCTTGAGGCCAACAGACGATGCAGCCCATGTGTTTCTCTTATTTAAGGGAAGCACAGGAGCGGCAAACCTGCAGACTTTTGAGGCCCAGACACAGCTAAATTAGTCAATTATTAACTTTTAGTCAGGGACGGCGGTTAGCCAAGAAAAGTAGAAGGGCCTAATATTTTAAATGCACTATATTAACCATCGTATAAGTATTATTTTGGATAATGATTAAAAATGTTGCAGCGAGATAAATTAAAAACAACCTTTTACTGTTCTGTTCAATTGCAGACTGTAACGAAGTGATTTTTTCTGTTGTTAATTTATGCAATAATACCTAATCTGGGTCTTCCTTTTACTTCGGTACATCCTGTATACAACGATTTGTATTTATTTATTAGTGTCAAACCGTTTTAAACGAGAGTACAGTTTATTTTATAATTCAATCCCTCGGAATAACTTAATTAGTTTCAAAACAGTTCCTGTTTCAGAAAATTTTAGTTATTTTTATTACCAGGAACGGCATCGATCGATATAGGGAAAAGTACGCACCAGAACATTTTGAAAATTTAGGGAACTACTAACGGCAGTGTGGCCAAGCGAACTAAAATAATTACAAGTATCTGGCACTTCCGGTTATATTGGAAATCCATAATATAAATAACATATTGCTTAATATAAATGGAACACGCAATATGTTTTAGGGTTTTCGAAAAGAGCATAAAATTCGGAGTCAAAAACATGTAGGATATCCTATGCCTAAACTCTGCCTAAACCCAGCCATTTCGGAGATATCTGATATTTAAAAAAAAAATTGACAGGTGTAATGATTTATAATAACCTTTATAACTTTCTTCGTGTATAAGATACTCATTTGCTTTTTGGCATGCAGAAAGACCATAAGTGAGCTACGTTCTACAGTTTAAAGAAATTTAATATTAGTATACCAACTGTTCCATTTTTAACGTTACATTTTGTAAACTTCAAACCACGAAAACTTACTTAAGTCAAACAGAACACCCTGTATTGTGTACCTGAGAAAAACGTAAGCGAAAACGGAAACAATACTGGATAAAGGAATGGTTTAAAGTCTCGGGAATGGTAAAATTTGCACAACACTACTATTCACGATACAAATTGATTGCGCAACAGGTCTGTTGCCCAAAAAATATCTGGCGATTCTGATTTTACACAACATGTTGTGCAACATGTCAATCAGTACTATTCACGATCAATCACATTGCACAACAAGCAATTTTGTGCAACATGATTGATCGTGAATAGGCTCCTTTGGTGAGTATCGAAGTGGTAGTTTAGTGCGACTATTATTTGTTATAAAAGTGAATTTATTAACCAAAATGGCTCGAAAATATCTTATTGAAGAGCAACTTGAAGAGTTGTTGTGTGCTAGTGACGAAGAAAATGATTTTCACGAGTCATCAGGCTCTGAAAGTGATGCAGTAATTAAAAATATCAACTCAGAAGTTGAATCATCTGATGATTCGGATGACAATGATAATAATGGAGATATTATAAATTGTAATAATAATTGATTTATATAAATACTAACTGCTTTTTATGTTATTTTTGGCTACAGCTAAAAGAAAAATTAGACCACGGATTCAATTGGAAACAAACTGCCTTTCAACCAAATATAGATGCCTCTCTGGCAATTTTTGGCTCTTATTATTTTACGGATTTATTCGATATTTTTTTGGAGAGGATATATGACAATAACTCGCAACAGAGATACATACGACTTTGCGTGTATACCAATCAGAAGTTCGAAATTTGCGATTGCGCAACTTGAAATTGTGGAGAAAGAACTAATTTTATATCCATTAATTAAATTATTATTAAAATTTATGTATTTCAGGGGTCCCGTTTATTTTTTTTATAGGTATTTTGTGTAACTTTACAGTAAAAATGCCTGCGTCAATATAATTTCAGCCCTTCTTCCAGCGAATGTGCATGTTTACCGTTTTTAGGACTCCATTTTATTTTATATTGATAACCAAAATGAAAAAATACTACCAACTACTAAACTGTTGATAGTAGGTGATATAAAGTACCTATTCATGTTAGAATATGTGCTGGGTACCTACTATGCACCTGTCAATTGGGTGACACGACATATACTAGGTACGAATTTCTTATGAATTTTGAATATGACTGCCCAAGCAACATTCTGACGATTAACCGACGTTGCTGTTCGCAACTAAAAGTCGGTGTGCGACGTACACAAAACGTCGAGCTGACCCATATTTGTACTAATCTGGTCAACAAAATATGGGTCGATTCGACATAGAGGACCGACTTTAGTCGTTGTGATTACCGACCAAATGTTCACCAAATTTTACGTCCGCTTAAGTTGGTTGTCAGGCTATTACCAACCTTATTTAAAATTTGCCCTTAATATGACCCACAAAAGTCGGTTGTAGGTAGTGAAACTAAGCAATTTTGTATATTATTCTATTTGTCGTACCTATCTATTTATATAAAATGGAATAGGCGTGTTTATCATTGAGAACGTATTATATACAAAATACTTCGAATAAAATTTTAATAAATCTGGTGGGGTAAAAACTGAAACGAAAGAAATTTTATTGATACATATATATAAAGTAGGTCGAAAAATATAATGAACCCATAAGAATAATGTTTATTTTAAGAACGGAAGTACTAATTTTATTTTTTTACTTTCAAAAAAATATTTTCCCTTTCCAAAGAAAGCGTAATTGAAATATTGTTTAATTAATTTTATGAATAAATAAAACCTTTTTTGCTTACTTTATTTGAAAAAGGAGGCAAATTTTGTGTATTTAAAATAATTGAACACATAATCAACATGGCCGCCTATTATTTCCTTCTGTGGAATCAGAAAATATGGCGAAGGCAGGAATAAGTGCAACTATTTTTACTAACAGCGACGTCACGGTTAAATAATTTTACCTGCGCCAACTTTTAGTGGGCTTTGATGCAGAAATCTGCACTAACACTAACGTTCATTCCAAACAGTTGCAGCATTTATTGTATCTTTATACATTTATTATAAGTATCTTTATAATAAATGCTTTATAATAAATGGTTGCAGTTGGTGTATAAATCTTTACTAAATATCTACCAATACCTGAATTATCGACATTAATTTTGAGGTTATGTTAGACCAAGGCCCAAAAGCTGAGAGTATAAAAATACAACTCTCAGCCCAAAAGCCTAACACCAACGTCCAGCCGACGTTGCTAGACGACTACGTCAGTCAGCAACGTTTAAAACGTTGGAATGTTACCCAAAAATTACCTAAATCTACTTAATCAGTTACCAACGTCAAATCAACGTTGGATAATAACCTAAAAACACACTCAACGTATTAAGTAGATTTCTGAGATCAAGCCAACGTTGGTAAATGTGCTAGATGTAAATAGTAAGTTGGCGAGGTTCAAGCTGCGTTTCTCCGACGTTGTATCATAACTATAAAATTTACGACGCTACTTGACTATTAATTGTAATAATTCTGACCTTATAATTAGTAAAAAAATAGTCGGTAGTCGGTAAAATGTTACTTGGGATGAATGTAGCTACCTATCAAGTCGGTTACCAACGTTATTCCGAAGTAGGTGTATTACCGAAAAATTAATCGGAGCTACTTAAGTTAGTCATTAACGTGTAACCAACATTGGTTAATAACTAAAAAGGACCAAACCTATTAGCCACTAACCAACGTCTAACCAATGTTGGCAAGTGTTCCATAACAAACTTGACCTATTCAGTTAGTCACCAACGTCTACCCAACGTTGGTAGGTTACTCAAAATTTAACCATACCTATTTTAGTCAGCTGTCAACGTCTAACCAACGTTGGTAAGTTATTCAAAATATAACCATACCTATTTTAGTCAGTTGTCAACGTCTCATCAACATTGGATAATGACTTGAAAACATATCAAACCTTATTAAGTCGTTTCTAACGGCAAATCAGCGTTGGTAAATCGTCCAGACTTAAGCAGTAGGTTTGCGAGGTCGACGCAATATTTGGTTCGACGTCGTATTACAACTACAAAATTTAAGTTATTATTCGACTACTATTTGTAATAATTCTGACGTCGGAATTAGTGAAAAAGTAGTCGGTAGTTGGTAAAATGTTGCTTGGGTGGTACAAACAAACATACTGTGCGTATATTCATAGTTTGTTCTATAAGTACATGAGTGTGCTATATGTGGGATCATACAAATACAATATATCTCTAAGTCGTAGCCTACAGTACGCAAGAGGCGAAGGCACGTGGCGCATAATGTGCATCATTTGTGACTTTGGATGTTATTTTTCTTTTTTAATTAATTGTAGAGAATGCCTTGAAGCCCGCATGCTAGTATTAATCAAGTTTACCTGCTCCAGGTATTGTACTTTTAGTATTAATAAAAGCGTTTTGTCTACTTTAAACCTAGCTAAATGAACTAAATATAACCCTAACGTTTAACATGGCGCCCAACGTGGGGCATTTAGGAGGTTTGGGATAGATATACTTTACATACATGTTACAATATTTTGTTTACTTTAGAAGTTTAAAAATGATTATGATTTCGAGTGATTTCATTTCATGTAGTATATCCTATTTAGTGTTAGTAATAGGGACTATTTATGAGGTTTGATTAGTATTTTAAAATTTGCGACGAACTGTTTGTAGGTTTTTATTTATATTGTGTACGTAAAAATGCCTAGAAAAGGTAGAACAAGAAAATGGGACGAGTTTCTGAAGCGCTTGCACTCGTCTCAGCACAGTGATGCAAGTTTGTAAGTGATAGCTGACCTTGCATTAGTTGTAAACAAAATTGTAGTAGCGTTCGAAGTGTTGCAAATGCATGTAGCTGGAATTGCCATTCAAAACAAAAGTGTAGTAATAAATAATAATTGCACAGTGGCAGATGATATGGCTAAGGCAGAAATAAAAGTTATAAAAATTGATAGGTAACAATTTAAGTTTTTCAACGAACGTAATTGTCCATCCTATATGTTTTTGTGGAGACGTAACTCCCATCGGACAGTTCCTCATGTGGCGGATTGGGGAATGCTCTCACCAGCCAAGCTGGCGGGTAGGTGGGAAATAAAATACCACCCGCGGACCAACAGGATTGCACCCGTCAGGCAGGTCTAGATGCCAAAGTCAGCAGCCCTGACGTCAGACCAGGATGCGGCAGGCCAATCACCTGCTCATCTGAAGCTCACAGATTCCAGAAATACCCACAAGAAGAAACCGGACTGACCCTTCTATGATGACCATTGGCACACGACAAAGGACACGATTTGGTTGCTGGAATGTTAAGACGATGATGGATGTATCATGTTTAGCTCAACTCACCAAAGAAATGCAACGATATAGGCTTAATTTCTTGGGGCTTAGTGAAACTAGGTGTAACGGCTCAGGTGAACACCATACGAGAGATGGTGAAATACTAATTTTCTCTAGAAAACCACAAAATGAAAGACATGAAAGTGGTGTTGGAATCATATTTGATAAAGAAACAAAAAGAAGCCTATTGGGATGAAATCCTATAACGGACCGAATAATAACAGCACGATTGCAAACTAAAGTAAGGAAAATGACGATTGTTCAGTGCTATGCACCTACAGAAGCTGCTTTCCTAGGAGAAAAACAACATTTCTATGAAGCCGTGGAAAGAGTTTTGAACAACTTGCCAAAATCAGAAATAGTTATTCTGATGGAAGTCTTTAATGCTAAAGTTGGTAGCGATAATACCAACTATGAAGAACTCATGAGCAAACATGGATTAGGCGAGAGGAATGAGAACGGCGAACTCTTCATGGAAATATGCTGCAATCATGAACTTGTTATAGGAGGTACCTTGTTCCCACACAAAAGGATCCATAAAATAACATGGGTTTCACCAGATAATGTCGCCGAAAATCAAATAGACCATGTTGCAATAAGTAAAAAATGGAGAAGCTCTCTCCTAGACACAAGAAGCTATCAAGGTGCCGATGTAACCACTGATCACTACCTAGCAGTGGCGGTCGGTCCATGGAAGCAAGGGAAGCATTGCTTCCCCTGGGATTATTAAAAAAAAACACATAAATAGAACCTAATTATTATTTATCACATATATTAATCATTAAAATTTACTTTTACCCAATTTCAATAGATACGGCCCTGCTTTTCAGCAGCTGATATAATGTTGCACGATAAAACCGTAACGATGACGCACTCGATTAATCGAGCCAACACGAACTCGCGCAACTTCGATATATGTAAGCAGAGACAACTGTCTCTGGTAAGTAGGTAACTTATTGAAATGCGTCCCATCCTCACTTCATAATCTTGATATCTGAGCTGTATAGCATCGTAATACGTTTTATTTTATAGATTTTATCTCGATTTTAATATCGATTTTAATATTATACTTAATATTAATCTTCCTAGTATTATTCTCAGCTTTTGTGCTATATTTGTAAAAACTTTTTTGGTGTTTCTAAACCTGTGGTGCGGCGACAAGTGATTTTTAAAACGTTGAATATTAGTGCGCATGTACGCAGATTTAGAATTACTTATTAAATTTGGAAGCTGGTTCTAGCACTGTGGAAAATATTATTTGCGTTTGTGTGGTGTGCAATTTGTTGAAAAGGGGATTTTCAACATATTCGTTTCAAGATAAACTGGATATTATTAGAAATGGGAAACCAACACCTGATTTAAAATTCTTAAAAACGAAAGTTAAATCATGCTATAGGTACTTTAATATTGAAGTGTACAGTGCTAATCAGTGGTTAAGGGGTTGTGAAAATTTGTGTAAATTGTTTTGTTGGCCATGTGCACTGTTCACAAATGAAAAAGGTGTTTGGAATAAAAATGGCTTTTCAGATTTAAACATTCACAAAGTGACAAAAAGGCATGGTAAGTGTGAAACTCATTTGGGAGCGGTGCTAAAAGAATAAACATTTGGAAAATCACGAATTGAGCATTCATTAGATCAGCAGTTGAAAGAAAGTGTTAAAAGGACTTATTGATATTGTTTGTTTTCTCGACGAAAATGAACTTAGTTTTAGAGGTCATACTGAATCTCGAAGCGTTGCTAATAGGGGCAATTTTATCAATTTAGTTGATTTATTAGCAAAATACGATACAATTTTAAGTAACCATCTGGAACACTCCACGATATTTCGCGGTACATCAAATCATATTCAAAATGATTTGATTCAGTCGATAAGCAATATTGTTTTAGAAAAGATCAAGCAAGAAATAAAAAAGCTCCTTTTGTTGCAGTTATGTTAGATGAAACAACCGATATTACGAATATTAGTCAGTTGTCAATCGTAGTACGCTACATAAATCCAAATGGGAAATTCCAAGACGCTTTTTAGGAGTTTTAGACGTAGCAACGACATGAACGGCCGCAGCTTTATATACTATAGTTTGTCAGATAGTCGATGATCTACAGTGTGGTGCCAAACTTATCGCCCAAAGTTATGATGGGGCCGCTGTAATGGCTGGTGAATTGGGGGGCCTGCAGGCCAAAGTAAAAGAGACTTTTCAGAATGCAATATTTGTACATTGTTTTGCGCATCGATTAAATTTAGTTCTAGCTCAATCTGCAGCGTGTCTTAAAGAGTGCAAAGTATTTTTTTCAAGTATTAGTGGAATGGCTGCCTTTTTTTCAAAATCATCAAAACGGACACGAGAATAAAAACTTTTTCAAGAAATTTAACCAGTGAAGAGCGGCTTTCAAAATTGTCCCTGTTAACAATAGAAAGTGACTTTGTGAAGATGTCCAAAAATTCAAACTTTTACGACGAAGTTATTTCCGACATCGCAAAAAAGGAGAGGCGGATTAAACTACATTGTAAATAGGTAGGTATGTGCATGTTAACTACTTAACAAACTATTTCGCTGCGGGTTCAATCCTCGCCACCGGCGCTGGCAATGTCGGTGGATATGGTTGTGTGTGTGCGTTTTTTTCATAAGTGTAACCCTCGCCCGTGCAGCTTCGGCTTTGGAATCGGGGGGTTGTCTAATTTTTGTGGTGTTTTTATGTTTTATGTTTATTGAGGAGTGGCGGTCCTACAAGTGTACATTTTTCTAGATATCATAACTTTGCAGCTTTCGACATTTGTTTTAAAATGAGTATACGGAAGCCACGTCCCTTTTCTTAAAATAATGTTTGCCTCGCTTCGCTCGGGGCCTCGCGCTACCCATCACTCTATATCACAAACTGCTTCCCCTGTATCAAAACTCACCGCACGCCCCTGCTACCTAGTAAGTAGTTGGACAAATACAACTAAAAATCTTCCCCAGAAAAGCTCACAACAGAGGCACAGCCTACCAAACAATGTTTGGTAGGCTGTGCCTGGAGGATGATGAGAAGGCAGACCACGTCTTATGCACCTGTCCAGCTGTGGAGAGGATCCGATTCTCAATATTTGGCAAAGGGCAACTGCTGCCAGAGGATCTGGACACACTCTCACCCAATAAAGTTATCAGTTTCATTAAGAGACTGAACTTATTGGGTGAAATATAATTAGGCGTGAGCTACAACAGGCCTGCTGATGGCCGCAGTGGAGGGTCTACTGAGACCCACTCACAACAAACCTAACCCTAACCTATCCATTCCTTTCTACCGTGCCTCTTAATTCCCAAAACATTCTCGTCTACCTCTAAAAGGATCACTTGCTTGCCCAGCTTGCTATTGATTCATTTGCTCGTTCCCTTGTAATTACTTGTTCAAACTGTCTTCGTGTTGTTCTATCTTTTAAGCATTCAATATTAAATTTTTTCCTAGTACCTCTGTCACAGCCTACCAAACAATTAGGCTGTGCTCCAGGCATAGACGGCACTCGGCGTTTTCCGCTAGGCCGAGTTTATGCAGATGATAGTTTGGTCGGCAGTGCCCAGTATATAGGCCTGTTAGAGTTTTCAGGTTTATCCTGTTTAACTTTAAAAGTTTCTTAGCTCTCGATTTCAAAGGGTATTTTATAAACGCCTTCGAATGAACTAATCCTGGTAACTCTTGCCAATACTGGAGACTTTGCCTTTCAGCCCAGGTTGAGATAGCCATCTTGGCATTACTTGAGGATATGCCAAGTATTGGTTCTGGTCCAATGAATCGTGATCCCCCTCCTTCTCTGGCTAAGGAGTCCGCTATTTCGTTACCTTCCATACCAGAGTGGCCGGGTATCCAGACCAGAGTCACTTTGTTGTTCTTGCTCAAATGATTTAGAGCTTTCTGACAGTTCCATACCGTTTTGGAGTTACACCGGTAGGAGCCAAAAGCTTTTATAGCTGCTTGGCTATCTGAGAAAATTTTTATTGATCTGCGTGTAAGATGCATATATTCCAGCCTTCGTACACACAGTTCAATGGCATGAACCTCAGCCTGAAAAACAGTTACATGAGTACCTAGGTTTGAGACTATCCTCACCCTTGGTCTGTAGCTGTGTACTCCGGCTCCTGTTCCCTCGGGAGTTTTGGAGCTGTCTGTAAACCAACAACTGTCTGCCTTCAGTAGGTCGGCTTTATTCCGATCCCACTCATCTCTTTCTGGAGAAAGGATGTTGAAGGTCAGCTCGTAGTTGGTCATAGTAGGCATAGTATCCGAGGGCATTCCCAGGATGCTGTGATTCTCTATGTCATCCAACAACCTGTTCCGCTCCATGATACTAGTCTGGATAACTGATGAGTCTTGGGCATTAATTAATAAACGAAGAGAAATAATTGGTTCGGTAAATGAAAACAGAGGAGAAACAGAGACGAAAAGAAGAGTACAGAATAGCTAATACTAATGTTAAAAGAAGCGTCAGACGAGATAAAAGGAAATGAGTTGACAACTTAGCACAAGCAGCGGAAGATGCTGCAGAGAGATTTGACCCATGTACTCTGTACTGAGTAACTAGGCGACTTGCCGAACAAGATAAATTTCAACTCTACCAGAATAAGAGGAGGCAACGGTGAAATGTTAGCATCACCTGAGGAGCAACTAGAACAGTGGAGAGAATATTTCAGTGAAAGCCTAAGTAGTACAGCAGAACCACTAGAAGAAAAACCAGAACCGGCTCAACGAGATTTAAGAATTGACACAAAAGCGCCTTCAGTCGCTGAGATAATAATTGCTGCCATTAAACACCTTAAACCTGGTAAAGCTGCTGGACCAGATAATATTCCGCCGAAGTTCTTTACTTTTTGTCCTCAAATCACGGCTAAGCTTTTACATCCTGTTATCGAATCGATATGGAATAGTGAAATCATCCCAACGAATGAAGAAAGGGCCTCATAATAAAGCTCCCAAAGAAAGATGATCTCAGTAACTGCCAAAATTGGCATGGAATTACATAACTAAATTCAGCCAGTAAAATATTAACAATACTTAATAACAGAATCATAGAAGTAATAGAACCCACCCTTAGGAATGAGCAGGCAGGATTTAGAAAAAATCGGTCTTGTATAGATCATATTAACACTTTACGTATAATAACTGAGAATTCCAACGAATTCCGATCACCCCTCTATCTGGTATTTATAGATTTTGAACGTGTTTTCGACACCCTAAATCATTCAGCATCTGGAGTATTCTCAGAGAGAAATGAGTTCCGGACAAAATAGTTCGAATTATTAAAAACCTATATGCGAATTCTACTACAGAGTACTACACGAGTAGAGAGAAAGTGCAGATACATCAATAAATAACGGAGTCAAACAAGGTAGTGTCCTTTCTCCTTTGCTTGTTAAAATTGTATTGGACTACACATTGAGCAAGGCAACTGATGCTCTCAGAGAACTAAGGTGGAGTCCCAACGTGCGACTAGAGTACCTAAACTATGCGGACGATATATGTATGTTGTCCCACACGCAGGGCCGGATTAACCATTGTTGGCGCTGTTAGGCACAATACTCAACTAGCGCCCCTTTTTCAATGAAGTTTTAAAAAGTAAAACAACAAGAAATTAAACTTTAATACAGACGTATATTTAGATAGGTAGTCAGAACAAATAAAAGTAATTTCCAAATGTAAAATAACTTAAACTTAAAAAAAACGATTATAATTTTAAAAATGCTTTTTTTCTGGATTTCGCAATAGCAAATGACTTAATTGTCTCCTCGAAAGAAATTCTTCTCGTAAATTCTCCCTCTATGCAGAGAAGAGCAAGCCCACTAACGCGTTCTTGAATTATACTTGTTCTATAAAGATTTTTAATGCGTTTTAGGACTGAAAATGATCGTTCGGCAGAGGTGTTCGAAATCGGAAGCGTGTTAAATATTCTAAGTAAAATTTCGACGTTCGGGTAAATGTCTTGTAATTCCTTCTCCTTGAGCCATTTTAATAAAGTTCTTGGGTTTTCTGGAATTGCAACCCTATTACTGCCAAGGTTTAAACTTTTTAAATGACACTGAAGATGAACTAGCTCTTCTATTATGTCATTTTCGATGTCGTGGAAGAATGCTTTGCTAATTGTTAGCCCCGTTTCTTTCAATTCTGTAACATTTACATCCTTTAAGTGAAATAGTACATCAAATTGTTCTAAAGTGCCTATGTAAGCTTGACACCGACAGCCCATTTCTGCAGTAAGCTTAGGTATCTATGATGGCGTAAAACGTCTGAATACGAAATTTGTCACGTTCGTTGAAATATATTTCTTAGTTGTCTCGAATTTCGTCTGTTTTAAGTTTCCGTATTTGTTTCCTTTTTATTTTATAAGAGGTCAGGCCACATAATTCCATCCCTTTTCTTTTATATCCATCAAAATCCTTACGAATTTCTAGGAAAAATGAGGCTAACGATTTTAAGAGATTAACTGCCTCGGCTAAATCTAATTCTACTTTCTGTAAATGCATACTGATATTATTTACTCTTTTTAAAATCGTTCCCCAAACCTCCAATAGTTGCTGTTTCAAGACATTGTAACTTTGTCTTTAATGTAGTCGCCTCAACTCGAGTTGCTGTCTTTTGATTTGTGTCATTCTCGATTTCAAAAAATGCATTAATCACAGTAGCCCAATTTCTCTTTGGCGCAATGCATGCATCACCACGAGCAGACCATCGCGTAACAGATAAACTTTTAAGCGTTATTGTTCTATCATCACTATTACCAGGCTGGGCTTGAAACTTCGTTAAAACTTCCCACCTGCCGGTAGAGACAGAGAAGGATTTGTAAATTTCCTGTAGCAACCCAAAAACAAAACATCTTCAAGGCAGCTTTCAGCACTAGTGGTCCCAACTAAGTTGAGTGAGTGTCCGGCGCAAAGTACATAGAGAGCGTTTGCGTTAACTTCCTTGATTCCAGCTTGTAGCCCTGAATATATACCGGACATGTTTGACGCGTTATCGTAAGACTGACCGCGGCAGTCCTATTTATTTTCAATTCTTTCAGCTGGTCAGTGATACAATTAAAAAGATCTTCTGATTTGTGACCCACATTGGGTAAAAACATTAAAAATCTTTCAACGAGGTCCCAATTTTTAAGAACATATCGCACAACTAAAGATAACTGATCGATGTGGGCCATGTCCGGCGTTGAGTCAATGATTAGAGAAAAGTATTTCTGTGACTTCATCTCTCGAACAATTTCACTTAGAACTGTTTTAGACATAATTTGAATGAACTCATTACACACGGTTGAAGACAGGTAAGATACCTTACCTTTACCAGGATTTCCGTATTTTTCAATATGTTGTGCCAAAAACGGATCAAATTCGGAAATTACCTCAAGTAACATCATAAAATTCCCATTATGTAATGAACCAAAAACTTCATTTGTTCTCCTAAATGGTAGCCCACGGGAAGCCAGAGCTTTCACCACAACGACAACTCTCCGCAAAACGTTTTGCCAGTAAGACATTTCTTCTTCTATTGCCTCGGTTAAGCCCTTGTCAATTCTGCCTAATTTACGACCTCTAACCTTAATAAGTAGTAAGTTAGACTTATGATTAGTAGAATTTTCGTGGATCATTAACAGGTTTTTAAGGGCGGCAGGGTCCGCAAAATACTTTTTTGGTGGACTCTGAATAAATCAACCATTTGCGTGGTTTAACTTCTCCATTAGCCATTTTTCTAATAAAATCGTTTTTATTAAGAAACCGCGCCTTGTCCCCAAATATCCTTTTTGTCAACTTAAAATCTAGTTCTAAATTTTGAGCAATACCATTTTGAGCAATATAATCTATTAAACGTTCTGTCAAAATCCATTTTGCAGGATCTGGATTATAAAATGTCATTGTATTAGTAGTAACTTCTTCCTTCCGAGAATCGCGTAGCTGATGCTGTTGCTGGACCTCAGATGACGCAGAAGTAGACGCACTCTGCGAGGATGGATCTTGGGTTATATCAGAAACTAACACCAAAACACCAAAACCACTTTAAGTATATAAAAAATAAAAATGATAACAGCAAATTCGAGAAAGTCAGATAGTCAGAAAACTTAAAAGTAACACAGAAAGTTCTCTCCGCTTCTGTGGGAATTGTTATATGATTAAACCGATTATCGAACGTTAAGATTTACACTGAGGACGTCGTCGGTGCGCTTCAATTTTCGTTCGAGTTAACTTAATTTTTAACTTTTGTGTCGTACGCTTTTAGCAAATCCGTAACATTGACCTGAGTCATAACCAATAAAAATACCCAAAAAAACACTTGTTCAGTGCACATGTTTTACAAGAAGGTCAATAAATTATGGTTTATACCTAAATAGTGACAAGAATGCTAGAAATTTTCAAGGGGGTTACTTCGGTGGCTTGACAGGCGGTAAAAGAAAAACAGAAAGAACATCAACGGCGAACGGCGCCCTTTAGCATTGGCGCCGTTAGGCACGTGCCTAACTGTGCCTAATGGCTAATATGGCCCTGCCCACACGTTGGAAGATATGAAACAAAAAGTTCAACGATTACAACTTGAAACTTCGAAGATGGGGCTAGAAATAAATATAAACAAAACAAAACAGCTTCACCTGAATACCCGAAATATCAACCCCATATGCATAAATGAACAGCCCATTGAGATTGTCACAGAATTCGTTTATCTAGGCAGCGTAATAGATAAACATGGTGGTACCGACCGTGATGTTGAAGAGAAGATATAAAAAGCTAGAAAGATCTTTGGAATGCTTAAAGACATCTGGAAATCCAAAAAGTATTTCAGTAAAACAAAAATTTGTATGATCAACTCCAATGTAAAATCGGTTCTACTATATGAATGCGAAACCTGGAAAGTAACAAAAACAAATACTAAGAAAATCCAGGTCTTTCTAAATAGGTGTTTGCGCAGAATACTGCGCATTTACTGGCCAGACCAGATCACCAACACAGAACTCTGGAGAATAACTGACCAGAAGCCGGTTGAAAGAGAAATCCAGAAAAGAAAATGGGGTTGGCTGGGCCATACTCTCAGAAAACCGGTAAACGACATTCCACGACAAGCCATTGAGTGGAACCCACAAGGCTCACATGGTAGGGGCCGACCGAAGATCACCTGGAGAACAATTCTCGAAGAGATTAAAACGATAGGAAAATCTTGGGGTGAAATCAAACTAATTGCCAATAACCGTGTTAGATGGAGACAACTTGTGGACTCCTTATGTTCCGTTGCAGAATAATGGGCATATATATGAAGATATGTTTTTTGAGAAAATTAGAGGATTTGTTTTTAGATGTGAATGTACCAGAGGAGAAAAAATATCTTTGGCATTGGTGTCTGAAGAGGTTTGCCTGTGATTAGAGTCAAATAGATCTTAATGCCTAATTTATACCCTCCAATTATTTTTTTACCTGTTTACTTCGATACACAGGGGCCCGTCCATACACTTGCCGCATACTACATAAAATCGTCCCGTCAGTATCCTACCTCCACACAATTTTTTGTTGCTGACAATTTATTGATTTCATTCATAAAAGAAGCTCAAGAAGCTGGGGGCCTGGGTCATCTCATGCCCCTCATAAAACCGCCTCTGTCCAGGGACTGAATCATGGGCGTATACAGGATTTGGTATCGGGGGAGGGGTTGTGACTAATAAAAAAACAGGAAATAATTGAAAGAAAAATTTACTACAAAATTGATTTAATTTACATTTTCTTCTCTGTAAAAAATTTTTATCATACTCGTTTTACTCATCTAAAAATATTTTTGACACATATTATTGCAACTTTTCTGTAACGGGTGTTCCAAACTCAAGAGAAGCAAAGATCTCACACATTTATGAACTAAATAGAAGAACAGATTTCACAATTTTGATATGTTTCAAAATAAAGGATATCTGCTGGACGATCTTTGGAATTGTGTATTTTTTCAAACTTTTACTCGGTTAGTATTTTTATTATATTCTCTCAAATTTGGTATACCTTGTACCAAAAATCTATAATTATTTGAGTGTCTAGTTTTATCACTAATGGATATTGCGTAATGGTACTGGGTATATTTTTTCTCTCTAAGCATTTCCACTCACTAACTAAATATACCCCTTGATTAAATAAATGAAGAAAAACAAAACAGATTAACATTAACTAACACAATAATGTTTATTTACAGAAAAATATACTGTATAAGCTTATGTAGAACAATAGTATAAAAGTAGTATTCCTTATAAAGGTAAAAAATAAAAATATAACAAGGCACATTATTAATACACATAAATTAACTTATTTAGGATGGAACTTCTTACTGGGATCTTTAGCCATATCTAAAAGTGTTTGACTTGGCTTAAATGGTAGACCATAAGAATTTTGGAATTGCTCCATTTTAGTAACTAATTTGGCAGCTCCATACTGATCTACCCATCTAAATGGGCCACCAGTAAATGGTGGAAAACCAAGACCAAAAACAGCTCCGATATCACCTTCCAAAGGATTAGCCAAAATTTTCTCCTCTAGACATAGGACAGCCTCATTTACGAACCTTGGAAACCATTCTCATAGTTTTAGCTTCATCGTCAAAAGTACCTTTTGGTTCTGAAGAATACTTTTTCAGAACTTCTAATGCTTCGAAGTTCACATCGCGACTCTTTTTACCCTTTTCATAAATATAAATACCCTTTCCTGATTTACGGCCAAGAAAACCAGCTTGGACAAGGTCCCGCATTATGCCAATATCACCACCAACGAATCGTTCTCCAAATGCCTAAAATATTATAAAAATTTAATTAGACAACTGATTCCTTACTATGAAATTAATAGATAATTTTTTCATTAAAATTATTTCCAACCACAATGTTTCAGCTTGACAGGCTAAAAGAATGATTTATGTTTGCAAGTTTATGTACTGCTTACTATACTTTACTTATTTCTGACGCAATGATACTGTTTAAAAACTAACATTTAACCAACAGCACAAATTCAGTTAATGAATAATTACCTTCAAGAGGTCAGGGCCAATGTGAGATCCAACATCCAAACCAACCTCATCTGACAGAGTAGCTGCACCCACAGGGAATCCAAATTTCTTTGTAAGCGAGTCTAAGTATTTCGGGTCAACACCTTCTTGTAGCAGTCTTAAAGATTCAGCCATCATAGCTGAGAGAATTCTTGTAGTGTAAAAACCAGGACCATCACCTACGGTGATTACAACTTTGCCCTGTTTTAGCCCAACATCTACGGCTAATGCAGTTGTCTCTTTACTTGTTTTGTCTGTCGTGATAATTTCCAACAGCTGCATTTTTTCCACGGGAGAGAAATAATGCATACCTATAGAAATTTGAAACTATAAAATCATATATTTTAAGATTAACCTTTACATAGTAACTCAAATCTATTTACAGTCACATAAAATTGTTTGACTTTGGGATTCTGCAAATTTTGTAAAGGATGAGACCAGTTAAAAGTTTTTAGAGATAGTACCTCCTCGTGAGGATTTCATTTTGTTTCTACTAATTTGTGTGGGATGAATAATGAAGAAAAACGTAAACAAAAAAACGCGAATTCTGAGTTTTTTGATCAAATATTTCGGAAACTAAGCCAGACATGCCAAAAATAAAGATAAACTATTTTGTAGGGTATAAAATTCTCTACAAAAAAGGTTTTAATAATTATTCCTGAAATGGCAACCATTCAGATTGTGCACACCCTCAGTCGGATTTCTGAGCGCGGAAAATCACGTTGCTCGGTGCACCAGTTATTGTAACATTTAAAATCAATATTAATCAAAATTATTATATGTATTTTAAAACTTTTTTGTTTTTTTTCTTTCGGATTTCGATCAATTTTTTTGTTATTATTATTAACCAAACAGGGTTTTTTTCAGAAAAAAAATTTCCTTCTCGACAAAATCCATAAAGTTTGATTCGATAAAAACTAATTTCTTAAAGCTGGAAAAATTTTGTCCTACTTTCTGAGAAAATGGATATTTCACAGTTGATCCTTATTTATTATTTATTACTTATTTATGATCCCCTGTAATATAGTAAAAAAATCTAATTTTAGGAAATAGACATACCTATAACTTTATCTGGTCTTTTTGAGGCGGCAGCAATTTTCGATATAGGAATTGCACTTGTGTTAGTGGCAAACACACAATGTGGTGGTATAACAGCTTCCACTTCTTTCACAACTTTGTGCTTAATGTTAATGTCTTCAAATACTGCTTCGATTACTATATCAGCTTTATTGAAACCATTGTAGGTCAATGTGGGAGCCAAATTTGATATAAATCGATCCCTTTCTAGCCTAGACATATAAAAAAGTAATACAATTATTATCATTCCATATTTTTACTTATAAGTTACATCAAGCCCATTTGCCATGATGCAAAAAACATCCATAACCGTTTTGCACTAAACTCCATTTACTTTAACTTTGCAGTGATGGGTTGGATTTAAGTGAGTAAAACATCCAACTATGACCGATGTTAACGAAATAAAGTAAACATAAAAATGAACCGCTATAGGAACTTGCACTTGTGTACATCTGCCTGTCGTCTGCACCAAGAATCAGCGTACGCATTGTTTTCTATCCTGGTTAACACTGCAAAATTAAAGTGAATAGAGTATAATTAACCAAAACATCAATCTTACGTCAGTGGTTAGCCGTGCTTATTAGTTGTTAATTATTCACTAATTTTATTGCAAAAAGTTCTTCCATAAATAATAAGTACAAGTCTGTCTATATTTTACCTACAAGAGAAATTTGAATTTGGTACACAAAATACCACAATGAAGTAGCAATTAAAAAAAAAAGAAAAAAATGGTGCTTTTAATTTAATAATCACCATTTTCAAAATCCGGATGAGCTTCTTGTTATGCACCACAAAAACCAGTGCAGACTTTACAAAGGCTCTTACCAAGCGAATGGTAATGGTAATGGTGGGGAAGGCTGACGCCTGGCAAGTAGGCCACAGACGGGCCCTTTTTACCAACCCCCAGCTGTCCCCTCAGCCATGTGCTTCTCTTGCTCCCTCATCGAATCTTTCCGACCTTCTGATGAAGGTCAGGATGTCACTCATTGTGAGGGAGCTCATCTCCTCCCTTAGAAGCGCCTCAGAACCAAAGATACTGTGTCTCAGGCGCCCAAACGCTTCACATTGTCCCAGGAAGTGGTAAGATGTCTCTTCATCACTCCCGCATCTTGGACATGTAGGGTCTTCCTCAATACCTATCAATGATAGATGCCTCCTAAGTCTGCAGTGGCCTGTCAGAACACCGATTAAGAGATTCAGAGTTTTACGACTCCGTCCCAGCAACCAGGCCGATCTCGATTTGTTCTGCAAGGCTCTTACCAAGCGAGTCGTGGAACTAAATTAACACTAGAAGAAAGTCAGATACACTGCTGCTACTCCATATTGCTATTCTGTGGATTATCTTCACAAAAAATGGACTCAATTTTGCAATTTCTTTTATTGCGTATTTTGTATGTACACCTCATATTACTACTCAATTTGCTACATATCCGAATTTTCTATCAACAACTTCCCATTCAAAATGATCACTGAAAATCGCGCATGCATAAAGGGAGATAAACCCTGTTCTGACATCATCCCACACAATGGAAGCCAAGCGTTCGGTTCGTGGTTCCCATAAACTTGCTTGTGATTTTGTATGGATTATGGGTATTTTTACATTAAAATGAGTGCAAAAAAGGAATCATATAAATATTTAATAGTTCCAAATTGTAAAAGCATTTCAATCTCTATTCAAAATATTTGTTAAATGACGAAAATATTGGAAAGTTATAGCAGTAGTTATGATTTGTGAGGACTATTTCAATGTGTATAACAATTAGGAAATAAAAAACACTTTTCTTTTATCTTGAGGATGGTATTGAAAACTTTTATAAAATAATGAACCAAGGAAAAATAAAACTAAAACTGGAGTAAATCCCCACATATTACCCTGAATCTCAGTTGATCTGAAACATCTATCTTGTGGGATCAAAATAAACTTAGTGTTCCATGTAAACTAAAAAGCCAGACGAAAATGTACTAAATACAAAGGCAGCAGACAAGATCGCGTGGAGTGACATAGCACACCCTTTCACCGCAAATTCGGGTGTTTCGAAGATGTTCCAAATTCGATTTCAAACATTTCAGTTACTATCAACTCTGTTGATCTAAAATTTTTATGAGATATCTAGAAGCTTAAACACATTTAAAAAATGTAAGAAAAAAGGTGTAAATGAAATATAACACTAAATGCGTCCACTTCACAATGTAAAACTAAATAAGATGTCAAACCAACCCAGATATTTTCTTCCTTTTCACAGCACCGTCAAGGCCAGTCTGAATTTGGTTTACTCCTCTTGCCAGTCCATTAGTGCTAGTGTCTTTTAATATAACTTGATACCCTTTATCCACTGTTACACTGGCAATACCAGCTCCCATCAAACCAGCTCCCAAGACGGCTACGGTTTTGACAGGTTGTTGAGTTTTCCCAAACCGATTTTTCTTGCACTGTGTTTGTCCTCTAAAGAGGCTTATCAAACCTTGGCTTTGTGGTGTCATTGCTAGTTCTCCAAAAGCTTTAGCCTCTGCTTCAAACCCTGCAGTTTCACCTTTGTCAAGTCTTATACGTAGTACTTCTAGAATCTAAAATGGGAGTCATTAATATTGTGATCCTTTAATTCTCATCTAATCTATTAATTTCCTCAAGTACTAGTTTTACAGATAACCTCAACATTTTTTGGTTGACAATAACTTTTACATTGTATGTTACTGAATTAACATTAGAAAAATTGTTAACATACCCTTAATGGTGCTGGATATAATCCACCAGACAATTTCATAACTTGTGCTTTGGCTTTTCCAAACACCTGATCTTTTACCCAATTATATTGTAATGCATATTCCAGAATCTTATCAGGAAGGCTCTTCTTCCTGTTTACCTTCAATTTACCAGTAGCGAGTTGCTTGGCAACTTCTATAGCTATCGATTCAAGATATCTACTTGTGTTTACTTCAGGTTCATCCAGTCCAGGACCTAAAGGATCTACTAAAAGGTCTACAACACCTAACTTCTTTGCCTTATCAGGCCTAAGTTGTTTACCCGTCATCATGAAATCTAATGCATTTGGAATGGAAACTAGTCTAGGCAAGCGCTGCGTTCCACCCGCACCTAAAATATGGATAGACAATTAACAGTGAAAAGGAGGACAAATATTTTTTTATAGTCCATAAATAAAATGTAATAATTGCACCCTTCTGGTATCTTTTGTCGAAGCTAAACCAAAGGGTAGAAAGAAAACTTACCTAAGTTTTATTTATTCCACATTAAATTTAGCAATATTTATGTTACTTTCAACATAGATGATATACCTTATTGGATTCGAGTTCATGCAAAACCTGTGTTTAATATAGCAGACGGTGACAGAATAATAGAGAACTGGTAGACAACAAAGACAGTTGCTCAGTGCTACTCTCACATCGGCACAGAAATCTGGTATTCGATGACATTGGTGAGCGAAAGGAATGATTGGTATTTATTGTGGCGTCTCTGGTTCCGGGCTGAATTCGACATTTGATTGCACATTGTAACGCGCTGGGTGCCCTTACTGGTAACGAAGCCATATACAGTCAACACTCACGCATATTTTATATTATTAATTTATTTATGGGACAAGCCCTTTTTTACAAAAGTATATAATATATATGTAATATTATTTAGAGTAAATACAAAAGAAAGAAAATACAGAGTATAAATAATACACAATAGTGGTTATATAATTGTTTTAGGAATTTCTTAAACGATGATATAAAAGATTCAATTCAATATTATTATGAATTGTATTGGCAGTTCTTAATATCTTAGTCATTGTCTCATTTTGTCTCTAAATAGTATGATGAATTCAGAGTCCTTCTGTCATTCACATTAACTTTTATAACACTTATAAGGTCTGGGCACTGAATATGTCCGTTCAGTATTTTATGTAAAAACTATGCATCGGCTTCCAATCTTCTATACTCTAACGTATTGGTATTGAGATCTAAGAGAATGTGATCATAGTTATATTATTCTGTTAAATACCCCAACTTAAATGCACACTATCTCAAAAACCTCTTCAGAACATTTTCAATAGTTAATATAAATATGATAATAATTCGGGCACCAGATTATAGGACAATGTTCCAAAATGGACCGTACTAATGAACAATATAACAATTTTAAACTGGCGACAGAAAATCAGAGCTTGATCTTTGAATAATATTTAATAGTTTTAATAATTTTGATATTATTTCATGTATATGAATATCATATGATAATTTATTATCAAGAGTAACTCCTAGATCTTTTATATGGTTAGTCTCTTGCAATACCATATTATTCATTTTATAAGGGAAATTAAAAGGCAAATTTATTCTTGCAAACGTAATCTTGTGACACTTATTCACATTTAAATGCAGGACATTTTTATATCACAGCAACGAAACAAACTATCTAAATCATTTTGCAATAATGAAGCATCAGATGGAATTTCTACAACTTTAAATAATTTTAAATCGTCTACAAACATCAGAAAATTGCTATACGTTATTTCCAAAGAAAGTCGTTTACAAGGAGATTAAACAGAAGAGGGCCCATATGAGACCCTTGAGGAACGCCTGATGTTACCGTAATACACGATGATAGAGAACTACCATATTTTACACATTGTAACCGACCAGTAAGGTAACTATTAATCCACTTCAATAAATTGCCACTGAATCCTAGCTTTTCTAATTTTGCAACAAGCAGACCATGGTTGACTCTATCAAAAGCCTTGGAAAAGTCCGTATAGACAGAGTCGATCTGAACTTTATGTTCCAAGGAGTTAAGAATGAAATTATTTTATATTGCTAAATTGGTACATGTGATTTGCCTTGCTGCTGATTTACAATTATTATGCTCTTACAATACCATGATAAATTTTTGGTCATTAAACAGTCAAATAATTTTGGAATATCTGACTATATGCAAACTGCTCTATGGCTTTCTATATTTTCTCATGGTCCAGATTTATAAATTGGTCTTAGATAACTCTACTTCCAGAAGCTAGGAAATATGCCAGAGTTTAAAGATACGTTAAATATAGTATGCAGGGGTTTTGTTAATGTAAAAACACACTGTTTTAATAAATATTATCATTATTAAATATTTAAACTCCAATTCTCTTTTTATCACATTGAATGCAGATTTTGCCTAAAATCGAGTCCAATAGTGTATAAAGTTGATACAACTATAACAATGGACAAAAAAACGTATAATATAGGTAATATTTTTTTTGTTTTTTCTTACTACTCTTTGGACATGTTCCTCCAACAGTACAAAATCTATTATTATATATTATCTGCATTTAATATTTCACAAAAATAAAATAAAATTTAGTTAAATATTTGCTTGGCATATTATGTTTAAAGTCCAGTCAATTAAATTTGTTACTTGCCTGGTAAAAGTCCCAGCATTACTTCTGGTAGTCCCAAAGCAGTTTTTTTGTCCTTAACAGCAATTCGGTAATGACTAGCTAAAACAGTTTCCATTCCTAAACCAAGGCATGATCCCTGAATAGCAGACACAAAAGGTTTCTTGCTAGCTTCAACTTGACTTAAGATATATTGACCTTCTTTGGATAATTCAGAAGTTTTTTCTACAGTCTTCATACTTTCTAGCATGCTGATATCGGCACCAGCAATAAAACACCCAGGCTTTCCAGAAATTAAAACACATGCTTGAATTTGAGGATTTGAGTCAATTTGCGGCAGCAAGTTCTTAAATTCTGTCATCACCTCCTCGTTAAAGGAATTAACCTATAAGAGGAAAAAAAAATCACAATTTTTTAACACTGTCAAGGGTAACTTGACTAATCCTTTTGACGCAGAGGTTTATTTAAGAAATCTCTTATTTATAGGACAGTGGCTTAATACCCAGAGAGGGTGAAAAAGTAACTTCTCATTTTCAAAAATAACGAAAAATACAAAAATTATCAATAATTATATACCAATCACTAAATAATATAAAAAGAACCTGTGAATTAATTTTATGAAGGTCCAGAATATCTTCAAAAAGAATTAATTACTTAGTAGGGCCATAACTTTGAGCTTGGTTTAACATCCATAGATACAACTGTTAAAACAATTTTTTTTGCAGTATTCTTGTGAGCTTAAACTAAATTTTGAGTTTAAAGTTAGCATTGAAAGACCAGGTATCAAGTCTCTTTGAAAAATTGTGAATGAAATATTATAATTAAGTCAGTTTTTCAGTTTTAGGCTGCAAACTAGATTTCAGCTTGTTCAAATAATTTTGTAATTTTCAGCTGGATTTTTCGCTGGCTAAAAAACCATAACTTTGCAGTGATCGGAGGTGCTCGATTTTATTGGTTAAAAAGTGTACTGTTGACAAATTCAACTAAACCGAAAATTAAAAATAATAAGGTTATGTATATGTCTCCCATCTGTTGTTAACAATCAAAAATAATGCAAAGAAAACATTTGCTGTGATGTCATAGTTGTTTTAAAAATTGGAGCACTATGAGAATTCGAGTTAGCACAATTAAAAGTGCATTAAAACAATAAATATAATTAACATGATCGTCTAATTTCCTTTTCATACGGAAAAGTTTTCTTTACATTAAAATCAATTGTCAACAACGAATGGGTGAACTATATAGTAATATTGTTGTCTTAAAAAAAGATTTAAAAAAAAAATCCATAAGACGACGAAGGATTTGGTGTTATTTTGTTAAAAATTCTAATTTATCCTCGGTCTCCAACTTAAGCTCTGCTGACCTTAAAAAAGCCAAATGTCAGACTTGCTGATAAACCCGATGCTCATATGTTTTTATAGAAAATACCACTCTGGGGATTATACTGACATACTGCCAAAACAAATCTCCCTGTTCCAGCAGATCCGAAAAGAAAATACTACATATCGATAAAGTACAATATATTTAAAAAAATATATAAATCATATCTTAGCTCTCAATAAATATGACACTGTATCTTCGATTAACAAGTTCCAGTTCAGACTATACTTTTCGACATCATCCTTGGACGAATTTAACAAATTCTCTGCTTCCTTCGCACTATCATATAATTTTTCCACTAAATTGTTATGCTGACTGAATATTTTATCCTCCAATTTTATTTTGGCTGATTTTTCAAAACTCCTTTGCTTGGTGTATGTGTTGACACTAGGGGTACTATATATATTAGTCATATTGTCATTGAAATCATCTGCCGATTTATTTAAATGTGCATCACCACCACCAAGCTCCTTTACTCTATCAGCATATCGCAAAGTATTTAAACTATTTTCACAAGAACTTACACCTGGAGAAACCATCGCAATCATGCACGTTTTAGAATTTGTTCCAACAAAGGAGTCTCGCAAGACCTGAGTTAACTTTGACCCTCTAAATGGTAGATGGGAACCCTTCCGACCCAATGCTCTGATACATTCTTTCAGCGATAATAATGACTGATTAATTTCTGATCCCTCTAATCTGGTTATTTTCGATGAGGAAAAAGTATCGGCACCTCGTTCATTGCCAGCTAAATCAATCAAAGAAAATTTACCATACACTCTATTTAAATTGGTTTTTGTTCGTAAAAAAATTTGAAAAATAGCATGTGACCTAGACGAATTTAAATTTGCAGATGTTTGACCTGATGCTCTTTCTTCATTTCCCTGTTTAATGACTTCTAATACTTCATTTACACAAGTTACAATTTTTTCTGTTAATCCCACAACTTGCACTTGCTGCTTCCCATCTTCTAAAATTTTCAAACTCTTCTTATTATTCAATAAATCAAATACTTTCTTTACGTAAATTTCAAAAAAGCTGCAGGATACTATAAGATTTAAGTGTTTATATTTAAGAGAATTAACTTCCTGAAAGATATCTGTGGCTGCCAAGGCATAAATACCTTGTTCGCCATGATTTTGATTGAAAGTACCACTCATCATATAAGTTTTTCCTGAACCAGTTTGTCCGTATGCAAAACATGTAGCAAAACCTCCTTCAAAAACTGTTTTCACTAGTGGTTGTGCAGTATATTTATATACCATTTCATTAGAGCAGGTTTCATTGAAAGTATAGTCAAACTTAAATATATGGTTTTCTAAATATTTTGTTAGATCAACTTTATATTTTGGTTCGTGCACAATCAACGTATTTTTATTGGGAACTGTTATAATATCAATCTCCTTCTTATGCATATCTGAACTATTTAAGGGTCGTTTTCTAACAGCAACAGTAATCAGATGTTCAACAATTTCATCATTATTTGTCATTGGTTGAAATTCAACTTTATTGTGATACATAGAAATCATCTTTTGGAGTTCCCAGTGTGGGCTACTTTGATTTTTTTTGCAAATTTCAACTTTCTCTGCCTTAACTTCAGCCTGCTTTTTACGCCTTTCAATTCTATCTCTCTCTAACTTACTTAACTTTTTTTAATATGGCACTTTCTTTAAATCTGGAAATATTTTCGACAGCAGAACGGGTAGTTTTAGCAGTGTGTAAATGTTTACCTTCTACTACTAGCTCATTTAACACAGATGAATCATTGTTAAAACCTTGTTGAGTTAGCCTAGGTTTGGCAGATTGAACACGATAATCTTGACCAACTGATAAGAGTCTTCTCTTATTTTTATTAACCAAAGAATCATCAATTTTTTCATAGCAACTTGTACTATAATTATCACGTTTAGTAGATTTAATAATTGATATATCTGGATTTAATGCACTGATATTACTAAAATGGATTTCTTTTCCTTTGGTTTCGCCATTTTCAAACCATTCTACTTTTACACAATTTAATTCGTAGTCTATTAAAGAAACTACAGCAGATTGTGTCCTACCATCGCTTCGTTTAATTGAAATGGAAGAACCAATAGTTAAAATATTTGTGGTCATAATAGCGATTAAAACCTCATTTAAATTACACTGACATTTGTCATTTAAAAATATTACACTGATAACTAGATTTTCGACAACAGAATAATATATATCTACAACCGACAATCAACAAATAGACTCCTCAAACAAAAGTATAGTAATTCACTTTTTTAGAAGTTCGATCATCTAAAATATGGTTGTATCATCCATTACTTATTGGATTAATTATAATTACTCACACTTTTATACCTTGTTTTCTCAAAACTTTAAAAATATACTTTAGTCTCCACTGAAGAAGGCAAAATATAAAGAGATCACTGAGGATATTAAAGATATGTTCTGTAAGCCAACTTGGTTACTTTGGTTGCTGTTTTAGAATTCCATAAACTTAAAATTATTGAAATTACTTATGGATGACTTACGGTATGCCATTCCTGAAAAACTTGGTACTTTAGCTGTCACCAAAACGACCGACGTTTTTAATCAGTAATGTTGGTTTCTGGGGGATTTATTTCATTTTGTCATCTGCTATTTTTCTCCTTATTGTGTTTTTCCATTTTTATCCAAAATTTAATTGGAGATAAGAAAATGGACTCAAATGAGGTAAATGATGTAAATTGTAAATAACCTTTATACTTTATACTTATATCTGATGAGAACACAAAATATCATCTTGAATGAATGATGGTAGGCATTCAATAAATAATGCTGCAACTAACTACCAAGAAACAACCACTGTCACTTTTTTCATTTATCGCTAATTATCGCTCTGGTAAGCTTGATTGGCTTATGGAACATATCTTTAATAAAATGATCTGAATTTTATGTAATCGAGACAAAATTTAAAAAGTTAAAATCTTACTTTGACTCCGGGAGAATCCACCACAATAACTCCAACATTGTCTACCACCTTTAATTTGAAATGCTTTGTTGCGCCTGCAGACATACATCGTACATGAACTAAAAAAAATTTCAATTTAAGTCCAAAGTGCAGAAAAACAAATCAATCAGATATTATTAAATTATACATAGGAAATAAAATTCTTACGTACATTTTGTGCTAAATTTAATACTGTTTTCAGAAAATTTTGATAGTGTTCCAAACAGTCTTAAACAAGACATTTCTATTACAAAACCAAATCAGAACTCGTACACACAGCACCTTGCGTCAACCACAAAAACCCGACTGTTAAAATCAAAATCAGAGACTAAAATAAAAAATTGGACTTTGCTCCACCGTTAAATAACTCAGAATTTGGTCTTGGTACTTTTAACCTAAAAAAATAGACAGTTGAAAACAAGTTGACATTAGGGCTTTTCAAGTGCAGAGAAGTATTAACCAGTGGTTATAACCATAGACTAATATCTGGTTTCTCTATGGTTATAACTCTTTTTTCTGTTCTGTGTTTGTTACGGCGTGACGATTGAACATTCCATTATAATTGTTTAAAAATTGTCGGGAACAGCGGGCACGGCGTGTTGCGTAACTAGAGAATCACCTGTGCCTCGTTGTGAATTTAACAGTTAACATTGTTATTTTAATTACGAGAAATTTTACGGAACTCTTGAGTCGGATATATGTCGGGTACTTTGTTCATCGACACGACGTCGTACCGTGTCACTACAGTCGAAGACTAAATATCACAGAACAGAAAAAGACTAAATATTACAGAACGGCTAAATATCTTTATCTCTGTCTGTGCTACAGTGTTTTCGCCTTCGATCGTTTATGATCGAAGGTTTTCGCCATTGAACTCTATCTACGAACTATGGAGTGTAGAGAAGGAGGAACGTCTCTTATGGACGGTACGTTCAAAATGTGGTCTGAATTCTGTAAGGTTTGAGATGTGGCGCTGATCGTATTATGGGATTGAGTCTGAAGTTAAACACTTACTATATCTCTGAAACTAGCTTCAGATTCTATAAACTAACGAAAACATAATATTATGTAGGTGTTGAAAAGAATTATACAGCGTAAAAAAATAATAAAAATAGTAAAAACAAAATCACGTAGAATACCTCCTATAAATCAGCGCCACCTATTCTTCCATCGAAAATCCGATCACATTTTTTAACACGGAGACGTTTCTCCTTCTCTACACTCCATTCTACGAACGATGAGTTCAATGTGTTTAGCAAAGTTAGTGCCAACCACAGAACAGAAAAAGATGCCAACTTCTTTATCTCTGGGTGCCAACGTTTAGGCACGGCCATAGAGAAACCAGATTAGTTTCTGTTCTGTGCAGATTAGTCTATGGGCACGGCAGAGACCACAGACAGCCACAGACTTCTCTGTGGCAGAGACAGCACAGAACAGAAAAAGAAGAGACAGGTTGTCTCTGGGCACAGCCTACGCTGTGCTCTGGGTATGGCAAATAAAAAAATTCTTTTATTTGCCGTGGTTTAGGGGTGATTTAGTTGTGTTCCGTTGTCAGAAAGTTTGTGCAAAGAAAAATAAAAGAAAATGCAACACATTTGTTACAATATACAAAAATACTTTCTTCGATAATGTTAAGTCGAATGTTGGTGTTATTGCCAAATTACTTTTTCTATATCTAACGAGACCACCGCCGAGATATAAATTTATACAGCGAGAATTGGACATTGCCTCTGTAACAATTGTGGACTACTTTTCTTTCATAAGGGAGGTATTCATATATTGGGCATCCAAAAATAGTGAAGATATAGTGGGCGAAGGAAAGACTGTAGAGATCGATGAGGCGAAAATAGGGAAGATGAAGTACAATAAAGGAAGATATCTGGAGGGCCAGTGTGTGGTCGGCGGCATAGAAAAAGGAAGTCGGAAGTTTTTTATGGTGGTGGTGGAGGATAGATCATCGGAGATGCTTTTGTCGATTATACGAGAGAAAATAAGGCCAAATACAACAATTCACACGGACGGGTGTAAATCATACAATTGTTGATGATAATAGCTACAGCCATCTAACATGCACACAAAATGTAGAGAGGATGTGGCTGGAGGTGCATAAGTTAGTTCCGCATTTCGGTAGAAAAAAAAAACATTACGAGGGATATTTGTCTGAGTGTTTATTTATTATGAGGCACAGGGATCACAGGACAAGGTTCCATGCCTTCTGGAGGTTGGCAGGAGAATTGTACCCGGGACTACCGCATGATTAGGTGCATCTAGGAATGGATGTGAGTACCATATTATGTAAGTGATTGCTATTATATAATTGTTATTTTAAGATAACATGTTTTCCTTGCCATTTGAATTTCATATATGCAAAAAATATTGAAAAATTCCAGGAAGCGGTGTTCTTATTCCTTGCCCTAAAAATGTTGGGTGAAATAGGGTCAGTTTCAAATAGGGTGCCTTTTTAAATATGATTATGGTTACAATAAAAGGGGTTGGTTGAGCGAATTTTTTAAATATGGCGAAAGGGTGGTTAACTTATAATGGGGATGGCTTTTACGGGATGGTTTTATGGTAAATATGTGGGGAACACATAGGGAGGGAGTGGTTTTTGTTGTTCTCAATCGGCTTGTTATTACCCACCCAGTACCCCTATTCGCTCCACGATTCCGTAAGTTTCTTGGCTTATTTATTATTTGCACAACATTTATTATGTCACAAATTGTTACTACATCGTTTGTGAGTAAATTTATGCAAAAAATTTCAAAAAATTGCAAAAGTGCGTGTTCTAGACAATTACCGTTATTTCTATTATGACAATTTATGTTTAAATTATTATTTTACTTTCACATCTCATTTCATTACATCCATATGTCGCATTTAGTTATAAATTATCTTAAACATGGATTTTTAACGTGATTATTCACTTTTAATAGGTTCGTTTTCTATTATACTTTTTTCTTGTTTGACTTGCAAATCTGATTGCCCTTTATATAATTTAATTATTGTCTATTTTTAGATCTTGGTATGGGTGGAATAATAATCTGTGTCTACAGTTTTATCATTCCTACAAGGAATTCCTTTTACATGCAAGAATTTTAGGTGAAGGTGGTAATCGTATCTTGGATATCTTTACCGAAGTAAAAAAAATCCTCCCATCCGTCCAGAAGACCATACAATAAAAATATAATATAGATCTAGAGGTTGAATTAAGAGACCTTGATTATGATGTTTTAGATGTTCAGTTAAATCTAGATATGTATGTTGAAAATGTTATCACATATTAGTGGATATGCAATTGCGTATAGAAAAATAAAATGCGAGAAGCTAGGATTAATTTCTGTGTTAAAAAAATCTCCTTGATCGGGGATAGAACCTGTGACTCTGGGGTGAGAGGCAATTTCAAATCTCACCAGTGTCCTTACTGCTCGAACACGAGTTACTAGTAGTCTATAATTCTAGCTTGGCACTTGTGTTTGGATGTGCAGTGATGTAAACATGGTGTATAAATAAATAAATAAACCATTCCCTTTCACTGTAAAATGGTTTATTTGTCTTTGCCCCACACTGTCTATATTTCTTCTCTCGATGGCACCAAGTGCCAAGTTACAATCATAGAGTATTAAATGGTTTTTTTTTTTTGTTATGTAACTGAAAGTAAATTAATGTACTTATGTAATGATATTTTGGGTTCATTTTGGTTGTATATTGTTTTCTAGAGGTTTTATGGAAATAAAGGTATTTATATTTGCATGATAAATAAATATTAACTTCTCCAAAGAAGAATTGGAAAATGAAATGTTGGAGATTTACAGAATTAACTTTAATGAATGTAATCAAAAGTATGTTGGAAAAATGAAACAATATTTATTCCATTGATTGTTAAATATGGAATAATAGATAAATTAGGAGTTGCCCAGTACATGTTTGAAAGCAACCATAAAATAGATATTAACAAGATGAATTTGTAACAGCAAATAATAGGTTAAAATAACATGACAGTGACAAAAAGGCCTATCACAAATAGTGAGAACCATACCGATTAGTTGATAATATGACAACAGTCACAATAGTTTAGGTATAGGTTCCTCTAATATAGTGTGGAATCTATTTCATTGATAGTTGTTGACATTTGCAATAATAAAAACATGAATAACACTTTTTTTGTTTTATTTGTTATTAAAAATAAAATAAGAAACGAAAAAGTAACAAAATGTTTTTCATTAATGTTGCCATCAAATGTAATACAAGAGCGTGTCATGGAATTTCTCATGAAAAATTAATAAAAATAATGTGCAAGCTTGATAAAAACATCTTTGACAGTAACATTTTATTGGGGAGTAAATGGCACGTGAAAACGCTTCGATAATCGATTATCTACTTGCTAGTTATGAATTAATGGATACGAATAAGTAACTAATCGAAGTGGGCTTTACTGAATTATTGTTTTAATAATTACTGTTATTCATCATGAAAATGAAAGATTAATGGCTTTGTTTTATAAATTTATCTGGGGGTTTTTCCTATGTATGATGGCCTAGTGGACCTTATACAGTTAAATATACAACAAGATTGATATGCAAAATTTTTATACCTGTAATTATCTACCAAAATGTTAAACATGAAGCACAACTGCCTTCTACCTTTTATTCTTATCGATAAACGGTGTAAAAGTATATTATTCCTTTTTAGCAAATGTAATTGTAATACAATATGATTATAAATTATTCATCATCCTCATACTTGCAAATACTATAAATTAAGCATTTGTGCAAATAGATAAATTGTAAATAGAAGCAAAAGTACCTTGATATCTTTTCTCCCTGTAAAACTATGTAAATTTACTTGAAAAAACTACATGCTTCACTTAATTAATTTTTACCATTTTTACATATCGGTATGAAGTACATAGAAAATGTATTTAATAATTTTATAGTAAGAACACAAATTATTCCAGAATACCTATCCAAATCTTTTGCATACAAAACTCGTCAAAAACGTTTTTTTTTTCCAATAATTAAATTCGTTAGAAACGATATAAACTATAAAACAAATAATTTAAACGTAATCTCTAATCTATCGTGATTTTAAGGTACGTCCACATTAGTAAAAATTTACGTTGTGTGTGGCATTCGGCACAAATTTGTTTGTGCGTTTCAAATTTATGCGAGTGTGGACGTGTTTGCCGCATACGAGCACACGCAAAAATTTTCGCCACATTCAACGCACGCGATCCGTGGCTTGTCGGTTTTTTTCAAAACATCAAAGGAATTTGTGCCGCAACACACACTAGTTCATACACGCACGGCGCACAACGTAAATATTTATGCGTACAGGTTGCTGAATTTTCGTTGCAAATATTTGTGCCGAATTGTGCCTACATTCAACACACAACGCATTTATTTTCTAATGTGGACGTACCTTTACATACACGTCAGACAAAACATTGAGGGTTAACGTGCTTGAATTCACCACGAAAAGTGCTAGTGTACGGAAAGGTCAATGTCGCTGAACGTTAATGTTTACTATGGCTTTTTAACGATAGTTTTTAGTAATTTTTATAAAAATTAGCTGAAAAACATTTAACACAATGACGGCAGAAGGGACAGTAGTAATTTACTTGCTCAGTAGGGAAATTATTGTACTTATCAGAAGTGTCTTATGTCATTAAAGTTAGGTTATATCATAAATGAGCATGATGAAAGCAATGAATGTACATGATCATTACTCACGATTTTCTGTAGTAGACTCCTTTGGTAACGCATAATCGTCAGGATTAAAATGTTTCTTACAAACATACGAATGTTTCGAAGGAGTAAAGTTATCTCTATCAATCACTGTTTTAGGCGAGTTTTGTCATTCAGAAGCATATGTCCGCCTTTTGTTTCCAAACAAAATGGAATTGCACAACACTGAGGCACAATTAACAAGATTTTTTATTTGCTGGTGTACGAAATAATTATAATAAAACTATAAACTTTTCCCGCGCCTTACAGTAACGTTTGAAACGACCTTACTTGACCAGTGGCGCCAACTAGTGAGTCTGAAAACGTTAGCCCTCGACTTTTACAACCACAGAGCATATAATCAAGGGATATAATATATAATAAAAGAAAGGTACTTTTTATTTACTAAAATTTGTAAATACGAGTATATTATACAATATTGAATAGGCTAAACGACAACTTTATTGTACGTATCGATTAAGATCCATCCTGTAAACGTCTAAATTACAATACGAAAGTCGTGGGTCCTCATAAATGATCGAAAACCTCGTGACTAATTAGTTTTCTTTGCCTCGTCGAATCGTGTTGTCAGCAAAAGATGGTTGAAAACGATTCCTTAGACACATACATACGTATGTGTAAATCAATGGGCGCATTTAGCGAACACAACCGTTGAAAGCAGTTGGGAGGTTGACCAGCAGCATTCGCTGAACAAGACGGTTAACTATGCGCTATTTGGAAATTGCGGCTCAAAGTAGACATCGACAAATTTTACGCTGTTTCTAATCAGCACAGGTAATATCAGCACAGATAATATCTTGCGTGCAACGAAATTACACTTGTTAGCAGTAATAATAACTAAACGAGTTGAGCGCTAATTCTCAGCAGTTGCATTCGCCAAACGCGCCCATTATGTTCTCTCTGGTGCAAATATCCGTAATATGAAAGCTACAAAATCAGGGACACGTTGTTAAGTGCCAAACATTATTTAACAATTTGTCACCAATGCGTTGCGTTCAGTGACACAACAGTGACTTAAATGCAACTATGCCAGCGTTCAGTGCCGGTTACGTCGCGCCAATATCCTTTTGGCTTGATGACGGTCTTGGATGCTAGGGCCAGGCAGGACTATTGCCTTTTTACCCTAGTCACCGCTGTAAACCAGGACCGGCCTCGTGCAGGGCGGGTTAGCTTACTTTACGAACGGCCCCACTCACAAAAGTGAGCGGTGCCGAAGATTTCGGCCAACCTCCCTGGGTCCTGGCTGATGAACCCTGCTGAGTAGGGCCTCTTCTGGCGCTCTTCTGACTTCGTCTTCTTTCTTCGCCAGCTTATCACCTCCGGGGGTAGTCATCGGGTCTGTCAGGGACTGTGCGGATAGACTGTGACTTGGGATTGACTGCCAGTACACAAAGTGTCAATTGACACATTGTCATCTGGATCATCGGACAAGGTGATGATGAACTGTGTAGCTCTAGGAGGTGAAGGCCTAAGTGCTTTCTTAGCACTTTCGTCCTTCACGGAGCCAGGGGGGACAACGGACACTGGTCGGTTCACTGACCGGTGCCCACAAGGTCTGTGGGAAGGTGGTTGGTTGCGTCATGTCTTTTCCGTGGGTTGGTACATCTGTAAGGAAAGGATTAATTATACTTACCCCTTGTCCAGTAACTGTACCTTTGGCCTCTTGTGCCTCGGTGCGTCGGCCGAATCATAGGAAGTGACCTCCCTGATCAGCGGGTTCCTATGCTCCTCGGCTAAGGTGTACAGTTTCTTCGCTCTATCCCGGATGATTTCGGTGACTGGTGTGTACTCCAGGTCCCTGAAGATGTCAGCGTTTCTAACGTACCATGGTGCGCCCACCGCTGTTCTGATGGCCACGTTTTCCACGGTTTGGATCTTCTTCAGATAGGTCTTCGCTTGGTATCCCCATGCTACGGAGGCGTAGGTCAGCTGTGGTCTGATGAGTGCTTTGACTAGCAGAAGCTTGTTCCTCAGATTGAGCCTGCTCTGGTTCCCTACCATTGGGTAGATGAGAGCTCTCGTCCGCTTGGCCTTTACCATGATGGCTTCGGTGTTCTGTCTCCATGTCAGGCCTTTGTCCATGATTACGCCAGGGTACTTGACGGAATCGTGCCATTGGATGTTCTCGCCGAACATGGAAACGTGTCCTGTCGGGGTTTCCTTGCGTCCTTTCCTGAAGAGAATCGTCTGGCTTTTCTCCGTGTTGACTGCGACTTTCCATGTGATGCACCATTCTTCCAGAAAAGAGGCTGCCTCTTGTCTTCTGGTGGCTGTTCTTGCTCTCCAGGATCTGGCCGTGTCGTCCGCGTAGAGTGCCATAGCGGTGCCTTCGGTCCTTGGGAGATCAGAGGTGAAGACAGCGAACAGGTGGGGCACAGAGCCTTGGGGGACTCCGGCTTCCATCGGTCGATACGTGGACACGCTATCCCTGATCTTCATTCGCATCTCTCTTCCGTGCAGGTATGATCTAACTAGTTTGACGAGTGCAATGAGATAACCCATACTCATCATTTTAGCTAGTAGACCATCGTGCCAGACCCTGTCGAAAGCCTTCGCAACGTCCAGGAGTAGTGCCGCCGTGACCTGTCTTTGGTTGAAACCTTTGGCGATTTCTTCGGTGATCCTGAGCACTTGGAGTTCCGTACTATGTCCTGTCCTGTACGCGAACTGTTCATCCGGGATGATTTGGAGCTCTTCGGTTTCTTCTTCTATTCTTCTCAAGATGACGCACTCGGCTACCTTGCTCACAGCGGAGAGCAGGCTGATGGGCCTGTAAGAGGAGGGAAAGATTAGTTCCTTACCTGGTTTCGGGATGACTATGACGTCGGCCTTCTTCCACCTGTCCGGGAAGTATCTGAGCCTCAAGATCCCATTGGTGATGTTCTCCAGTGCTGCCACCCCTTTCCTGGGTAGCTTCTTGAGGGCGATGTTTCCGATCTTGTCACATCCAGGAGCTTTCCTCGGCTTCAAGCTCCTTAGAATCTCCTTGACCTCCTCTGGAGTGGTCGGATGAATGTGATCATCGTCTGGCAGACGGAGCATCCGACGAACTCTGCGTTCCACGTCATCAACCCAGTCCTCGTCCTCATCATCGAGTTGGTTTTCCCTACACTGCAGTTCCAAGCTGTCCGTGAATGCTTGGGCTTTTTTCTGGCGAGTGTAGACAATCCCATTCTCTCCGTGGATTGGGGGCATCGGTTTCGGCCTGTTCCACAGAGCACGCTGGGTGTTCCAGATGCTCCTGTCCTGTGCGTCCAGCGATTCCAGGTGACGCTGCCATCCTTTTTGACGGTGTTCCTGGAGGGCAGCTTTAACTCTCCTGTTCAGCATGTTATACGCGTGCCTGTCCTCAGGGAGTCTAGTCCTTTCGGCCCTTTTCTTCATCCTTCGTCTGTCCCGAATCAGCTACCTGAGGTCCTCCGTGAGGTTTGCCATTCCTTTGCAACGCTGCACGGAACAATTCTCAGTCTGTCCTCCTTTTGACGAAGGTCCCAGTGTCCACATTATCCTTCTCTCCTAGGTCCAAGAAGATCGGATTATGCTCGGTGGAACCTTCCGTCCTGGTAGAGATTTCCGCATTGAGGGTCATCTCCTTCATTATAGAGATGTCTAGCACGTCCGGTCGGTCGATCCCATTGTCATACGTCGGCTCGTCCGGTCCTAGTGCCTGCATGTTGCCAGCGTGTCGTTCCAGGAACCTCAGCAGATCTCGTCCTAGAGTGTTGGTGACTCGGCTGTTCCATTCCTGTGACTTGGCGTTCAGGTCCCCTATTGCAAGCACCTGAGTGCGGTCCTGGAATATTGCATCCAGGTCCGTGTCCAGGATCCGGCTTCGGGGTGGCTGATAACAGGATACCACTTGGATGTCGCCATTTCGTGCCGTTGACACTACTATGGCGGGGGCTTTCAGGTTTTCCATGTTTGGCAGCACGATTGGATGGTAGTCGATCGACTTCTTTACCAGCAGGGCTACTCCTCTCATCGGCCTTGGTCCAGCATAGTCCTTCCTGTAGACATGGTGGCCAGGGAAGTTGACTGGCTTCAGCGGCGTCATCTTCGTTTCCTGTAGTGCCAACACGTCTATGTCGTACCGGGCTAGGAGTTCCTCCACTTCAAGTTTTCTTCCTTGTCGCTCGTTAACGTTCCATGAGGCGATCTGCACGAAGTTCGGCTTCACCTGAAAAGACATTACAGATTAGTAAAGCCTGGCATCTGTGCAAAAAATGCGCTAATTGCTGAGCACATTTGCTGCATCTGTTTGAGCACCGCGGTGAGGTTTTGGGCCTCCACGGGTGCTCGTTGTTGCCTGGCAGGGCCGGCGTTCGGCCCTGCGTTACCTTGAGCTACCCGTGCGTAGCTCAGCCCGCTGGTGGCGGGTCTTTTGGCCTCCCTCGGTGGCTGTTGGGTCCTTGGAGCCTGCTTCTGGGGGCCCGTGGGCTTCTTGGGATATTTGGGACATCCTTTATAGCTGGCCGGGTGCGCTCCCTGGCAGTTTGCGCACCTCGCTGGGACGTCCTGCTTCTTTTTGCAGTCCGCTGTTCGATGGGCCTCGCCGCACTTCACGCACTTGGCCTGTGCGGTGCACCTACCCTGTGCGTGGCCGAAGCGCTGGCATCGGTGGCACTGGGTGACGCTCTGTTGCGCCCTTTGTCTCTCTGTGCGGACTACTAGGTAGCAGCACCTCGTTACCTCCAGGATCTTCTCCTGGTCCAGTACCAGTGGGATCTCCATCTTGGTCCTCTTCGACGTCATCCGCTGGACAGAGATCGGCGAGAAGCTCGCTTGTCTTCCAAGTCTTTCTTGATCTCTTCGCAGCTTACGCCACTAGGGATGCCGCGTATCACTATCCTCAGGAGCCTCTCTTCAGGGAGCGCGTAGGTGTGGTACTCCCTTTTCTCCTGTGTGAAGATTTTTGTCATCTTCCTATAATCTTCACTCGTTGATGGATCGATGGAGATGCCTTCACCAACGACGCGGGCCTTCTTGAAGTTGACGTTTGCCTCGCGCAAACGTCTGCTTAACACCGTCCACGTTTCTTTTTTCCTAAGGACGACTGGCGGTATCTTGGGCGTCTTGGCTAGTTCCATTGGGGCCGGTCCTGGATTCCAGTCCTCCTGCCGGCTCGTACTCTCTTCTGGGGCCTCGGTGCCTTCAGGAGTCCGGGCCTCCTGGGTCCTGGCCTATTTGGGCTCCTCTTCTTCACTGTCGGAGTTTGCCTTCCTCCTTTTCTTATTAGCGGACTTCGTGGGTCCGACTTGGGCCCCCTGGATGGCTTTCAGGAACTCCTCGTGCTGCCTGTCCATCCTTGATTGCATTTGAGCCATCCTTAGTCTCATTTCTTCTATTTGGGCCCACAGTACCTTGTTTTCAGCCCTTAGGCGCAGCTTTTCTTGGTCCACAATCTCCAAATCCATGTTGCATGGGGTGGAAGTCCTGGAACTACCACTTTGCGAGTCCTCGTCCACTTCTCTATGGTTTCCCATACCCTCCTCCTGGGTATGCGTAGCCTTATTTGAAAAAGAAAGCTGAAAAATAGAAGTTATGGTTAGTACACACAGAATATAACAAAAATATGTGTCTCCAGGAGGGAGACTTTTTTTATCTTTTTATATTAGCGTCTTGAAAAAGACGACTAATATTTCTCCTCTTCTGAATTCTTTTCGCAAAAAGTATATTAGAGCCTTGAAAAAGGCAACTAATATTTCAAGCTCGACCGCGCCAACCGTTGCTTAACTTTCGTTAGCTCCGACTGCGCCGACCGTTGCTTAACTTCGGATATCACTTCGGGTAGATCACAGTGGCACTATATTTCCGTATACACGTCTGCACTCATTCACTGCTTGCACTCGAATCCTACGTCGTTGTCATTTTAGTTAAATTTACAACAGTGGTCTAGGGGCGTTGCATTTTGCACACCCTCGATATTGAACAATCCATGTTATCAACTTGGGTTCTCTGACAAAATTAGTAACCAAAAACCTTTTGCGAAAAGCTAATTTCGCTATTTTTTTCCAACATAGCTATTAACGTAATACAGGAAACATTTTTAGTTTGTAAAGGAAATGCTATTTTAGATTGTAAATTTCGAAGAAATTAATTTCACTCTTCGAGTTGACAACGTGGTACGTTTACTCTTTCTCTTTGTTTTTGGATGTTAAAGTTATCAAGATCTATAAGTTTAAAAGAGAGTTAATCCTCAAAATTAATTGTCTACATTTAAAAACTTCGATATTTTAAGGTAGGAGGGAGGGCACTGAACGCGCCCCAGGAGTTAAACACGTGGTTTTTAATTTATGAACGCTCTCAGACAACTCTGACGCTCTGTGGTATGGAGTGTAGAGAAGGAGAAACGTCTCCGTGTTAAAAAAATGTGATCGGATTTTCGATGGAAGAATAGGTGGCGCTGATTTACAGGAGGTATTTTACGTGATTTTGTTTTTACTATTTTTATTATTTTTTTACGCTGTATAATTCTTTTCAACACCTACATAATATTATGTTTTCGTTAGTTTATAGAATCTAAAGCTAGTTTCAGAGATATAGTAAGTGTTTAAGTTCAGACTCAATCCCATAATACGATCAACGCCACATCTCATACCTTACAGAATTCAGACCACATTTTGAACGTACCGTCCATAAGAGACGTTCCTCCTTCTCTACACTCCATACTCTGTGGTTACAGAATCTCTTTCCTAGATATCATCGAAGATCTCGAGAATTCACTTATCGTTTTTGAATATCAACACGTTCCGATTCAAAATAAGAAAATAATTTTAAACTTCAACCATATTGATAGATATAAAAAATGAATAATTTTTCAAAAACATTTTCAGTATCTTATTAATTAATATTTTTTTCATTTACGATTTTATAATTAAAAAAAATATCCTAAATTATTTTCTAATCGAGCCAGAACGCACTATCACAGTATTGTTATGTATACTGTGGTGCTATTTTCGTTTTCTAACCTAATTTATTTGGTAACTTAATTTTAAGTGATCCAACGAAAGTTAATTTATTTTTGAAATCAAACAGTATTGATTAGAATTGCTGAAAATGGACACAGGGGATATACTTCTTGATGAAGAAGAGTTATTAAGTAAGCAAAAACAAGAACGGAAAGATTTACAATCAAAAGTGCAAGGTTTAAAAAAAAGTATTCCCAAAGGGGATAAGAAAAAAAGAAAGAGATAACGGACGAAGTTGCAAAGCTGGAGCATGAATTAGATGAAAAACATAAACAAGAACTTAGTCAGTTTCAGGCTAGCACATCTGAAGTCAACCAAAGTGCGGAATCCTTTGATGGTCCTGAAAATGCAGAAAATGTACCTGAAAATGAAACTCCAACAAATAACCGTGTGTCTCGAGCCCAAAAACGAAGAAATAAAAAAGAAAATGAGGCAAAGGAACGTGAAAAGAGAATATCTGAACAAGCTGAAAAAAAATAGAGAAGGTCCTCGAGTATTAGAAATAAATGCTATCAAGCAATCTCTTCGATCAGTGAATTTAAAATTGCATAATATACCTGCAGATGGTAATTGTTTATATTTAGCTATAAATCATCAGTTGCAAATAACCGAGAGGCCAACTTATTCAGTCAATGAATTACGTAAAATAACTGCAGACTTTATGCTTAAAAATAAAGATGAATTTCTTCCATTCATGTATAATGAATTAGATGAATCAGAGATTGTTAGTGAAGAACAGTTCGAGAATTACTGTAAAGATGTGGCTATGACAAAATTGTGGGGCGGTCAACTGGAACTCAGAGCCCTTTCTAATATTTTAAAATGTCCCATAAAAATTATTCAAGCAAGTGGGCCCCCTACCGTTCAAGGTGAAGCGTTTAAAGGACCCGAGTTAATATTAACATATCATAGGCATCTGTACCGATTAGGGGAACATTATAATTCTACTTTACCTGTAACTAGAGATGACGAAGATGTATGATCACTGCCCTTAGCTTTAATTAGGAAAATTAATAAATATATATGACAATTGTGTTGATATTAACAAAAGCATCAATCGTATAAAAAACTTAATGTTTTGCAAGTTTGTACCCTACGACTAAGTTCTGTATAAAAAAATTTTGTAATGGTGTAGAAAGTACGATGTTAAAAAAATGTTTTGCATAATAAAAATGGATGTACATTATTTTGCAAAACTTCTAAAGCCAAAAAAAGTAATAATTGTTTAAATAAATTTGATAGATTTATTATTTGTACAAATTGAAACTGTTTATATTGAAAGTTTTTTGTTAATAGTAGAAATATATTATTGAACCTCAAAAGTAACATTTCTATATGTAATTTCCAAATGACTGCAGTTCAGTAAATATATGTTTAATGCATTTAAAATTTTTTTTTTTTTTTAAATTTTTACTGAAATTTTGAAATATAACTAAAATATGAAAATTTTGTCTTTTCTTTATAAACCAAACTTCTACTTTTTTATTGGTATGTAATTAATAGTTATATTTTTCTTATTTCATACATTTCGTATATCTAGGGAAAACGATATAAAAACTTTTTGGTTCTAATCAAGCAAGGGTGCATTTCATAGAGTATATTAAACTCATGTAAAGCCCAGGTGAGTATTCGCTCGGTGCACTAATTTTTTAGAGGTTCATTTAAAATTATGCGCACATAGAATAATGAAGTTCAGAAATTTGATATTTTGGATAATTGATCAATTTATTATAATTATTTAATTGACAAATTATTTGGAAAAAAAGTTTTTATAAAGATTTTTTTTGTACTTTTACTTTTTTCTCACGCGTTAGTTTTTATTAAGTTTTTTAGGATCATTATTACAACTGAATTTTAGCCAAGTTTAAATCCAATTAAGACATTCTATGTAAATAACCAATTTACTTACATAAAAATAAATTTCGTGTTTTTTGCTTGAAATTTATTATTTGGTATTTATTAAATAATGTAAAATAATTATTTTGTTAAAGTAAATTGGTTACTAAAAACTAAGGCATGTAGTTACAGTAAAAAAAAAGTATTAAAAAGGAATCTTCAATTCAAAGGATTTGCTTTAGTATCTCTTTTTTAATTTATATCACGGAAAAAACGAATGAAATGTTTAAGCAAAAAAATAATCAAATTATGACTTTAATATTTATTTTGTCTTTGATGCTCACAAATACAAATAATGAAAACTGTGATTAAGAATAAATAAAAAATGGTAAAATAAATACCATTAGATGATACAAATTTTGTTTACACTACTGCTGTTGTTTTGGAGCACTTTCTTCTTCTCTATTTTTATTTGGGTCATCTGGTTTCATGGCAGGGAAAAGTAAGACTTCCTGAAAAATTAATAACCATTTTAAAATAGGAGTAAAAAGTAAAAGAGTAATTGTGTGCCTTACACAGAATTGAGTATAAAAAATTTTATTATTATACCTGCAAAAATAATGGTCGACATGTTAAAACTATTTTAGATATTCTGGTATAACTAACACTATTTCTGTACTATGACTACTAAATAGACTACTTCAAAATTGATGAGGTTAGCAACTAGATAAACTGAGAAAAAAAAATTCAAGTTTCCCTTATTTCTTTTCCTTATTCCATAGATTCAAAGATTGTTTTGTCGGGAGGACATTATTTTTGCAGGTACATGTACTGTATGCAAAGATTATTACCTTGATGTTATTGTTGTCTGTCAAGAACATAGTTAACCTGTCAATGCCCATTCCCCAACCAGCAGTTGGTGGTAACCCATATTCCAATGCAGTGCAAAAAGTTTCATCTACCAATTGAGCCTCATCATCTCCAGCGGCTTTATCTGCAGCTTGCTGCTCAAAACGCTGCCTTTGAACCACTGGATCATTCAACTCTGTGTAAGCATTACATATTTCTTTTTTCATAACAAAAAGTTCAAATCTTTCCGTTAGACCAGGAATGGATCTATGCCACTTAGCCAGCGGACTCATTATCTGGGGATGTTCCGTTATAAAAGCAGGATTGACACATTGTTCTTCAATGAATTCCCCTACAAGCTTATCCAACAACCTAGCAGTTGTTCTAGGTGTGGGGCATTCAACATTATGTTGGACGCATAGATCACTTAAAAATTTATTTGTAGATTCACTAGCCATTTCTGTTGCTGGAGGAAACTGCACCTTTAAAACTTCTTCCAAAGTAGGAATCATACGAACACGTTTAAATGGAGGAGTAAAATCAATTTCAACTTCTTCTCCATCTGGACCCTCAGGGTGGTATTTAATTTTATAAGAACCATGAATGCTATAAACCATTCCCGAAACCATAGATTCAGTTATTGTGATTAAATCATTATAATCGGCATAAGCCATATAAAACTCACAAGTAGTAAACTCAGGATTATGTGTCAAATCTATACCTTCATTTCTAAACTGCCTACCGATTTCGTATACCCTATCTAGACCTCCGACAACCAATATTTTGTGATACAATTCAGGAGCTATACGCATATATAAATCCATATTAAGTTCATTGTGATGCGTAATAAAGGGTTTGGCAGTAGCACCACCTGCTATCATATTCATCATGGGTGTTTCAATTTCTAGAAAACCCATTTCATCTAAAAACCTTCGTACATAGGCAATTATTTTTGCTCTTCTTTCAAATATTTTGCGTACGCGGTTATTTAAAATTAAATCTAGATACCTCTGTCTAAACCTGGTTTCTTTATCCTTAAGTCCAAAATGTAAATGGGGAAGCATATGAAGACAGGGAGATAATAACTTAATTTTGTTTGGCATCACAGATAATTCTCCTTTTTTAGTTTTAGTTGGGACACCCTCTACTCCTATAATATCACCCCTTCGTATTTTACCGATATCCTCAGCAAATTTATTCTCGTCCTCATAATGTCTTGCTGTAGCCATAACTTGAAGCTTAGTACCTTCACCACGTAAATCAAAGAATACTAATTTAGATCCAGATTCTCGAATTGCATGTACACGACCTGCAACACTGAGTTTTTCATTTTCTAGTACTTCGCCTTCTTTTAAACCACAGAATTTTTCAATAAACTCTTCTAAAGAAGTTGAAACATGAAACTTATGAGGATAAGGTTGATTATCACCACCAAGTTCTTTGAGGTTAGCTATTGCTGTACTTCTAAGTTTAAAATATTCATTCGGACTTATATCATCCTCCAACACATTCCTCTCTTTTAGTTTTTGGGTCTGAATGGGCTGTTGGGCAGTTAGATCGGCTTTTTCTTTAGCTTTTTGCTCAGCTTTCAGTCTCCTCTTCAATTCGCTGTAACCAAATAGAAATTTAATTAGCATTAGGTAGCAATTTACATGACATACCTTTTACTTATTTTATATAATCTTGAGTTGCTAGAGAAAAACTGTCGCCTCACTATGCTCAAAGTTTGCATCATATCGAGGTTAAAAAAAAAAACATAGAGGGAAAGGGCTTTTTGCAAGTTGTCTCTTAAAATGTTGAGAAAAACTTACTTTTTTGACAACTTTTCACCCGTTGCATCAGCCATTATTTATTATTTTATAAAATTATTTTCAACGATGGATCATTTGACACGACCACATGCAAGTGTGAAAGCAAAAGAATTAGTTAATCATCACAGAACAGAAAAAGGAGAAGTAATCATCAATTTGGTTTTCACCACGCAAGAGCAAAGCCCATAAATTGACTAGCGTCTACAGATAGGTTGCAATTGGCGTTGATGCTCCAGAAGACATGCGCGAGATAGGGGAAGCCTAACTTAGTTCATAGATAAGTATTAATAAATCCTTTTGGAATCGTTTGTTAGCAAGAAACTCGTTAGACGATAGTAAAGGGCAAGGAAAATCTTACTAAAAAATACTTATTTAAAAAAAAAAAATTATAAGTTTGCAATTCGAACCCTGGACCTACCGCGTGCTAAGCGAGTATCTTCTCTATCGACTAACGAGTTCCTTGGTAACAACCGATTCCAAAAGGATGACAAAATTCATGGTCGCAATCTCGCGCATGTCTTCTGGAGCATCAACGCCAATTGCAACCTATCTGTAGACGCTAATCATAAATTGCCCCATAATGGTGTCTAATGAAATGTCACACAGTATACCAAGCTAGTTAACTCTATGGTAATGTCTAATAGAAATAGAAAAGTAATTTCTGAATTTTATGATGTGCTACTGTTCTGTGGTGCCACAGTCTTCTATGCTTTATCTATTCTGCAGGGAGATTCTGTTTCACCCATAGACTTATAAAAATAGGTCTGTGGTTTCACCATTCGAATCGAGTCGGCCATCTTAAGTCGATAATTTGAATTCCGTTTGTCGAAATACGACTAGAAACTCGATGAAGGCACAAGAATAGGGTTACTATTCTTGTGATGGAAATCCTCGATTGCATCTAAGGACAGAGGCAGAGACAACCTCTGACAGAGGTGCTAAGGAGTCGAGTTATACTTGTGTCTTTGTCATCAATGTACCCGTCCTTGTCTTTGGTATATTTGGATCATCTCTGTGAATTTCTGTGACTGTAAATAACCTACATGTTTTGTTCGTGGTTTTGTTTAAAGATATAAAGTTGTGTTTTATTTATAATGGCCTTTAAAGTAAAAGATGACCGGATCGGAAATAATATTGACATTTTTTGAAGAGCATCCAGAAATGGCTCTCGATAGATTCAACGGCCCAAACGGCCGTAAAAGAAGGAAAAAATTATGTAGCGATTTAACGACGCAATTAAACACTAAAATTCTTTCGCGGACTATTGGTATCATGTTTTACTTACAATAAAATATCAGAACGTCTATTATTTTAAATGAGATTCTAATAAATTGGGTTATATAGCGTTCCCATAGTCATTACATGTTCTTCCCCGGAAAATCAATATGGCCAAGGTTATAAATAGGCCTCGGGAAGTTTCAGAGTCTGTATAAAGTCTGACATATTTTATATTTTACTAACTAATTTTTAATTTATATTATAATATTTTGCTACATAATTTAAACTATATGGAACATAATTTAAACTTGGCGGGATTTTTTAAGAAAATATGGGATATTTTATGTTTGCGCGTGGGATAGTTTGTCATACTCAAACATTGAACTCCATAGTACGAATAGTATGGAGTTCAATGTACTCAGATGGCAACACTGATTCCCCTTCTATCTCTCCTTAACCAAGTTAACTGTATCCTACTATCACAGCATATATAATGCTGTGCTACTATCCTATTATTTTGCAGACCTCGATGCGTATAAATATCGGTAACCATTCGATAATAAAAAAAAAAAAAGATGTTCGGCCCTCTCCGTATACGTCCACCATACCGAAAATTTTAAAAGAAAAAAGTATGGTACTCATATGGTCTTTGATTACCAACTGGCAGACGATGCATTATACTACTGTGTAGACGGTAACCTTTCATCGTCGAATTTGCACGCTATTGCTAGACTAGAAATTGTGTTTGCCTTTTAAATACTGGTTTTGTTTAAACTAAAAATCTGAATTTAATTTTATTATGCAATAACGGCGCCTCGAATTGAAACGTCACAGTTTCGACTATAAAATTTTATGTGTTTTACGGTCGAAGCGTCACAGCCGTTTCCTTCTCTCTCTTGAGAATTAAGGATTCTAATATTGTTGCTCTGTGAATAAACCACATACCTAATGAAGGTATGTGCAGAGACAGTGGTTGTCTCTGGTATGTGGTAAAAAACTTAGTTTAATATTCGGCCACAGAATAACCAACAATTTGGCAATGGTTGGTAACACGGGTTGTCTTAAATAATTTATGTGAAAAAAATGGGTGGTAACTTTTAATGCATTGTTATTGTATTGTAAACAAGTTGTTTTATTTAAATCGCATGATGTACTTAAGAAGCTACTTAATTCAACAGTAATATATTTTAAAAGGAATATAATGTTTTTGAGGTAGGGCGAGAGCAGCAAACGGCACGTTCTATTAAAGTGGATGACCTTAGAATTTAAGAAAAAATGTTTAATACCAGTTTATTATATGAGAAGAGACCTCTCAAAAAACCTAGAATAGGTCCTCCAGATGTCTATCCACAAGAACCGAAACAGAAAGAAGATGAACTTACCAGTATTAACGTAAAACATGGCTTTCCTACTATGACCCATCTTAGTGATGAATTTGGAACAGCTAGAAATTGTAACGTTACTGCAAGTAAGGCAAGTGTATGGATAAGCTTTTATTGCTTATTATTATGTATTTAATATTTTTTTAGGTTGGTGCATACTTTAATGCAATTATAGCCCGAAAAGAGGAACTCTCTGTGCTGCCTGATTCTGGTCGTAAAAGACAGCAAATTAATCCCAAAGATAATTTTTGGCCTGCTACAATTAGAACCAAGAATCATATAGAAGCATGGTTTAAAGATCTTGCAGGTAATAAACCATTAATGAATTTGTCTAAGAAGGCTCCAAATTTTAATAAAAAAGAAGAAATCTTCATGATGCTCACAGAATATCAAGTACCCATGATTAGAGCTGCATGGTTCATTAAATTAAGTTCTGCCTATACCGTTGCTGTGTCGGAAGCAAAAATTAAGAAAAGACAAATGCCCGATCCAACTACGGGTAAGTACTTACTTTATTCATTTTTTTTTACAATAAAGGAATTATGTAATTCCAGTGTTTACCTCTTGTGTATTTACTTTTTTAAAAGATATGTCATTGCCCAGGAGACCAAATAATGAACCCAAAAAATACGTCGTCATTACAGATAATCCATCATTGATAATAGTTAAAAGTTTCCAAATAAACCGTTGACTAGGTTTGTCTGGTTTTTGTTGTGTAATTATAAAATAATTCTGAATATATTGTTACATCATTAAGTTTACAAATATAAAGAGAAATAAATCCTTTGGTCTCCAGGAAGCTAATTTTACACTGGTGAACACGAGATAGCGCTTTGAAGCATCTATTGTTGACCGTTTAGAACTAATACTGTAACAATAAATACTGAATAATATAATTTCTTAGTTTTCTATAGTTTGACTGTCTTATAATGCCCAGCTTCATTGCAGGGTGGCATAGATAATCACTAGTATCCCATTGACATTTTTACTCTACGTCATATATTTGGATATGCTTATAGCATAGCCCCTTCTCTTACGCAAAATATTTTTTAAGTGCAATGTGGTGGGTAGGTTAAAGCTGGCGCTACACGTTGGGCCATATTTTGGCTGAAATAATTGTCGAAACATTTGTTGAAATATTTGTCTACAAATATACCATCCAAACGTTGGCCGATACAGCAATGTTTGCTAGAACCTAGAAGATGGCAGACGTGGAAATTGCTGCTGCGATTGCAATGGTAGGTTCTCCCTGATATAGTTCTAAAAACTTTAAAATATTTTCGTTGTTCCAAACTGTCATTTTAACGTTACACTAACGACAGGAAAAACATAGATACATACGCTGTAATCGGTATTTATGCACTGACATGCACCAACGTGTGGACGGGTATTTGTATGTGACGCAAGCGCGCCCTAAGTCCCTTTGATTTGTGCATTATTTACTGACACCGAGGCGATCACAGGCAAACTTGGCCCATTCGCGGCCAATCAAGACAAACTTACTATCCACACGTTGGCTATGGCCGAAGTTTGTTACATTTCGCCCAACGTGTAGCGTTAGCTTAAAGAATTACTGACAAAGTTTATGCCCCCGTCGACCTCAGTTGTTTACTAGTTTCTAGTTAATCTAGTTTATATTCTTTGTGTATTAATTACGACCACGACACTATAGTTTTATTTGTGTTTGTATTTATATATTTGAGGTTTATCTGGATAATTAAACAATTATCGCCGCAGAACGAAGCTCATAGTACCATTATTTATTTAGAATGTTGTGGCTTAGAAGGGTTAATGTTTGTTCATTACATAATAAAGAAATGGAAGATTTTCATAAAGGCGATTCTCATAATTTGCCAAATGTAGACGTTATTGTTATTATGGTGTCTGATTTTTTAGCATCAAATATAGGGTCTCATCAGGAACTGCATTGACCGATATAGGGAAAAGTACGCACCAGAAAATTTTGAAAATTTTGGGAATTACTAATGGCAGTGTGGTCAATCCAACACAAAATAATTACAAACATCTGGCACTTCCGGTTATACCGGAAGTCGATACCAACTTGCTTATTTTAAATGGAATACCCTATATGTTTTAGGGTTTTCAAAAAAGAGCATAAAATTCTGAGTTAACTACATACCCTATGCTTAAATCCAGCCGTTTCAGAGATATTTGACATTTTAAAAAAAATTTTGACAGGTGTAATGGTTTACAATAACCTTTATAACCTTCTTTGTGTAAAAGATACTCATTTGCGTTTTGACATGCAGAAAGACCATAAGGTGAGCTACGCCCTACAGTTTAAAGAAATTCAATAATAGTATATCAAGTGTTCCATTTTTGACGTTACATTTTGTAAACTTCAAACCGCGAAAACTCTGCGAGCCCAGGTAAACAGTTTTTTATGTGCTCATATGAATGAACACAGTATAATATGGTGTATATTTTAATCACTTTTTTACACAGGTCAGTTCAAAATGCAGCATATTGCTTTATATTGAGATAGAGAGAAACAACATTGTTAAAAGCAGAAGTATGAAAATTGTGAAAAATTTGGTCTGCTCTAAAGCAGGTAGAATTTAAAATTGTTTTATTTTCTGACATTATTTCTTAGGCTTTCTTATAGCTAAATCGAAATTTTTTATTAAATTAGGATGTTCCTATTTCGGCGTAACCAGTCATTTTACTTTCTTATTCAAAACTTTAAAGAAAATATGTCAATTTTATTTTTGTTATTCTGTTTCTTTCCACTGCTAACCAATAAAAGGCATTTCTTGTTATTGTGAATAAATTTACGTATGTACACTCTGTTGATATATTTTTCCACTAATTCAATAAACCTAAAAAGCATTTATCTTAATTCTAATGTCTTGAAATATTTTTTACACCTGGTAATAAATAACTAACCCACAATGATATATTTATTACGCCTGGAAATAAGCAATTTACAATACACTCGCTACTTTCCCCATTGTAAATCGGGCTCACTAAGTCCAACCCACCACTGCAAAGTTTAAGTGAATAGACTTTAGTGTCTATTGATAACGACACGAATTTGTGTCATTACCAATAGACACTAAAGTTCTTATGTTTGTAGCCTATTATGATATATGTTATATAAATACATAAGGTAAAATAATTCTTGATATCTGTTTGTTTCCTGTTTTATATAATTTTTATGGTGACCAGGAAAAACTAATAATTAATTGCCCTGTGGATGGTAATAAAATTTGTCGAAACGTCGGCAAGTTGATGAAGCAGTTTTTCTCAAAATAAGGACCCTTACCCAGCAAAACTTTTTCCAACTATTGACAGGCTGGTCTAAAAACTTTTCTATTATATTGTTACGCCACTGGATTGTGTAGACCGGTTAGATGAGACTGGAATTGTATGCGAACGGCCGGGAATATTCTGGAATGTTCTAGACCGTGTGAATGGATGTCTCGGTGGGCCGAGACTCGGTCTTAAGTTAAACGTGAACGAGTAAAGAAGAAGTAAAAAAAGAGACTTCTTATAAGTGTTCAAGTGTGATTATAGTTAAGACAGTAATTAATCTATTGTTGTTAATTGTTAATTAGTAAATAAAGTAGTGAGTAAGTGTTACCTGGACTTTCAATCAACGAATCTACGAGTATAGATGTTTGTGTGGATAGCAAACATGTAACAATATTATTATTATTATTATTATTGGATTTCTTTAGATTTTATGAAATTTCATAGGGTTTCCAGCTGTTTCCATTGATTCTTTGTTTTTTTCTTGGACTTCTTCTATATTTGCTTTAACTTTTAAAAGAAGTGGCTAATAATCGGTGCATGTGTATTTGTTTGTTTCATTGGTATGCCGCTCCAGCAATTGGCAATGTTGGAAAAAATGATTGTGTCCTTATTTTTTCTAACTAAACATCCTTTGGCATAGCTGCCGTTGATTATCTGATGTGTGTTTTAAATGTCATAGGAGTCTCCAAAGGATTTCTCAACATCCTCTAGGATTTTCAGGAAATTCGTACAATTTTCAGGAATTTCCTATAATTTCATGAAATTTTATAGAATCTCCCAGAACTTCTTTGTTTCTTTTTTTAATTTTCTTTAATTTGTACAAATTTTATATACTTTCCCCTTAGAATAGAATACAGGGAATGTAGATCTATCTCGACTTCCCTAGTATTTATTTCCAGAATATGTTTTTTTTTTATTATTTTCATAAGTTGTTTATCTTAGCTTTTGGGATTTTACCATACACCTGATTAAAAAATATTTATACTCGGTGATTGTTGCAGAAACTATTATTGAGTTTTTTTTCCAATTAGTGTAAAATTTATTGGTAGCACACATGGTAAATCTTAATGCCAAGATAATTGAAGTATGTGACCCTCCATAGTAAAAGGGGTACCAACCTGCAATTGTTTACGAATAAAGCCATTTTAAAAATTGCACTACAAGTCAGCTGACTGAAAATGTTTATTTTTTTTAGCTCCAAGACAGGACATTAAAGAAGCTTCAGTATTGCTCATTAATCTATGGTATTACTGCAGCTCTTGACTTGTGGCGTGGTTTTTAGATATAGCTTTATTCGAAAATAATTGCTGGTCGGTACCCGATTTTACTGTGAATAGTGACATGAAATTTAATTTATGTAATATGCGGTAATTTTTTTATAGAATGGACAGGCACTCTATTAAAATTTCTAAAAGATCAAATACCGAAACTACAAGAATACTATTCTCAACTTGAGAAACCACCTCAGGCAAATACAACTTTAAATGCTGTTCATACAAATGAAACTGAACAGAAACTAGCTGTTCGACATTGGGGGTATTGCATTAGACTCTTGAAATATATGTATGAAGAAGGTAATATGTATACATTTTGTGTTAAATTTAATTTTCTAACCTTGGGATTAAATTTCTATAGGACTGATGGATCGCCAAGAAGTATTAAATTGGATAATAGAATTACTAGAGAAACAAAAATCCCAACCTGCCGATGATGGCATATTAAGGATATTCTTACCTTTAACTATTCAATATTTGGATGAGTTCGTTCAGTCAGAACTTTTGTCTAGAAGGCTAACTCATTTGTGTGCCAAAAGTTAGGTTATATGTTGAACAATATTGCAGAGACCAATTTAATAACTTCTCCAACTAGTGAAACCAAAATCGAACCGAAAGATACAGACAAAGAAAAGAAAGAAAATGTACCTCCTAATCCTATGCAGAGCACATTGATTGAGTACCAGAACTGCCCACATCATCGAGATATAGGTAAATTTAGAGTTTCTAAAACAACTTTTAACTAATAACAAACATATAGATTATTACAATGGGTGGGGAACAAAGCGAACTTTAATTTTTCCATTTGATAAAAAATGAAATTAGAATCTAATTTTTGTGACATTTTTTTTATTTATATACTGGTGATTAGGTTGATATTCACAACCTCATAACTACCATATTTCGATAAATGTCGATATTTATCTCAAAAGTTGAAAACAAAAAATTTAGAGGGTAAAGATAAGATCCCTCCCAAGGGGGGGGTCCAGGGAGGCACACCTAATATCGGTTCTATGACTTTCCTTTATTCCTGCCTAAAAATACAATTTGATATTTCAAGCCATTTAAAAGTAATTGCAAGAAAAGTGGCTTTTAGGGAGCCCCCTTTAAAGGTAATTACAATTCATTCTGTATAATTCTCTTTCTACTAATACAATAAATATTGATTTTAACAAATTTTAAATATAATTTACATTTTTAATGGTTTTAACAGCACTTTGTTTCCATTTATTTTAATCTTGTTAATGTTTTAACTTTTATGGTTAGCCTAAAATTATATGTACCTATACCTTTTCTGTGGATAGAAAATATTGTACTGTTTTTTTTTTCACAATAAATCTATCTATCTAAATCTATCTATATATTCACTTTTAGTTCTGCAGTTAAGCACAATAATCCAAACAATATCTCTAGAGTGCCCAACTGCGCTAGTCTGGTGTGGAACTGGAGTAGGAACCATCTGGCATGGCTCTCCCCTTGACAGTCTGCCAATTCTTCCATCCATGTTACCTTTACCTCCTCGATGTGACATGAACACTTACAGGAAACAAATAGTGCAAGCTGAGAACTGCATTTGCGAGAGAAGTAAAAAGGCAGAAGGTCGCTGGTGTACAGATAAGTGGCAAGCGTCATCTACAGGTAATTGAATTAGTTATGCCACTGGTATTTTGAGCAATTTTAATATACATTTTTAGGGACCGTTACCACTCGAGTTTTAGCTGCGTTGGATGCTTTAGATCGACATCGTTTTGATAAAATGGATGCAACTAATTCTTTAGATACTTTATATGCCAAAGTAAGTGCTTTCTATAAAAATCCAAGTTAAATAAATCAAATCATCTTTCGGCTGAAACAATAGTTATATTAATATAATACATTTGTTATCCTCTAAAATCACAATTTTTTACATTATTACAACAGACATAAACAAAGACAATTAAATACGTATAGAGATTATAATAAGAAATGAACTCTTCATGAAATATGAAATATAATTGGTAAATAAAATATGACCCATTATACTACCCTGTGGCACTCCAACTATTAGCATTTTGGATACTTCATAAAAGTTGGTTTTATTTGTTGAGCATTTTCTAGCAGAAATAAGGCCATAAGATCTCATACACCTATAAACCTATAAAATATAAAATGTAATATACAGGGTGGGTCTTAAGTGTGTAGTTATATTTAAACCACTGATTCTTGACATCTGTAGAGACCCACTGAATACATTTTTTTCAAAATTGAGTTATTGATTTTCAAAAAAATACGATGAAATTGTTTTGCTGATTACTAAAAATATTCTTCATTTTATCTGAAATGGTGTCTTGGCTTGAAGCAGCGTTGCCGCATTTCTTATGCAATTTATCACCTAGCAGCAAATTCGTTTCTAAATTTGTAATAATTTTGGATGAAATCATTCTTAAGCAAGTAATTGCTCCGTTTGAAATAATGAAATATAATTGGTAAATAAAATATGACCCATTATACTACCCTGTGGCACTCCAACTATTAGCATTTTGGATACTTCATAAAAGTTGGTTTTACTTGTTGAGCATTTTCTAGCAGAAATAAGGCCATAAGATCTCATACACCTATAAACCTATAAAATATAAAATGTAATATACAGGGTGGGTCTTAAGTGTGTAGTTATACAGGGTGTTTACGAACTTGGGAATATATTTTTAATGGAAGGTAGTACTTGATAAAAGAAGTCGATTGCTAAAAATTTACCTTAGTAAAAGTCGCTCAGAAGTGGCAGAAAAAAATAGTTTAAATAATACACCAAATTGTTTGAGAACCGCTGACGAAGCTAGCCGTGTACGAAAGCCATGGCAGCGTTGCCAAATGGTAATCTCAATGTCCATTACTTGGCGACAATTCTTTTCTTTTTTCCAATAGCATTAGATAAATAGCGTCTAACTGTGCTACCGGTCAAAACTAATTTTTTAAAATGAAATATTTTACCCGAAAATTAAACATCTTGTAACAGCCAGAAAAGTAAAACATAGTAACCTATGGATTGATTGAATTGTTTTAATGAATCCAACTACAGCTTAAAACATTTTTCTCACTATTGATTGATTTACATTTTTTTCACATCATTAAATTTGTTATTTTTCACAGTATCTGTATTTTTATGGAAATACTCGTGCAAATACGAAATGGGGAATTCAAAATATTTACATCTTTGTGAGTATTGTACAATTTAAAAATGGAAATATACCCAATCTATTATAATAAATTATAGTGAATAAATCCCTGATATTGAGTGATGAAAACTGATAATTGAACTTATTAATCTTACCTTTACAACAAGCTCTCTGGCGGAAAATTCCTTAAAACACTCCCTTCACTCAACCACTAACACACAATTTTTTTCTTTGTATAGACACTACACTCAAAAACCAAATAAATAACAATATTTCCATGTGTAATATTTGGAAATTCATCACTATTTGTAGTGGTCTTCTTTTTGAAGGTATAAAAGCAATTTTTCCATATCACGAGGCAATTCCGTAAAAAACAAACTCGTCTCAATTTTGAGTACACAAAATTAACGAAATAAAACAATAAGAACTGTTTTAAATATTAAATAACCATTAATATTAGTTTTTCAAACTTCATAATACACTTAAAATAACACGTTCTGTTAACTAGACCACATTTGTGCTATTCGATTACAGCTGATGGGGGCATTGAACTCCATACTTACGAATAGTATGGAGTTCAATGGATGGGAGTCGAAAGTATCCCGCGTTTCCAATTCGATGCATGTTCAGTTCAAAATTATACGAACACACAGACAAACATTTTATTTTTAGTTTCTCTATGCACAAACAAAAACAATACGTTTAAGTACTTTGTGTGGTACATTTCTCACGCAACTTTAAAAATTACAAAATGACAAAACATAATTCAGACACGAACAGGTCAGCACTGCAAACTGCAGACTTGTAAAACAACGATTGCCAACTATAGCATCATTTATAAAATTATTATGATTTTTGCAATAAACGAATATAGTTAGCTCACTTTAACATACCTTGTTTGTGCTAATGCTATCTTTATTTATTACACTTCATTGCAAAAAGTAAATAGGTGCGTTCTTTCTAACTGAGATTTTAGTTAATCTAAATAGTTTTACGCATACGGAGGCTATACCAAATGCAATTATCTTCAACCATGTTTTATGGTCGAAGGAAATTATCCGTTTTATTTATGCAGTGTAACCGTAAAACATCATAGATTAACTCATATCCCAGAACGAAATACTCGTTTATTCCAAAAATCATAATAGTTTACTAATAATGCTATAGTTGGCGATCATGTTTGTAATTTAGGGAATTATGTTTGCAGCGCTTGTTATAACAAAAGAAAATATTTTACCTAACCTCGATCCTTTTTGTGTATTGATTGATATTATTGCTTTTCCTCGTTGTTTTATATATTTTTGTGTTTCGTTTAGTGGATTTGTGTTATTGTGTTTATTACAATTACGTTATATTAAACAAAAGTGACCAAGGAACTTTACGTGACAACATAGTAAAGAAGGTAAGTTTTAAGATAATTGTTGATTATATTTTTTAATTGTAAAATATGGTCTCGTATTTTAAGGATTTATGTCGAAACTTCAACACTAGTGTGACAATAAGTCACTGAATTTTTTTTGACGAGGTATTAAGTGATTTTCACTATACCTTTTATGTTTTTGCTTTTCTTGCATTCTGTTTCTACACAATAAACCTATTTCTAAGTAAAGTAAGAAGTACTGTATGATGTACGAATCAAGTTTAATGAAGAGAAATGTGTTTTTTTCCCTATGAGCTGTGAGAAAGTGCAGCACATTCATTTCTAAAGAAAATGTTCTGTTAATGATATTTTAGGTTAACCGAAAAATCTAGTTTTAAAGGGAAACGAGGTGGCTCAAGTGATTCTGTCGAATGTCTTTCTCTTCTTTAAAACCACATTCCCACAGTTCAGCACCATTGAAATAAGTATAATTGAGATAAAGTAACTATAACTATGCAAATTTGGAATCAGGACATATTAAAGTTGGTATAATTTTTTGAGAATAAAAAGCAAGGAATAAATTATTAAAAAAAATTTCTACTACGTACATACGAATAAAAAGCAAGGATTAAATTATTAAAAAAAATTTTCTACTACGTACATACTAGACATTTTTCGTGGCATGATTTATTTTTGATGCTACATCTTTTTCTCCGCATACAGTAGCAATAAATAAATAGTTATCCAAAATATTGTAAAGTTAGCTATAATTTAATTATTATATTTTTAACCTAGATTACAGCAGTGTGTAGGCATGTTTCGGTCAGTTATTGAACTATGCAAAGATGGACTCACTGAAACGTCTAATCAACCCCTGACAAGAAAAAGAACTAGATCTTTAACTGATGATATACTAGAGACTGTAAAGATGGAAATCAGACATTTACGCTAAAAGTAAGTATTATCTTTTTCTTAAACACTGCCTAGCTTATGAAGTCACTTTTTTGTACAGTTTTATATCTGCCTAATTTCTAAATAAACTGTAACATAACACCTCAAACTGAATGTTGAAAATAATCTGATTGAAAATGAAATTTCAAACTGCTACCTATATTTGCATACACCAGTTTTGTTTGGCTATTTATTTTTTTATACATTTTTAGAAAAAAAAAATTATTGAGTATTACATCAGCATCCCTTCAAACCTTCAAAATATGATAACAGTAATAAATAGCTATCATTTTTTTATAAGTATTTTATACTGTCATTATTATCTGAATACGTTAGTATAAAAGTTTTAGGTACCTAAAAAATCAAGCACAATACTTCAAATACATTTTATCATAGAAAATATTAAAACAACTAGGTACTCAAATCTAGGGCAAGATTGTATTGAATTAAATAATAGTATTCTTAATAGTAGAAGCAAAATAATATTGTAATTAAAAAAATGTTGACACCAAAAAGAAAAGTTACAGATGTGTAAAAATGTTTCTTTTTGGTTTAATTGCCATATCTTTTTGCAATGCAATCTTGTTCCTAGTTTAGTAGTTTTAATAGTTTCTAAGATAAAATGTATTTAAAGTGTTGTGTTTGATTGACAGTATAAAATATAAAAAATTAGGCTTGAAAGGATGCATATGTAATACCCAATAAAAAATATATAAATAAAACAGATTTATTTTGTTGTTTTCAATATTTGCAGAAATTCTTATTTCCATGTGTTCCTTGAAGATAGAGTTGTCCAGCAATTCAGAGCAGCATTTTCCGAATCTTAAAAAAATAGTTTTTTTTATAAATGATGATCCCAGAAGAGATTTAATGGAGAAACCCAATATAGTACATGTCGGATGTCGCTTTCTGATGCCATATATGGAAAATGAAAAACTGAGTGTTTCAAGAAAACTATATGTTTTTCTTGACAACGCTTGGATTTTTTCCATAAGAAAATCATGGCAAGATGACAATGTTAAATCTGCCAAAAGTGTTATAGGAACGAGATGGATCAAGGTAACTTATTAGCATTTTTTTTTTTTATAGAAAATGAAGTTGATTCCATATTTTGTAATAATCAAAATTTAATTTTTTATTACTGTGTTTCTATATTTGCACACCTACATAAGGCAGCAGTCAAGTTCAAACTCTTACATTCTTTGGTGTAGAGGGCAGAACATGGATTGCATCTCTGTTCTTGATCTCAAATCAATTGCACTGCTGGCTGCTGTGCTGTGGTAAATCACAGTTACATTTTATATCTAGAGGGCTGCACGAGCTTGACCGAAAGCTTCCTATGCACTGTTTTGAAATTAAAGTACAGTGTGTTAAAATTTAAAATATTCATATAAAAATTATAAAATATACCTAACCCTTTAAAAATGACAAAAAAAAGTTTGTAATAAATTTTATTATTTAATATTTATTTTCAGTTTACCCTTCAAACGTCCACAGATTCTAGTGCTTTGGGTGAAAGCAGTCAGAGGGGAGAATTGGTCTCCTTCAAAAATGAGTAGGCTTTGTGGGGAACATTTATTAGCGTTGGATTACTAAAATTTAGGCTACGATGCAACACTAAACTACTCAAACTTGATGCTGTGCCAAGTATTTTTTGCTTTCCCAAGCATCTGTGGTTAGTAATGATGCTTGCAATGAACAGTTGAACTTTTAAATTAATATTTTATTTTTTTCTTATAGGTCTGACTCTAGAGCTTGTACTTGGGCAAAAAACCGACTCTGAAATTAAGGATCATGGTCAAAGACGTTACTCTGCGTTAATGAAGCAGTTTGCCAATACGCTGTTTATGTTTAGAGTTCAATGACGACATGTCTTATCATCACTTCACATTTCACAGTAAATGTTTAATGTTGCCACTTCCTTCGTCTCCACAAATGAGTTTGATGAATTGGAGATTCGTGCACACTGCACATTTACAAAAACGTTCTGTCTTTGTCTATACTTTGTGACGCAACTTCAGTGCGCAATTGTAATTTCTCAATTGTATCAATTTCATTCCCAGAAAAAAAAATCTAAGGGATTCAAGTCCGGCGAACGAGGAGGCCAAAAAACTGGACCGCCGCGCGCTATCCACTTATCAGGAAATTTATTGTTTAGATAATTTCGCACAGCACGAGAATAATGAGGTGAATTCTCATCATGTAAGAACCACATTTGCTGACACACATCCAGAGTTACCTGTTCCAGCAGACCTGGTAAATCATTTTCTAAAAAATTTAGGTAATCTTGTCCATTTAAGCAGTTTGGCCACACAAAAGGTCCAATTAAAAAATTGTTCATGCCAGCCCAATTGTTAACAGAGAAGCGGTGTTGAAAATTAGCAAGGCGGACAGCATATGGGTATTTTAATGATTAATTATCACTGATGCGTCTTGTGAAAATTTAAAACTCCGTTATGGGTAAAAATGGCTTCATTTAGAAATAAAATGTTGGCAGTGAACTCTTGCCCTTGATCTAGTAGACAATTGCAAAAGTCAACATATAAGGGATGATCTTGTTGTTATAGAGCATAAACTCTTTGTACATGAAACCGGTACTGATTTTCCTTCAGGGTGTATCATATAATCCGATTTAAAGTTGGATCGCCCTCTACCGAATTTAAGATAATCTCCTCAGGGTTCAAAATACGCAAAGGCCTATCAGGATCTTCATCACGTCCTCCATGGGGCTGTAACTCACTAGTATCGCGTGCTCGTTGCACAAGGGTTACAAATCTTGCTGCACTTGGACATGTCTATTTGGAAAATATTCCGCGTACAGATGTTGAGAAGCTGCAGAATTTTAGCGACATTCACCATAGATTAACAACATTCGACCAGTTCATTATTACTATAATTATATGGCATCTTAATGACATAGGACACAAAAGATAATAATGAAAAACACATTTTAGCACCAACTGAACCAAGATGGTAAACTACCACCCTTTATAATAACAACTCTATTTAGTATCTTGCAGCATTTGGTGCATGTCTATTTGGAAAACGTTTTACGTACAGACGTTGAGAGCATTTTGACAACATTCACCATACCATATCAACTAACTATATTGTCCATAGCCTTGTAAATCGATGTACATGTAACCATTGCTTCGAAATATTACTTTTAAAAAAAGACAGCATAGTTATTGATCATAAATATAGTATTTCTAAAGATTTTAAAAATCGTAAATTTTGCTGAGAAACAATTCTGATGTTTCATTGGAAAAGAAAATTTAATTAAAAAGCAACTAATAAATACAGCTATTAAATATTTTTCAAAAGAACTGAGGATTTTGTACTAAGCTACCTGGCAAATTCCGTTCTGAGGATTTGCATGAAACCCAAATCATTAGAAAAGTAATGCAACTTTTCATAAAATGCAGAATACACCATCATTCGAGATTATTAAATATTGAATTACATGAAAAAATCAGCAACCATTAGGCAAACAATTTCTAAATTACTATTGTTTAAAAATTGTTAATAAAAGAATATAAATAAGTTAAAAACATTTTTTAATATATTTTCTGTACCTAAATATTGCATTTTTTTATGTACGTATTATATTTTTTGTATAAATGTTATAAATATTATGTTTACTTTGTAGAAATAAAAAGCAAGTGTGTACAATCTAGTTTTTTTTTTTATTTTGACAAATTACCTCTTTCCTCATTCTGTTTCCAATAATTTATTTTAATCTAGTATAATCATTTATTATTTCAACTAAAAATATGTTAAAATAGATTTCAAATATTGTTTCATAAAGCATAAGTAAGTTTTAATAGATTTTTAGAGTTTATTAAATAATCAAAAAATATTAAAGACAGTTTCATAATTCTTTTACCTCTTAAAAGATTAAAGATCAATTAATCTACATAAATTTTAATAAAATATTTAAGATAAAGAAAATAAAAAAATGAATCCTTCAAACTCGCATTTCTGCCATTTATTCAACGTGTTGAGAGATACTACACCCTTGCGGGTTGCATACAATTCGGTTTTGCCCATGTGTATTAGAAGAATGAGTATTTACCACAGACATATATGCTGTCTATGGTATTTACCTAATTTTTACACAGCAAACAGTGAAACAAAGAGCGTCACTTTCTTTGCCTCGACGAGTACTGCAAGGGTTCTTTGCGCAAACGCAGGTATACCTAGGTATTTTTAAATGTTTTAATCATGTATATGAGGAATATTCAGAAAGTTGGTTATAAAATAAAGTTTTGTAGGTAAATAATAATTTTTGATATTTGACTATAACAACTATGGTTAATAAAAAAAAGTACGATACTTTTTTTATCAATTATGCAAATAATTTTATTAGTTTAATCCCAAATGTATTAAGTACATTTTAGAATTGTAAATATTTACACTGTCAAGATATTCAGTACCTATAAAGTTATATTTTAAGTGCCATGACAGTTACTTGTATTTAGTCTAGAATAAAACTAAAGTAACAAAATGTTTTTAATTTTTAACGCAAATCTTATATTTTTTTTATATTTTCAAGCAGGTGTTTACAAGTGATATCATTCCCGGTTTCTCATATTAATAAAAGAGAAATACAATGTGGACTAGTGCAGAAATAATAGTAATAGTAGCAGTAGTAGCTACTTATTTTACAAGGCAAATAGGCCACAATGGGCCCTTTAGGAGCAGTAAATTGAAAATATGATATAATGCAAATACCTAATGACTCATACAAAGTTATATGTTTTATTGCAAATCATTTTTACAGCCAAACAGTAATCTCAAATTGATTAGTGGAATTTGTGAAGTTCATATGACCGAATTTAGTAAATAATTTTTTTAGCTACCATTTAAAAAATAGGTATATGTATAAAAAAAGTATGTAAAAAAAAGCCAAACTAATAAAATGTGTTCTTAAACAATTTCAAGGTAAAAATTAAAACACCAAAAATATTAATAGTTGAACTTATCTAACTCGAACTTCCTAAATTATTAAAAACTATATATAGCATGATAACTAGTTGTCACTATTAAAGATGCACAAGAGCTTTGTTCAGATAGGGTAACAGATTTTCTCAAGTCTACGAAAGTAGTTGTAAGCTGTAGAAGAATAGAATTCCGCAAATCGCCAGATTTCTTGAAGGTACTTTCTGTCTTCTATTCCTTGATCTTTTGGGAAACCAGACCTTCTAATGTACATGGCAGGGAAGACTAAAAAGAAAATTAAATATTGTAATATACCTCATACGTTATAAATGAATGTTTTTCTTTGAATATTGTCTAGCTTTTAGAACGAGGCATTAAAATTTTGATAATTAATTTAATTTTATTTAATATATTACACTCTCGATATTATACGTGTCATGCCAAATACCTGAAAAGGTGGTTATAACTATTACATCTACAATCTAGCGATAGACCAAGAGAAACCCTCTCAATATTTATATGGGACGGGATCCAGTTTTAAGAAATTTTAATGGGCATAATTATTTTACGTTATAATTAAGATACCTTTAAAAATAAAAGCACAGATTGAATTATTGTATTAAGAATATTGGTAAAAGGCCCTCCACTAACATAAAAACTGAGACAAGCTGCTTTATTCAATTTAGTTGTCGATACGCTTTAGACTGTATGTGATATAAAATTATTGTTTCAAAGGACCAATTGCATAGTATGAAAATTATCAATTTCTTCAACCTGACAAGACTCCAGATACTGCTATCTTAATTTAGTAAATACTGTACCTGATACTCTTAAAACTTCCATTGTCGTGATTGGATAGGGCACAGTTATGGATGGAAAACCTCCCTCTCTCGATTGTAATGGTTTCCCAGACTCTTGGGTTTTGGATCCATGTAGTCTTCGTTCATAAATGTTCTGACCATATGAATAGTGTATTTATGATGTCTGTAATTGAAAAACCTCATATACATATTTGTATCCATCCACACATTTTGGCTCTCGTTGTCACTGGGAAACCTATACGATTAAATTCTTCTATTAAATACTTATACTTAATGCCGATTGTTGGATTTAACTGACAATGTTTGAACAAAATAAAAATAAAACAATTTCTAACCTGTGAAATGTCACGTGAAATTCTGCCAGATGAGTTTGTTTTCAGTTTTTACATAAAACACAAATTTGATATACCTACTTTTTCCATTACTGTGCCGCAAAAAAACTGAAAAATAGAAGATAGAACTCAAAAATCTGCTAGGCATGAAAACAAAACAAAACAAAACAAAATGACAAATGTCAAAACCGAGAAATGACAGAATAAACAAGGAACGGTGATTGGTGATTCTCAAATCGAGTATGCGCATAAATTGCTTGCACTACTATTTTTGAGATGGAAGCACGAATTTCTTAATAAGAAATTCGTGGATGGGAGATATTAGGTGCATTATTTCTAGCAGATCTCAGTTAATCTATGTAGTTTTACGGAGGCTACATTAAATGAAATTATGCTTTTATTTATGCAGTGTTACCGTAAAACAACTTAGATTAACTGAAATTTTAGAGAAAGCACCTAATGTTGGCTACACTGCTTGTGGAGCTATAGTAAAAAAGTTAGTACTATGCAAATATGGAGTCACAAAATTCTGTAGTAGAATTGTTATTTAATAATGTTTGTTTTCAATCTTCGTTCGGTTCGTTTTACAGTGTTTTATCATAGTAACAGTAATAACGAACTTGTGGGTGTTATTATCTACATATGGTACATGTCAAATTACATCGGCTGTGAACATTTTTCAAATACAAATGCCGCATGATTTGTAACCTTTGTGCAACGATCACACGATATTTGTGAATTACGGCCCCGTCGAAGACATGATATGAGGTCCTGATAAGCCTTTCAACGCTGAGGAAAACATTTTAAATTTGGTAGAGGACAATCCAACTTTAAGTATGTGTGCGTTCATTCGTTAAGCAAACCGTACGTCTAATCGGATTGTATAGGAGGAAATAAACTATCCATTTTCATCCAAAAAGATTTCATTCGTGTTCAACAGCAACAAAGTTTTGTGTGATGAAGGATATGGCAACATGGAACAGTTATTGTGAAATTTGCTGTGTATTGGGACAGGACATTCACCTTCGATTCCAGCAGTTCTCAACATGTTAGCACTTTTTTGTTGAGAAAGGTCAGTTATTTTTTTCTAATATTTAAGGTTTTCTTATGCACCATACGATTTATTATATCAAGATGTACTTATCCTCAAAAAATAATTCCCAAGTTTGTAAACACCCTGTATTTAAACCACTGATTCTTGACATCTGTAGAGACCCACGAATACATTTTTTTCAAAATTGAGTTATTGATTTTCAAAAAAATACGATGAAATTGTTTTGCTGATTACTAAAAATATTCTTCATTTTATCTGAAATGGTGTCTTGGCTTGAAGCAGCGTTGCCGCATTTCTTATGCAATTTATCACCTAGCAGCAAATTCGTTTCTAAATTTGTAATAATTTTGGATGAAATCATTCTTAAGCAAGTAATTGCTCCGTTTGAAATAATTTTTAAACATTTTAAAATGCCTTTTAATGTAAGAAATGTACAATTTTGCCTTTTTCTTGCACCAATTAACATTTCTTTCAAGTGTTTCGAATGAAACATACAACTAAAACCAAATTTTCCGGTGGACAGTAAACTTATAAAATGCTACCGACGATTTTAATTTCGTTTTTTCAAAGTTTATAAAAGGATTATTATTTTTTAAGAAGTATAGTTACTTACCATGCGATTATAAAAATTTGAAGTAATCCTGTAATTTATTAATAAATAAATTATTTTTTAACTGTTATTGTACTACATATGTTTGGCCGGCTAATTGACCTAATAGGTCAATGGGCGAGTTACATTGACCTATCTTTTACGTACATTATCACAAGAATTGGGTTAACTCCTATTCATTTGACATTACATTAACCACCAATTCACGATTCAGATTTCACGCATTTCACAGACTGCAGGCGATTCTTATCACATCACACACATCATCAAGCATATTCGTATGAATTAAAATGAAAAAACGAGTTCATAATCAGTAACACGGTTGATTCACTAAATAAAAACAATTACCCAACTTTATTTGTAAACAATATCCAAGCTTTGATAATAACTATTTTAATAAAAGTACTTTTGCGCACTGTTAAAATTCGCAAAACTGAAATAAAATCACAAAGAGAACGACGCACTTGGAGAATGCTTACCACACGCACAAGACATTGTTTACAATGTTTTTAACGAAAGTACCAAATGCAATTTGCACTTAATAACAAAATATATTATTTTTACTACACAAAGTATTAAAATATCCTATCGTAGTAATAGAGTCGCAAAAAAATTCATATAATGAAAGAAATCGCACTATAACCACAGAAAACTAAACAATAACCATTAAATGAATGACATTTCGGGTTCAAGTTCAAAATGGCTGCGTCCATGGTGTCGCCAGATTTTTTGAGGCGCAAACGTACAAGAGCATTCTATACGGTAGAACTGAACAGGACCGGATTTAGAATTACAATAATATTTAACCATTTTCTAGGTGGACCTTAAGTCAACATTATTTCCCATTTCATCTGCAGTGTTGGTACTAGACATTTTGTATTGTATTTTAACCAACCAAGACACAAAACAGTAGTAATAACGATGGACAAATAAAAATTAAATAAACCGAATAACTGCTCACACTCTTATAAAAGACATGCCTGATTACAATTCTGTAAAATAGGTGTGGTTCGTCTTCCTCGATTTTATTGCCGGTAGACCAATAGGAAAACGAAGCGTGCCGCGGTCCGATCTGATCACGTGAACATCACGTTCAGCTTATGTTTTCGTCCAGTCTATTAGTGCTGGCAGGGTTGTGATTTCTAGTACAATTATACTAGATTCAGTACAGTTTAATAATTTTTAAAACATCGGCACCTCTTTCAAAAATCTAGTACATTATAATTTTTTCCTCTATGCGGTATTTCAATAAACAAATGAACAACTAATGCTTGTCTTAAAAGTAACATGATGCACCTGTCAGTGCCTTGTCACTTTTTCGCGCTCTAAATGTAAGCAAATAGTTTAATTTAACCAATCACGGAAGAACAGAAAATTTGTATTCAATCAATCAGCAATCAGCATTAATTTTTAGTAAAAATGTTTTAAGGAGTTTGTAGCGCAGAAATACTCATTTTGATTACGAAATTATTTTAGAAAAAGATAGACTACTCTTAAAACATTTCTTTCTGCTGTGTCTTTTTTTGGATGTTCTGCGGGCCTTTTCCCCTCTGTAACATAATTGTGTTCTGCTTGTCACCAGAATAATTAAGTTCAACTGTTAAATATGTTTTACAGGAAAACAATATGTTTTCCTCCAAGTTAGTTTTGCAAGAGTGGGTCTCGGTTCATACTGTTTTTTTTTTTAATTATTTCATAAAAGAACGCTCCCAAAAAGCATTCTAGTACAATTTTCTGATTTCTAGTAGAATTTTGTGTCAAAAGTTGGTACGATTCACTCAATCCGGTTCTGCACTCAAGACTATACAACTCCGATGACAAGACATCTACATTCCGCAGATCAGCACGACCAAAACGCCGCTGACGGCAAACAACTAAACGTAACAGTCTTAACATATGTTCAAATGCAATTGTATTCGCATCGTATTTCATGGTTCGAATCACATATTTGAAATTTGATGAATCAAAGTTTTTCAAAGTTGTGTTACCGTTATTTATTATTTATAATTTGTGTGTTTGATGAAAACTAGTGATAACAATGGCGAATAATTATTCTAATGCTGAGTGAGTGAATATGTTAAAGACATATTTTCAAGCCAATGAAAATGCAAGACAAGAAAAATGACCTTACGTGGAATGCTATCTTGACGAAGCTCCACCTGAAAATACATTCGTAGCAACTGTTCAGCAATTACGAGATTTTAGAAGTTTTATGCCTCCAAATCACAATCGTGGCCGACTAGTTATAAATAAATAGGATTCTAGATATCAATCCATAACTTCTGGAGGCGGTTGAGCAAATCCTGGTACAAGTACACAGGCGTGACACAGTCAACAGTTGTTTTCCTATTTTTGTGCGTGGAGTGATAGTGCCAATTTGTCGAGTGTTATAAGTTATTGTTTATTAATTTTAAATCGCAGTTCAAGTGTTTACTAGTGCAGTGTGCGGTGATAACAATGAATATTTTGTCCGTGGGAAGAAATTGGAAGTATGATATTTTTATTAGTGATTAGTGCAGTTTTCGGAAACTAATATTATTTAATGGTTATTAGTGAGTTTTTAATTTCTGATTATTATTAGTAATTTGTTTTTGCGGTGTACCAGGGTATGTGGTTTATTTAGATGTAGAAGAGATTTTTTTTCAATTAGGTATGTACAGAATGCCATTTTTTATTATTTATTTCACGCATTAGAATTTTTTGTAGTTTAGTTTATTTATTTATAAAGGAATATAAGTTTTTGTTATCAGAATTTATTGTTGATTTTACTAACATTTTACTAAATTGGGCAAAAAAATAACTATTTTAGATGAGACAGCAATTAATAATTTAAGACTTAGACTTCTATCGATTCACAGAACAGAAGTGTGGCCAGCTGATGTCATATGCTATCCACGTATTAAGTAAATAAATCTGCTCTTCCATTCATTAAAGTAGATGCTTCTTTATATTCTTTATATTATTTTCAGTTTTGTTTCATTTTTAGAATTTAATTCAAACCGCATATTACTAGTTGTGTACTAATTTAAAATAGAATTGTGACGAATTGGCAACACTGCCTTCAGTTACGTCATTTCTGTGAACAGCGTTTAGAGAGATATCCAGTGACCATCAAAATGTCAGTTGCTGGAGGATGAGAAAATTATCAGAAATTCTAATTTTTTTTGCTTAAAAATTTTTTTTGACAGTGCTAATCGATTGTACTTAACGAAATATATTGAGGGTTAAAATATAACTACGCCTACACCCGGTATTTAGTAAAATATCATGGTTTGTTTAGCATATCAAAGGTTTTTGAGTAGTTTTGTAAAATTAAAGTACTCATTTTACTTTCATCACTTTCATATCAGTTATGTCAGTGGCAGTGTAGCACAACTATAACTTCATCTGAAAAGAGACTGTTTATTAAGCAAAATGTTTGAGTTTAAGAATGGTTCAATTTGAGCCTCTTTCTATGATTTTTAAGAGTTTGAAAAAACTAGCTACCACAGTGATGGATATTAATGATTTTATTTAGTAGAACGAACAATTTTAGGTAGTGATAACACATAAGCTTGTTTCCGTTTAATGCGAAAATGTGAGGAGACTAAGCATCAATTTGAAATGTGTATAATATACAGTAAAAGAAGAGAGCAGCAGAGATGAATCATAACTATATTAAGTTGCTCAGTACCAAATCTTTTACTCTTAGTATTTTGTAATCATTTCCAGGTGTTTAGTGGAAATCCTGATCAAGAAAATGCAGTTGTGAAACTTCTTTGTGAGTGGGCAGTGTCTCCAGAGAGAACTGGGGAGCACAGGGCTCTTGCAGTTGCTGCCTTATTGGATCGCCGGCAGTCAGACACAAATACCAGTGGAGACCAAGAAACAGCTCCTGGAGATGATAAAGATTCAAATAGTTCAATTCCTGGAGGACCGCCAATGTTCCAGTCATTGCTGATGAAGTTCCTAGATAATGATGCCCCAGTACCAGCACCTGATGATTGCACTATGGTAAGTTATCACTAGTTTAAATAATGCTTTTATTTGATTTGTTAAAGGAGTAAAAATGTTTTTAAATCAATATTTTCTTCTATTTAGAAAAAAACAGCATTCTCAAATTTGGTGCATCTCTTTTCCGAGTTAATTCGTCGAGACGTTTTTTCACATGATGCTTATATGTGTACTTTAATATCTAGAGGTGATCTTTTGGGTCATGAGGAATCTACAGATAATATTTCCAATCATCATACCAAAATGGAGGTAATAAAACAATAAATGAAACATAATTTAATTTTAGGTGTTTAAATTAATAATTAATTAATAAAAAATTAAAATATTTTGTTGCTCAAGAATAGTAATTATTGTAATTACTAGTGATGGGTATAATCGGATGATCTCAATAATCGGATTCTACCGATTCGATTATTCTAATAATCGGATGAAAATTCGAATTAATTTTAATTCAGTGTAGTCGATCATGCCAAAATAACTCTTCTCGATTCTAGTGACTATAATAATCATATGAAATGAATTATTATGAATCAAATTAACTTTAATGCGGTTTGATGAACCGCGCTATAATGTAACTCGTGTCGATTCAAGTGATATAAAGAATGTATTCAATAAAATCATTCAAACCGATTCGGCTATTTTGATTCGTTTTCATTGTGTCTGTAATCAGAATGTAGTATTCGTATTTCATAATTTATGGCCTGTATTTTCAGTTATTTTCCAATTATTTTTAATTTGATTTACGGAACAAAATAATCGAACTGTAAAGGTTATTTCAATAATCGGATTACACGTTATTCTTAATTTTAATTATCCTATCACCAGTAATTACTAGAGCCCGGATGCGAGGGGTACGTGACAAAATTTTCTCACAAATATTACACCGAATTTTTATGTCACAAACTTTAACTCCAAGAAATCATTTATTGGATTGGGCGGCAAGGGGCTTTCCATATAAAAAAAACCGTTGGCCTCATTCTGATTATTGATATGAGTTCAGACCTAAACTTTGATATTATGGAGGTTGCTGGACCAAATTAATGGTCTTTTTTTTTCATCCTCCATCATAGCAGTTATTAATTAAATCGTTTTAGCAACCAAAGAAACGTTTTTTAGTATTGAAAGGCAGTGGTGGCTGATGGATTAGGTTATACTATATCTCAGTATTGGAGCAATATTTGAGGGCATGATTATCAGTACTTACTTAATAAAGCAGTTTTGCAGAAAAAAAAATTTGAGAACAAATAATTATAAAAAAGCACTGGCATGCCAGTTACTTCTAGACTATTAGCAAAATATTTGCAAACTATTTTTTTTTAGTAATTGGAAGGAAAATTTACCACCCCGTTTTTTTTTTTGTTTTCAAATTTTAATTTTGTAAAAGTTGTGACATTTTGAAATTTACACAATGAAGAACTTAAATTTCAAAATGTCATAACTACAAAAAAATCAAAATTTTCGAAAACCAAAAAAAGCCGGGTGATAAATTTTCCTTCTGATTACGGAAAAAAAATAGTTTACAAATAATTTACTAATAGTTTAGAAGGAATCTGGCGTGCCAGCGCATATTTGTAACTTTTTTTCTCAAATTTTTTTAAAAATTTTTTCTGCAAAACTTCGTACCATAAAATATTGCTTGGGTTCCATGCTCCAATATTGAGATATTATATAACATAAATCCACCTGCTGTCACTGTAATGAAAGGTATATTTTAATATGCTATGAAGTAAAAAACAGCTTCTTAAACTTGTCGTGGATTCCATCCTTACATCAATTTGCTGCATTTTTTATCATAATAAATAATTGTTGTTTAGTTTCATTTATTAATTTTGCCGCTAAACCACAAAACAGACACAGTTAAAAATAGACACTAACCTCACTGGTTTTTTTTCTAAGTTTACTACATGTAGTAACATTATTTTGCTTAAAGAAGTAGATAAATCAGCAAATTGTCAGCACAAATGCTATAAAAATTAAAAAAAAACATACAAATACAGCACACTACAAATTGATACGTTTATAAGCAACATTAACCATAATTGAAGCATTCTATCTAAACTATCTGATGACAGCAAAGCATACTCTACCTAAACTATCTGACAACAGCAAAGCACCTCTACTATTTTGGAGTAGGTACAGTTTATTACAGAGATACTGTGCACATAAAAAATCAAAGGCTGTCGACCCAGCTATTTGAAGGAAGAGTGGGGCATGCTTTACTTTTTTACACTATATTAAATAATAAATATGATCCTGAATCTGTTTTAATCATCTCCAGATGATGCCAACTTGATTGGTGAAACGCGCGTCGAGTGCAGTATATAGTGTTTTGGTGTTTCGTGGAAAACTATGTCAGTGTTAATAAATATGATGTATTATGTAATACATAAAACATTATTATTCTTATGTAAAGTACGTTCTGATATGATTAAAATAAGAAATTAACGGAAACATACTTGTTTTAACTAAGACTCCTAAACCTTCTAATAATAGTGCGCGATTCCCCCCTATAAACAATGGACTAAATAACTTATGAATTATGGTTTTTTTAGTGTTTTCTGTGCAAAAACACTAAAAAAATCATAATTCAATGGACTCAAAAATTACACTTGGAAATAAATTGGGGTTAATTATTTTTATGACTCCCCTTCATCACGTCTCTGGTTGAAATTCGTATTAGGCACTAGGCCTTGATTATAGTTTTTGCTGGTTGTAACAACTACCGAAGTTCAAAATTGTAACTCACATACTTTAGAATATAAAAAATAAAATTTATTTTCTGGGCACTATCTTCAAAGGGCTGTAACTCCCTTAGGAGCCTATGTTCATTGGACATTTTTTACTCAGGACAACATTCCCTATCTGCTGTTTAAGTTTGGCGTTTCATTTCGGGACATCGTGTATATTCTACCATTGAAGTGGGGGACAATAAAGGACCAGCTGTGATATCTGGCAACCTTCGTTTTCCTTTTCCTTAGGGTCTCAGATAAATGTTAAAATTCATAGATTGAGACCAACGGATTTTAAATACGGAATACCTCTTGGCGCCTGCACTATATCCATGTTTCTACAGTACTTCAAGAGGAAAGTGGATGCGATATTTTTAAAATATTCCACGACAATATTGTCAATCTACCCCTCGGATCAGGGGTCTAGCAATTACTGCGATTTTCATTCGCTAACTAATGAATATGCAACATACCAATCACTACGCCTTTTAATAATTTTCTCTGATATTACATGAAATGATAAGAGTATGGATGAAATATAAAGAAAGCATGGTGTGGTGGAAGGCGGCTATTGCTGCTACTACTAAAGTTTTTTTGTGAAAATTAAATAAAATGTGTTAATAGTAATAGTTGTAGCTCGTTTTGTATAACGTTTTAGTAAATAATAGCATCTCATTTCTAGTTTTTTTCTCATGTGTTCTTTATATTTCTGACAGTCTCAATAGTTCCTGTCTTAATCAATCATTCTGTAGGTCTGTCTCCATCTGAGTTGTCCTTTCATACGTAACTAACATTTTTTTTTTGTTCTGTGCCGGTTGTTTCTTTTATCTTGTATTACCAAATTTTAGGCCATGGACTATGATGATGCAAACATAGACCATGACTTAGACAAAATCCTCCAGAACATAAAAGAAGACCAACAAAACTCTATGGATGTTCCTGATAGCCCTAAAGAGCATGATCATGGACACCATCCACATGTTCCTTCATCGATGGGCCACGTTCCAATGGAAACGGATCATAATGAATATAAAGTTAAACCATCACGTCACTTATTATACACCACCCATTTTCCTTTATGCCAGGATGATCCATTTTCCCAACATGATTGCAACCAGCGTCACGTTTTACTCTATGGGGTTGGTAAAATAAGAGATGAAGCACGTCATACTGTGAAAAAAATGTCAAAAGAGATTTGTAAATTATTTTCAAAAAAATTTAGCGTGGATGTTGCTGAAGGTGGAAAGGTGAAGAAACATTCCAGGAACGAATTTAATTTTGAAGCCACCACCCAGAAATGTCAGAGCTTGAGCTATTTTGACCAACATGTGGTAACATGGCAGTGCAGCGTTACTGTGATCGAAATGCTTAACTCTTTTGCGACAGGAAACTCAAATTATCTACCAGTACAGGAACATGTAGCTTTTTTTGTTTGACCTAATGGAGTTAGCATTGAATATTTATGGGTTGATTGATGTTTGTATACAAATCTTAAAAGAATTGCCGGAGGTTGAGACACAGTTGTATAATAAAAATTCAGTATTGAGTAGGAACTACACTACATCGTTAAGTTTGTATGTGGTTGGGGTTTTAAGAAGATATCATTGCTGCCTCTTGTGTAAGTAGCATATCTTAAAATAGTTTATGTACAGAATGGTTCTAAAATATATTTTCAAATTTAAGCAAATTATTTTGTATTAACCATTTACTTTTAGTATCACCAGAACAAACATCGGCTGTCTTTGAAGGTCTCTGTAAAGTAGTAAAACATGTCTCTAATCCTGGTGATTGTAGTTCAGCTGAACGATGTATCCTAGCCCATCTTTATGACCTGTACTCCTCCTGTAACCTGCTTAAATCGAAACCTCACACAGTTGAACCATTTGGAAATGCCTACCCTAAAATAAAGCAAGCATTGTATACTGCACTTCAACCTACACCAAATAATAACTATGTTTACAATGTTCAGTTTATGCAGGAATTATTTTTGAGTCCGAGGAGGGCTGGTAGAATTGATAGCGTTTTGGCGAAACAGTTGAACGAAAATGGAAATAACAGGTATGTTAATAAATAAATAATTTGTTACTGAAGGTTTCTCCAAAATTTGTGTTGAAATACATTTCATAGAGAATTTTAAAAATGTATCACAGCTTTAGAAGAAAACCTGTGAATTTTGCAACTGAAAATTGCAAATCGAAGAAATAAGTACTGTATATTTTAGTGACACTTTCCCCTTGAGGTTGTTTATTCAATAACCTCCCAAAAAAAGATAAAAAAGATGTTTTTTACATTTCTGCATTACTCGGTAGTTTTAATTATGTTAATTCATATTGACAGCCGTGAGGCTTTATTAAAACTTGATTAACATTTCTCATTCATACAGTTATTTTTTAAAGACTGTTGTCCAGGTTATGTAATTGCCATTTATTGTTTGCAGATATTCTTTTGTGAGCAATGCTGTGATACATGTTTGCCGTGAAACAGACAATGAAAGACTGAATGATTTGGCAATAATGTGTGCTGAAATGACTGCTTGTTGTAATTCATTGGCATCAGAATGGTTAGGAGTTTTATTAGCACTTTGTTGTCCATTGTCACACCCTGGGTATTATGCAGATGTTTTGAACCAACTGGATATACAAGTAAGAAAAAAATATATTGCTTTCTATATCTTAATAAGAACACATTGCTCCTTAAGATTGTATAAGTGTTTATACAGACCAAATTGGTTTAATTCGAACGACTATGAACAGAGGAAAGCAAATAATATCCATGTAGATTTCTTATATGGTATGTGCGTCGTCATTATACGCGATCCGTAGGCATTATCAATCACATCATTCACTACTTGCTTTCCTTTTCGTGTTTGTCCAAGTTAAGTCAAATCAGTCTGTATAATGTTTAATTAAACTAACATGACAACATTATGTAGGTTTAAACAACGTGTTTTCATTGGGGTGGTGTCTGGAAAATTAATTATTTAGAAGTATTTTAAGAAATGTATTATATTTATTAAATAAATACAATAATAGGAATTAATTAAATCTTTAATATACCGGGACAAGGAAAAAAATGAACATCACTGTCGGGCAGATAATTTCTGTATATCGATGCCAATGGGGGAAAAATGCCTGTAGCGAACTTTTGTCAGTTGATCGCTACGGTGTTATGATAGTATAGTATATTAAAATTTGGCATTGATGTCTAGCAAATGGTGAATGGTGGTATCTTGTGCGTCTGGTATCACCATTCACAACACTCTCAAATGATTTAGACTGGCTCTTTAAGATCTTCCAATACAGAAAATATTTGGAGAAAACCAGGAGAACAGTATACTCAATGCAACTTATTTTGCCGGTCAATGTATGTTTTTCGTTTAATTACATTTGCCAAAATAAAATATATCAAAAATTAAAAATTTAAATTTAAATTTTTATGTAAAAGGTTGTGCTTATTATTTTTTTCTCTAATTGGATTGTTTTTGGTAAATGTTTTCAGGATGTTAGTATACATAATGCCTTAGCAGTATTTACTTGCATTTTAATTGCAAGACATTGTTTCTCTCTTGAAGATTTCGTTGGAAGAGTTGCATTGCCAAGTTTACTTAAGGTAAGTTATCACTGTTTATTTCTTCATCCATGACTTTATTATTATTTCCTTTTGTAGTACCATAATTAATCATTTCATTTTAAATTATATGTATATACTTTTCTCATACCATTTTATTGTTTTTATTATTATAGGGCATCACATATTTTGACAATACAGCTCATTAACTAGAAGAGTTAGAGGGGGACATTATATTAGCAAAAATATGTAAAATTGCCTCTGAAGAGATAATTAGTAAATAAGTGATATTCTTATCTGGCAAAGTTCATGTTGAGGTTTACCCAAAAGTCACTAAGCATTGCAGCAGAACTTTTTTATATATTATATAAAAGTTAACCTTACTAATTTAACTTCAAGAACCACACGACTCTTCATATGAGTTGGAAGCTAAAAACCATTCTTTTAAATAATTTTCTCATTCACCTGGTAAATACAAAGATTGGTAGTGTATTTTGTTGAGCTAAAAAAAATAGAAACAGTGCTGATGTTCTTCACTTCGGATAAGTTTAACACACATATTTTCGAGTGAAGGGCTAATAAAAACACACAAAAAAGTGTTTTTTTCTGATGTGAACGATACATCTAATCTAAAAAAATTATTGCTATGCTAGTTAAAAAAAAATCATAGCAAAGAATTCTTTGCTGTGGCTTTTCTCAGTGTAGGTATTTTGGATAACTTTTTCTTGCTAAAAACGTATATGTTGTAATAATAGGTAAGCAACAAGAATGAATAAAATAATAAAAACCATTTGAAATGTCTAAATAATGCATTACCGTTTTAAATCGATAATAACGATAACAATAATTATAACAACTTCATGTCACATTCACCTGAATAAGTAACCGGGGCACTTAAAAAAGAAAAAAAAAAGTACTTGATAATATGGCTAACCTGAGAACCTGGCAGATACTGGTAGGATAAAATTTGCAATAAATGAAAAACAGTAAAAGATAAGATACAACATATCTATATATCTGAAATCACAAAAAATCACAGAGTTCAAAAATGTAAAAAAATGGAACACTATCAATTAAAAAAAAATGTAAGTTTGGTTTGTCCTGCTTTCATGGGACCACCTGTATATTCTTTACAGAGATTATAAAAGAGTTCATTTTATTTACTACAACTTTTATTTGAAAAATAAACAAAACATAGGGGTGGACCTTTTCGTTGGATAACCCTGCACATGTATATCTGAAAACCCCAAAAAAATGCTATCAAAAAATAACAACAAAATTTACTTATGTGTTCTTACCCTAAATCAAATAATATAATTTATATGCCATAACTAAACATTACTAGGTGTACATAACTTTTTTTTTCAATTTTTGTTTCAATTCGTTAACAATGTACGTTTTTACCCAATAAGAATCAAACAAATTTGTTGTATCCAAATTATAATTATTGCACAGTTATGATGGAATTCACAATAGGTTTAATACATCTGGAAATATTTCCATTGTAAAATGTTTACAAACTGGATCATTGCTCATCTGTATAATTATTTAAGTTCACTTCATACCCATATTCATATCACGATGAAGTCTCATAGTTTTAACATATGCATAATAATTTTCAGCCTCCTGATAACATGAAAGCTGCTTACATGCCCCCTACTGCAGACGTTAGTAGTGAATGTGTTACTGTTCGGTGTTCTTTGTTCCTTACATTTTTTTTTACCCAGTGTATGCACGTTTAAATAGAATAATAAGGGAAAAAAAATAAGAAAAAATATTTAATGTTTCATTTATTCAGATAATTGTCTCTTATGTGAAAATTATATCTTCTCTCTCCTAATGTCATTTTAAGTTTTACTTCAGGTTCAGGTAGTCTAATATTATGATTTTGCATTTTACATTGAAGGTTAAGTAGAAGAAAAACTCTCAGGTTTTTAATTAAACAGCTTTGTCTATAGATACTCCACGTTCAAAATTGCACTAATATTTGCATAGTTTAGTTAGTCATATATTATCGACATCATAAAAGAATGCCGTTATGACATCATTACAATTCATATGAATCAAATCAGCACGGGGTTGGTCAAATTCATGCCTGTTGAAATGATGTCCAGATATAAACAAACTTTACTTGTTGACAGGTGAAAAATTAAAAACAATCTACAATTTGTCCGTTAAAAGTCAGAATAATTTACTGATTTCGTCAATCTTTAAATTTGAACTAATTTATGTTTTTATATAATCTGAGAAAAAGGCAGATTGCTTGTAAATATTAACAATTAAATTTATATTGATTAACATTATTAAAAATACTGTCTGATGGCATTTTAGAAAAAGGATTTTGTATGTATTTTTAAGAATCCTTATTACACATTAAAACATACCTTTTGTCTTAAAGATTAACTATAGTTAGTTCTGAAAACATTTGTTTTTCATAAACAAAATCAATAAAATAAAGAAAACGGTAGTAATCAAACTCAAAAATAAACAAATCCAAATTTGACAATTGACATGCTCAAACAGGAAACCATGAAATTTGTGACAACGACGCTAGTCACAAGCGTTCGATCATATTTATCGATATTGTTCTCGCTTGTTACTGAGACGTATGAAATCAGGCTTTCTTTTTCGTCAAGGAAGTTCAGTTTTCATATAACGCATCAACAAAGTTAGTGTGGGATATTAACAGTCACATATAATGGACTTTCTTGCACTGGCTGTCTCGTTTTATTATTTTGTAAACAAAGAACGCTTCAAATTTGTGACGTAATGGCATTCTTTCATGATTTTGATTATATATTAAACCAGTCCTTAGACTCGATTTCCCAGTACAGGTTGAAGTTCAGAATATGAAAACACTCAAAATAGAAAAAATTGTCTTAACAATAAGACTGTTAAGCTCTACCTAAAACAATGAATAAAAACTATTTGCTGATAGTGTAAAATGTCAGGATTTATGGAAACTCCGGAAATTTTCAACATGATTTGCTGATAAAAATTAAATTCTGTATCTTAAAATGTTATGATATTCCTGAATAAAATGCAGACTGGTGATTCGTCTAAACAATATTCTAAAACTTAACCACGAATGAGTTACAGATACTATCATGCAAATTAAAATATGGTAGGAACGATGTTACCGCTAACATGCGCACGGTAACTTACAAATATATGAAAGTAGAAACGTTATTGTGGTAACGTAGCAACCCTGATGTATTTGTAGATACCATTAGACCATGTCAAAATGAATCCATTACTGAAGAACCCGCCCTTAGTGGAACTAAACTAAAAAAGTATTCTTACATCTCCGTTAAGTACTATAAATTCAATTATTATTATTTTCAATAAAAAAATGCCATCCTGAAGTAAAAACATTATCATAATATTTGAAAACCTCTAATCGCTGACCCTCTTTCAAATGTTTTATTGCTGTATATCTAAATGGTACACATAGAGCCTTAACAGAAATTGCATTTTTTACATAATACTTGTAGGTTAAGTCTCTGGATAATGGTGAAGGACGAGCAGAAGGTGGCATGAGATTAACTTGTCATTTGCTCCTACGGCTGTTCCGAACAGCAGAAGGCCCTCAACCAGGCCTTTATTCAGTTGGTTCGCCCCCTCTAACAGCTCCTAGACCACCCCTAGGCGTCCGACTAAGCTGTGACCGCCATCTTTTGGCAGCAGCACATAGAAATATACATGTAGGTCCTGTCTTGGCTGTGTTGAAGGCTGTGTTAATTGTTGGTGATGCCACTGCAAAGGAGGGTACAGAGTTAAGTCTCAGTAACATTCTTGGGACTAGTGATTTGCATAGTGGTACTGATGGACCTAGCTTGGACTTACCGTGAGTTGTTTAGTTTTGGTATAGTAGTTTAATTTTAAGGATAAACTGAACGACAGATTTTCAACATTTGTACTGTTTTATATTTGTTTCACAATTTTTAATTATTTTCTAGTACATAGGTTGTCCAACAATTGATTGTATTAAAAAAATGTGTGGAGTGACCACACCAAAATGAGAAAAGATGATTTTAGTAAACTATGTGTCCATAAACCACTTCTTTCTGAGGTGTTTGTTGATCCGAACAACTTGCATTATGCGGATAGTGATTGAAGTACAAAACCGAAGCAGAAACACAGAAAAATTTAAAGAAGGAAGCATTAAAAGGAATCATGTCATATACCCAAAAAAAAAAAAAAAACGCAGCTTAGACACTGGTGTTGCGGAATTATTGTTCCTCAACAGTGCAGCATAACTCAAAGATTGGGGTATATCACTTTGTACCTTTTGTTTATTTGTTCAGTCCATATTCCATTCCTTTAGCTACTATGTGCTGATGAGGAACACTAATTTTGAAACATTGGTGTCCGTAGCTATCATGTTCCTTTTTGGGGTCTAAGGCATGATTCCCTATGTATTTGATCTTGAACACCATGAAGTCTAACTTTGTTATAAAATATTTCCTTACAACAGTTGCTACAACCGTCTCCTATTAACCTCCAAATAACTGTTCGCTTATTACAACTAAAATAGGTTATAATTCACAAGTGGGTGATTTGCAGACACATATTTACTATTTTCTTTTCTTTTCTCTTCTCGCAAATTGTTGTCTGATATCCTGAATAGATATGGCTAAATTCACAGTGCAGTGAATCAAGCCTGTCAAAGAAAAAATAAAGATTTTAATTATCGTTTGTACCAACACTCATTTAAAAACCTGTAGCTATTATAAAATGAAAATTTAAAAGTTGTCAGTTTATCTTTATTTTTATTTAATGAGTTGGATTTTCTTTTATATTTTTTACTAAGACTAGAAGTATTGCATTCGTTAAAGAAGATTTTTAAGTTGAATTTGGTTATTTTTCTGTCCTGTCAGGATAAACGTGGATGTATGCGGATCGAGGACAACGCATAGGTTTGTCGATATGATCATAATAATAATAATAATCATAAGCTTTGCTTTGATTGTGTCACCCCTATGCTTGCACATTTTATTGTTTGTCTCTATCCCCGTCGCAAATGCTTTACATACACACATACCTAAAAATTAGGGGGTTTTCTAGTCCATCCACCCTTTATATCCCGTCTAACAATTGTCGTAATCAATTATTTAGAAAATTTAGTTAAGATGGAAATATCTCCACTTTAAAAAAATTACCAAATATATTGGGTCACTCAACCTATATAGGTTTGATTTTTTTTTCTTTTTTTTTTTGCATTTTTTTTGTCCTTGGATTATTTTATAGAATTAAATGATAACTAAACTGCTTAAGTAAAATATTAAGGTCTTGTGGAGGAAACTGTAAGGTTTTTAAAAAATACCACTAAATTTTTTTTGTAGGAATGGTAACTTATTGGTAAGTTATGGAGGTAAGTTACAGTAATGTTGCCTACCAGTAATTTTTAAAATTCGTTTTTGTCCATACCATCAAGATGGCCATTTTGATATCAAATACATAGGTGTATTTTTCTGTATTTATGTTCGCAATATTTACACTTGCTAAACTTTATGTTCCTCACAAAACTTTTTTTATAATTAGTCTTAGTATTATGGACTCACACGGGTACCACTTCCCTAATTTATAATTTTCTTTACTTAATTTTTATGGAAAAATAATGAAAATGTAAAGACTGTCTGGGGGACTACCAAACCTTCCGATGTTTAGTCATAACTAGAGTTGGCAAAGATGCGCCGCAGGACATAGGCGTACGCATCATATTAAGTGTAATAAAAAAAATTAACTAGTAATAAAAGCAATAAACTGTTACAATTTATAACAATGTATGCACAACATACCCTCTTAACTAGCTTGGTTATCAGAAACTGGAAAAGATCTGTAAAAACTTTGCAGCATCATGTATGTTTCTATGATTGTCTCTTTTGAGAACGACCGTTCGACATCTATTGATGTAATACAAGCATACTTAAAATAGTCTTTGAACTCACTTAACGGATCTGCAGATGCACCATTAGTACCATCACTTTGTCTTAATCTGGTAAAATCGTTGTCTTGCTGTAACACACGTGCGAACTTTTCTCCAACGGGCTCATTTTTTTTGCGTCACTTATACAGGGTGAACACCAACTTATCTGTGTAATTTTAAGAGATGGTAGGCCCCTTAATGTTAAATCGATATACAAAAAATAAACGAAATATACCCAGTAGTTTTCGGGAGAAAGAATAAATTAAATTACTCCAACATTTTGACATCTTATTAACTGACCTATCTCAACCGAAAAGATATTAGGATAGGTTCGATGACTACGACATTGATCTTGTTTTTTACAATAGTTGGTTCACTACTTTTTGCCATAGCATGTTTATAACATAATCCCTTCAAACACGCCGAACGTTGATCTCGACGAAAATGAAAATCGGCACCGTTTGTGCGGCTTAAATAAATGCCGCACAAACGGTGCCGACGTAATAATGAGTGCCACTAACAGGGCCGACCTGAAGTGAATTTATGGAATTTTTTTCCGGTTGATAAATAAATGTAATACATTTTTGTAAAGTTCGGTGCACTTTGTCGCCGTGAATCTACTGCTCCTTGCCTTTTTTGTGATGTTTTTATGATGAATGAAATAGGGAGGGGATAAAGTTATACTGCAGGAGCTTTTTGCTAAACATTTAGTTACGTTATTGTTAGTAATTGATAAGGTTACTATTTTTTATTTACTTAATTCGTTGTTTAAAATGGCGCAAGATTTTTATTTTTGGTGCCACATAAAATCCATAGTGTACCAAGAAGTTGAAAATGTAGAAGACTTACAAAATCGAATTGTTGGTGCTGCAAATTTAATTCGTGGACAGATAAACATGTTTGAGAATGTACGTAGAAGTTAGATAAGAAGGGCTCAACTGTGTGTGCAGGTTGGTGGTGACAATTTTGAACGCTTATTGTAACATGGCTACTCTTGTGACTACCTAATAAATTTAGAAAATTGTCAAGTGTTAATAAGTTATGAAACTAATTAAATTAAAATAAGTTTTGTAAATTGTTAGTGAAAATAATTGCTGTGAAACGTGAGTCCTGAATACGCCTCTGTCTCTATATTCGCACGTGGTCGAATATGAAAGCCCGCCGAATAGCCGCTTATGATAACTAGAGATGGGGCGGTAGCGATAAATTACTTCGTTTCCAGGATTGATGCCAGGTGATGTGTTACAGCGTAGATATCTATGTAAATATATCTTACCTTGTGGTTATTTTGGAGAGTTCAGTAACATTCAAATTGATGGGAAGGTCGCCGGGATAGGACAAAAAAGAAAGAAACTAATTCAGTTCAATCGCTAACGTTTCCGTTTCGCCTATAATTTAGTCTTGTTCTATTGTTCTGAGCTCTGAAATGACAATTGACAATATAAATTATATTGTTCAGAGCTCTGAAGAAGACTAAATTATAGTCTAAACGTTAGCAATTGAATTGAATTAGTTTTTATCTTTTTTGTCCTATCCCCGCGAACTTCCCATCAATTAATATTTTTTAAGGACACAAAGATATCCCTTGTAACATCCAAGGTTAATACAAAGAGGGCTGAAAGTATTGTTGAATGTAACACTAACACACACATGTATTTTTAACTAGCGATCACAAGAATAAAATTATAATATGAATATTAATGCACCCACTAAAACATTTGCCACCTTCCAGCCGCAAGCATTGGTGGTTTCATTAATGTTAATCGAGACATATGTGTCAATCACTTCAGAATTTTTTTTTGTAAATATACTTTTTATGACTGTTTGAGGAAGTCTAAAGTTACAGGCAATACTGATGCATATATTTCTTTAATAATAGGAAATATGATTATTTAGTTTCATAAAATTGCACCAAATATTGATATTTCTTATTAATAAAAAAATAAAAATAAAATATGCATCAGTATTGCCTGCAATTTTGTATATTAAATCTATATGGTATTTAAGACAAACTATTTTTTTTTCATTTTTCTTTCTCTTTCTATAGAAAATTTTTAACAGTGATTTAAACTTTTATATTGGCATTCAAGGCTATGAGGGTGTGCTAATGTCATCTTAATGTTTGCTTGATCTTGCACGAAAGCACATTTTTACTGCTTGTGCAGTATAATTATCTGCTGTTAAATTTTAACTCTCAAATCACTAAATCTACAAGTTTACTTAATTCTCTGAAGGAATTAAACATGTTTTCTGTATGCACCTATTGTCTACTTTAAGCCCTGACTTGTATTATATAAAATATTCTTTTTCAAACAGCTTGTCAGTGATACTAAAATTACTAAAATCTAACATGGGGCAGCAGGCGTAATTGTGACAATATAGTGCCTTTCCTGCCAAGATATGGTAGTAAGTAATTGTTTTTTATAGCTGTAAGCCATCCAGTTACCTGATAAAAAAAGCCTTTAATATTTTGTTCCCATCTTTCTAAAGAAAACAGATTTATTACATAGTACATACAAATATCTGTATATTTTATCATTTCATATTGTTTGGGAATATTTCATTAGGTGTTTACGATATAATATATGTACGTAAAAGTCGTCTCTGAATTTTATCGCTACATCCCAATCTCTAGTCATAACAAAAAATCAAAATTTCCTGGGTCAAAAAAAAATTTTTTCATTACATTTTTCTGCTCATCATGGAAAAGAAATATTTTACAAATATTTTACTGTTGATCTAGAAGTAATCTATGGCTATGAATTTTTGCCACTTTTTTTTAGATTTTTTAAAATTCTTTTTTGTGCAGAACTTTTTTATTTGGTACTGATAGTCATGCCTTAAGGTATTGCCTAGGTTCCATACTCCGACATTGAGATATGAATAGCCTAAATCCACCAACTGCCACTGCCATTTTGATCATCAATTTTAAAAATGATTTTTTTTTGTGTAATCTATGTTTAAAACAAAAAGTTAGCATTGTTATCAAAATACACTTGTCATGTTTATAATCATAATAAAGCTTCTGAAAATAATCTAAGGAAAGGAAAAAAAATCGCATTTTTTGTGATGTAAATTCAATTAACGTTCTTATAAATCCTAAATATGTTATTTTTCTATTATTTAATTATATTTGTTTATAAGAGAAACAGTTTTTCCAAAAATAATTATGTTTTGTAAATAACCTTATTAGATTTAAGAAAAAAATTGGGAAAGGAGTGACTGTTGTTTATATTATGAATGATTGTTAATAAACTTTCTTTCCCTTATGTTAATATATCTGTCGTGTACTAATGAATAATGTATGTGTTATGTGTTTTTAATACAATTAAAAGTAATTAACAACGAATTTTTAATGTGTCTTAGACGTAAGATTTACCTCTGTAAAAAAATATACTAGAAAGACATTTTACGAAATGTTTTAAGGTGATTAAGTGGTCTCAGAGGTTTGGTAAGAAGGGGGAGGTATTTAATTTTTGAAACATTGTATAGAAAATGGGCTTGTATTTTGTGTCTCTCCCGTATTTATAGAAAATTATCTATCGGTATATTAATATTTGCTGTAAAATTGTAATACCTTTAATAAAATATATTTAAATTTAAATGTTAATCATATTATGTTTCTCAAGATAACAAGATTATATGTACGGGGTGAACCCGCGAGATATCCCACACCCCTTTTCTCCATTATTTTTGGCGTTAGAAAAGACGTTTCAAAAAACAAATTGTAGGAAATTTTATGAATTCTTTTATGATAACTTCTGTAAATATACATGGTGCTGCATAAAAGTGTGTACTTATATTTTTTAAATAGAACACCCATATATTTTTAGTTTTTTGAAATCTATGTTTTATTACGATTCTAGTGATATCACATATATATATTACATGTTATATATTTGCATCATTTGTTTGGAAGATACAAACTGTTAAAATATCGAATTAAAATGAAGTAGAAACAAAATGTCACATTTCTAGAAGCCTATGGAAAAATAAATAAGCGTCTAAATAATTAAATATCTGTCAGTCTATTAACTATATTCTGTTGTCATAACTTGTGTGTGAAATATTTCTATTAAATAAAATCATGTGTTATTCTGAAAATGAACGCAGGAATATACTCGAAACATATTTTAACAGCTTGTATCTTCCAAATGAATAAGGCAAATAACATATATATATCACTGGAATAGTAATAAAACATAGATTTCATAAAACTAAAAATATAGGGTGTTCTATTTAAAAAAAATACAAGTTGGGTTGGTCACATTTTTATGAAACACCATGTATAATCAGTGAGGTCATTGTATAATAAGATTCTTTAAATTTTGTTTTTGTTTTTATTAGGTTGGTGGCATATGTGACCCAAGTTATACATTTCTACTTTTGAATATGAAAATTTATTCCTGAATACTGAATAATTTTGTACTAGCCTAAATTGTGTATATTTAAGGTAACTTAAATTATGCGGTATGAAATGCATTAAACTGATTATTACTTAGGGCCAGTTGTACAAATGTGGTTCACCCAAAGCTCAGGTGAACTTAGTTTAAAATCCAAAGATACCATTGTTGAAACAATCGTAACCTTGGAGTTAAAACCAAGTTCAACGGAACTTTGGCTGAACTGCATTGGTACAACTGGCCCTTATTATAGTTTATTTCTTATTTAAAAAGAGTAATAAATACTGTGATAGGCAAAACATTTACTATCGACATCACGAAGGATTGCCATTATGTCATAAATTTATTTCTCATCTACAACAGAATGTTGTAGCGTTCTTTGCTTTCAAAATAATAGAACGAGCGAGACAGCACAAGGGACTGTGCTCCGTTTAACGTTGTTGATGCGTTATACGGAAACCTAACCTACTTGACGAAAAAGAGAGGACACGATTTTGTATGTCTCAATAATATCAATCAACTTATAGAACGCTTTTGACTAGCGTCGTTATTACATGTTTCATAGTTTTCTGTTTCTGCCTGTCAGCAGTTTGATTGTTACCGTTTTCTTTAATTTATTGATTTTTACATATGAAAAATAGTTTTCCTCAGAACTAACGATAGTTAATCTTCAAAACAAAAGGTTTATTGGTTTTTTGCATATGAAAAACAGTTTTCTTCAGAAGTAATGATAGTTAATCTTCAAAACAAAAGGTATATTTCAATGTATACATTGGACGATTCATTACAATGAATCTTAAAAGTACATACAAAATCCTGATAGTTTTTTTCTAGATCTTTTCCGAGATAGTTGATATGAGAAAAATTGCTTAATTCGCACTCTTAAACATTAGTTTTATCTCTAATAAATTATTTTCAACTAATAAATTATTTTCAACAAGAAAAAAAAATAAAGGACCTGTACTTAAAGTTTATTGCTGATGCATTTATGTTTAATTTGTTTTATTTTTAATATTGTTATAGCATGTTGCTAAACATTTCACTAAAAAACGTATGGAATAAATTATTCTAATCTTTAACAGACAAATTGTAGGTTATGTTGTTACTGTCAACAAGTAAAGTTTGTTTATATCTGGATGTCATTTCAATAAGCATGAATTTGCCTCTGCTGATTTGATTCATGTGAATTATAACTTTGATGTAACAGCAATCTTTCATAATGTCAATAGTATGTGTAATTTTAAAAGGATTTTGAGTAAACCGAAATTTTACTAAATGGATTGCACTGACTTTGCATAAATAATAATAATATAAGTTATTGAGAATAAGAAACAGACTATAACAATCTTCTCAAAAATGTGTATAAATAGTGGCTGGAAAGACACAAAGAGCTCTTTTCCTGTAAAATATTAAAGACACAATTGTTTAGATGAAACCAAAATTTATTGTCAGTTTATTTTAGGCAATCCAGCACAGGTAATGCTGAAAGCACCGCGTCTCTATCGGCTTTTGCTTGTCACGTGCTTCGAGAAATTTGCTCACAACAATGGGTACTTGAAAGATGTCTTTGTCATCCTGAAGAGTTGTGCGACATGGATAATTTATTGGATCCATTATTGTCTCACTCACAAGCCCAACGATTGTTGCACATGATTTGTTACCCAGATGCAGGCTCAAGCATAGATGATTTGGATCAAAAGTCTATGATTAGCAGAATTTTAGAGGTTATTGAAATAATATTTTAAGTGTTATAAGTGTAATAAAAAACAACTTGTTTTGCAGAATTTAGAACAGTGGACTCTTAGAATGTCCTGGCTTGATCTTCAATTAATGTTCAAACAATTCAGCCCAAATTCACCAGAGCTCTCCCAGTGGTTGGATACGGTTGCAAAGGCGGCCATAGATGTATTTCAGCTAAATGCTCCTTACGGAAATTCCCCTAGATCTGAAGAGAAAAAGACTGAAAGCAAAAAACAACAGAACTCAATATGGCTGGTGGCACCACTTGTTTCGAAATTACCCAGCACAGTACAAGGTAGGGTGTTAAAGGTAGCTGGACAGGTTTTGGAGAGTGGAGGCTGGTGCAAAGAACAAAAGAATAAGGGGAGATGCAGCGGTGAAAGTCAGAGTTTATTAAGTCATCAGCCTTTCTTAAGTTTGGTGTTGACTTGCCTTAAAGGCCAAGAAGAAGGGCAGCGAGAGGGATTGTTATCATCATTGCATCAACAGCTGTCACAGGTAAGTTAATAAATTTTTTGTATAAAATTCTAGTTCTCTATAAAAAAAAAGGAAATACAAAAAGATAGTCTTAGTTTATTAAATATAATCATATTATATGTGGCCATTTTCAGCTTGTCCAGCAGGCGAAGGAAGGCAACTTACAGGACATCTGCAGCAATGACAGAACTTTAGATGGTTTACAACTACGTTTCGCCTTGGTTGGGGGGGTGTTTGAGGCATTCCAAAGAAATCCATCTGCCACAACTGACTGGGCCATACTACTTGTTCAACTTGTAACGTATGGTCTGATTGATCTCCACACACATAACGACTTGTTCACGGTCGTTATTGACATGTTGGCGACTTTGATACATTCTGCAAAAGCAACTGACAGCCAGGTATTAGTTAAAAAAAATAAATAATTCTGTTACTCTTTTCATCATCTAATAGTAAATAAAATCAAAATATGACTTCCTAACCCAAGTAGCGTTTTTGGTCTTATAAGAAACGTAACCACGTCGTCACGACCTAAAATATGACATTTAGACGTGACGACCTTGTTACAGCTCTTTTATGACCAAATTTGGATGGTTGGGAAAGGGCTGTCACTACTTTTCATACGACTTCCATGTGACTTAATTGGATATGACCTTTATAGAACTATTAGGTCGCGTCCTAAGAATTGATTGTGATATTGTCGTATTGATACGACCTATGATCTAATATTTGTTCAAACATGAAAAAAAGAACTTAACGAATCAGTATGTATTGTATATATTCTACCTATACGTATGTCTTGTATGCATCCGTTTATAATACGGATAAATAAAACGTTAATAATCAAACCGTATTGAGTATGAAACAAAGTACCTAAGTCGTGTTATTATACAAAAATTATAAATGTTTAAATCGATTTCTAGCCATGTTATGATGCCAAAACTGCTAGGAATTTTTTTTACTGTACAAAGGCAATGATAACCCGAAAAAATACAACTCGCTTTCCAAATAATGAAAAATCAAAGAAAATTTAAGAAATTATGAAAAACAAACATATTATAAACATTGGTTTAAAAGGGTTAGAATGTGTATATATATTTGTAGAGCATAATTGATAATATCGAAGAAATGTATTATATAATCAAATTTCTATGTAATAAACCTACAAATTAAATTGAAAGTTTTAATATTTTTGTTTGTTCAACATGGATGCCAAATTTCTAACAAAAAGTATGGCCGAAATTGCTTATGACCTAATAGTTATAAATTTATATGTGAAACTACCAAACAGTCATATAAAATCATAGAAATATTGAATGTGTAAATGTAAATTAATTTAGGTCTTTATGTTCCATGTAATATTTATTTAAACAAAGAAAACTAAGAAGGAAACAAACTACTAACTCACTAAGCAACTTCATTATTGTAGACTGTTTTTAACTTACTCTAGTCATTTTATATTTTTGAAACGATCTTATTCATACAGAAGTAATATGATCGACTGCCCAATGGCGTGGTCATACCGTTCACGTGACTTAACTGTCATTTCATATAACAATATTGTCATTTTGCATGCTTTAAACTACCTTTGAGTCTTATCTTTACATCTGATGGTTTCATGGGTGACTCGCGGATATTTTTTGGTGAAAAAAAAAGTAAAAAAAAAGCACATAAGCACACTTGATATCATTTAATAGTTATGCTACATACATGCAAGAAATATGAAATTTGGTGCAAATTTGTTAAATAATTTTGGATTCCGAAAGTGTAAAATTTTATTGTGTGTGTTGAGGTTATGCGCGATCAGAGCCGTTTCTAGAGTCTTTTGCAACCGGAGACGCTCTGAGGCCCCTATACATGAGAAAATTAAGTGAGGGGGGTTAACGCAATGAAACGAATTTCTTAAATTTTGACCACACGCAGGCATTTATCTAAAAACTGGGTTTCCGGGCTTCCCAAAAAGAAAAGAATCATCGGCTAAAAGTTTGACTACTTACATTTATCTAAAAACTGGTTGGTTGAACTTAGGTAGTTTGAAAACAAATGAGGATGAACGCATCTTTAAACTTTGTTTAAGATGTTCATTCTCTTTTATTCATAGACTAACATTGACCAAAAAAATTTGTTAATTTTTATTAATGATTCATGAATCATATCGAAGTCGTATTGAACCTCTGTTACGATTACCACTTTTTGGAGCGCCATATTTCTGTTCATGGGTAGTGTCGAGGTCGTTTTCAATGTTAATATAACTTCTGTTATTGCTATCAATTTTTGGACGCCATATTTTCATTTATGGGCCCTATGGAAGTCGTATTCAAAATCAATATAGCCTCTTTAACAACTCCCCCTCAATTTTAGGTACTATTTTGCCTCAAAGTTCTATTGAGGTCTTATCATGTTTTTTAATGACCTTTGCACAACTATATTTCTACAAGGTCATAATAAAGTCATATTATTTTTTTAACACCCTTTATACAACTATATTCCTTAAGTCATGTTAAGGGTTGTAAACTCAAAATTTAATTAGAATATGTTGATATTTAGGATGATAGTAGAAAAATGTACCCCAACCTCTTGAAGAAGTTAAAAAAAGAAATTGGAGAAAAGCAAAATGCCTCGTTACAGCACATCAGACAGCTACTTCCCTTACCGAGAATCACTACTGAAGTCATAGCTGTTGAACCTGCTGGTTCGATAACTGATAGCAAAGGCAACAAAATCAGCTTCGATAGTGTTGATAAAAAACATGATCTACAGGTAAGAAATGCCATAGATACTTTTTTGGATCAATTCATCAATTTTGGAGCATTTACCTGAGTTACATGTTATGTTATTGTTCCTATAACTTACTAAAATAACAGATGTCAAACATCATTTTTGTTTATTTGCAGGTTACAGATAAGCAACGTGTCAGCAACTGGGATATACTGGAAGGCATGAAGAACCCAGCACCCCTTTCATGGTCCTGGTTTGGTGCAGTAAGATTGGAAAGAAAGCCTTTGGCATGTGAAGATACACATAGACTTTTAAAGTTCCACACGCACAACCTTCAAAGGCCGGCATCACACTATTTGGATCCTCCACCATTACCCCCAGAGGATTTAGAACCCATACCTGATAAGCCTGTAAGTAGAATAATTTCATACCTGCTCGTGTGGATTTTTAAGTACTATACAATATTTTAACGCATGAAAAACTAAATGGTATAATTTATTTTGAAATGTCATTTCACTTTGGCTGCATTGACATGGAATAGAATTTTTTATTTTCTATTAGCGACATTTTATAGTGACTCCTGCACCTAACCGTAATTTACAATTTGCATTAACATTTGAAAATGATGTAAATTTGATAGTGGAGATGTGGATTTCGTGGAAAAGTAAAATTAGGGACACGTTTCCATAGACATATCCGGACGTAACCTTAAATGTATTTGAGATATAGCAATAATTGGTACAACCAATTAAATAGAGTTTGAAAATTTAAACCTAAATAAATTTAAATAAAAAGAAAAGTTGTGATAAACCCACCATTTTAATTCTGGTTGCAGAGTTACCTTAGTGCAAAGGCAAACCATAAGGCGATTAAGTAAATATGTTTCTGCATATATGACACAATTTTCTTGTGGTTATTTTGGCGAGTTCGGTAACATCCAAAGTTTATATGCTGAAAGTATTGGTCAATGTAACACTAACACACATGTATTTTTAATTAACGGTCACAAGAGTAAAAGTTTATTACTAATATTTGTTGCAAATGTTCCGGAGTCAATCTCTGGAACCTCACATTAAAAATTTATTTGTATTGGCGCATACTTAAAATATGTGAAATTTTTCAGAAACTTCACATTTATGTCTTGTGTAGAAAAGTCTACTTCTTAGTCTTTGCCATTTAAAGGGTCATCTCAGGTGTGACATCTGCCACCCCACAGACAGGGAAATGCAGATTTTCATAAATAGCTAACCCTCAGGATATTATTATTATTATTAATGTTAATATTAGATAACTTATTTATGCCTTTTACTTATTAATTTCTTTTAATTTTATCGTCAAGAAAGATATATATTTCCTTAAATGTGGCTATAAATTCTCCATTTTGGCAACACTGCTCAAACTTTAAAACCACTATTTACAAAATTTACTGAGTGTGCGCATCCTGCTTTCCCAATGGAATTAAAGTCTATTCACTTAAACATTGCGGTGGTGGGTTGGACTTAGTGAGCCCGATTTACAATGGGCAAAGTAATTGCTTATTTCCAGGCATAATAAATATATCATTGTTGGTTACTTATTTATTACCAGGCATAAAAAAATATTTCAAAGCATTAGAATTAAGATAAATGCCTTTTAAGTTTATTGAATTAGTGGAAAAATATTTCAACAGAGTGTACATACGTAATTTATTCACAAAAACAAGAAATGTCTTTTATTGGTTAGCAGTGGAAAGAAACAAAATAACAAAAATAAAATTGACATATTTCCGTTAAAGTTTTGAAATTAAAATGACTGGTTATGCTGAAATAAGAACATCCTAATTTAATAAAAAATTTCGTTTTAGCTATAAAAAAGCCAAACGTCTTAAAAATTTTCGTTACTTTTTATTTTGTACCCATAAGAAATAATGTCAGAAAATAAAACAATTTTAAATTCTACCTGCTTTACAGCGGACCAACTTTTTGCTGCACAATTTTCATACCTATTTCTTCTCTATTTTAATATAAAGCAATATGCTGCATTTTGAGCATTTAGTACTACTGACCGGTGTAAAAAATGATTAAAATATATACCATATTATACTCTGTTCATTCATATGAGCACATAAAAAACTGTTTACCTGGAATCGCAGAGCGCTCTTTTGTCGATTGTCAGTCTTGCTTAGTTCTCTAGCATAGGCGCGCGGTGCATTATAAATGCACAAAATGTATTTATGCAATGAATATTGAATTAACCGCTATCGGAACTTTGCACTAGTGTATATCTGCCTGCCGTCTGCATCAATCATCAGCGCGCATTTTGTTCCCTATCCTGGCTAACACTGCAAAGTCTATGTGAATAGACTTTAAGTGCGTTCTTTCTAACTAAGATTTCAGTTAATCTGGGTAGTTTTATGGTTATGGAGGTTACATCAAATGAAATTGTGCTTTTATTTATGAAGTGTCACCATAAAACAACTTAAATTAGCTGAGATCTCAGTTAGAAAGAACAGACAAATGTCCAGAAGAACTAACGGTAATGGTAATGGTGCTGGAGGCTGACGCTTGGCAAGTAGGCCGCAGACGTGCCCTTTTTACCAATCCCCAGTTGTCCCCTCAGCCATGTGCTTCTCTTGCTCCTTTGTTAAATCTTTCCAACCTTCCAATGAAGGGCAGGATGTCACTCATTGCGAGGGACCTCATCTCCCTTAGAAGCGCATCAGAACCGAAGATACTATGTCTCATGCGCCCAAATGCTTCACACTGTCCTAGAAAATGGTAAGATGTTTCTTCACTACTCCCACATCCTGAACATGTAGGATCTTCCTCAATACCTATCAATGATAGATGCCTCCTAATTCTGCAGGCCCTGTTGGTCCTCCAATGCTTCTTCAGTGTCTCGTGGTCCCACTCATTGAAGGCCGTTGTGACCTGCCTTCTTGTAATACCTAACATAGGCTCAGGCCCGAGACAGGGTTCCTTGGCTCCAAGTCTAGCCATTTCATCGGCCTTCTCGTTGTCTGGAACTCCGGTATGTCGCGGGACCCACACCAGTCACACTTGTTTATGCCTGGCAAGCTCTTCTAAGGCGTCCCCATACTCCTGAACAAAAACTGATCTCGTCCTGGGGGAGCACCACTTTTAAAGCAACCTTGCTATCGAAGAAGATGTATACCATCTGTTCTGTCCCGTTCCTAACCTCAGTCTTACCCGCCAACGCTAGGATGGCGTAAACCTCTGCCTGGAAGACCGTGATGTACGAACCTAGAGCAAAGCTCACCTGTACTCATTTGCCTTCCGGATATATTCCCACCCTGGAGAACGGTCTAATGGTCACCTGATATCCGTCTGTAATAGCACACCAGAGAGTTCGGGTAGAAGTCAATTCTTCCTTCACTCCACTCCTCCCAACTGGAAAGAGTGAGAGTATATTTCCTTTCCAACCTTAGCTGATCTTTTGCTTCTCTCACCTTTAGGACAGATGGAGATTTCCTTCTCCGCCAGTCCAGCAATTGCTGTGCGACCTTCAGCTCTGCGTGAACACTGCCAGCTCCCAGAATCACGTATTCTCAGATAGGCCGCCATAACCTCCCTCTTTATCCAAGAGAGAAGCATTGGCAAACCTAGCAGAACCTCCAGAGCCGCTATCAGTGTCGTCCTCATTTTGCCAGTTATAAGCTAGACAGGCTAGTCTCTGGACTTTTATCAGCTTTTGGGACGTGATCGCTCTGTCCATGCTCGGCCACCAGACCACGGATCCATATTGGAGCCTCGGTCTGATGTCCGCCATGTACAGCCAATGTAGGATCCGTGGGTTGAGGCCCCAGTTCCTATATACTGCTCGGCGCAATTGCCAGAAGGTTGCAGTCAACTTTTTGATGACGTCGATCTGCGGCCCACATGACAGTTTACTATCTAGGGTCACTCCCAGGTATCTAACCTCCCGCGCAAGCGCGAGAGCTTTACCGTACATGATTGGTGCCCTAAAATCCTCTATTTTTCTTCTCTTGGTGAAAAGGATCATCTCAGTCATGGATGGATTGACTTAGAGACCTATTTCGCACCACCATCTTTCTATTATTCTACAGGCTACCTGCGTTCTGTTGCAAACGACGTAAATGAATCGGCCGGTCACTAGGACCAGCTCGTTGGTCGCATATGCTAGCATATAGAATCCTTCCGAAGTTAGGTGCTCCAAGAGACCATCCATTATTAGATACCATAGAAGGGGTGATAGGCAGCTGCCCCTCACCCCAACGTCTAACTGACAGTCTCCTAAAGCAGCACTTACTCGTCTCTCTTCCAGTGCAGATTTCACCCATCTGACCAGTACTGGAGCAATATCCCTAGTCTGAACAGCATCGCAGATAGTAGTAGTCCTTACTTTATCGAAGGCTCCCTCAATATCGAAAAATACTGCTAGGGTGACTTCCTTATGCAGGAGGGCCCTTTCTACTAATTTTGTTGTCATATTTCAATTTTACTTGAAATTTCTAAAATGTTCAACTTAGATGAGGAAACGCGCATTGAGTGCATAGTTTTGTGTTATTTAAAATAATGCTGATTCCGTCAATAAGACTTTTTATAATATAATAAACAAGATATATCATATTTATTCTCAAGCATTTATTCGTGCAAGCATAATAAAAATATGTGTTATTTAAAATAATGCTAATTCCGTCAATATGATTTTTTTGTAATATAATAAACAAGATATATCATATCTTATTTATGCACAAGCATTTATTCATGCAAGCATAATAAAATATGTTAAATAAGAAGTATTTTTGTGGAATAAAGGTGATTTATTCATTTTTAAAGAAAATTAAGGTAATTTTTTACAAAGGACAACGAAATTTTATAAAATGGCTACCTCTACATTTTTGGTTACGTGTTATGTTTTTGCCTTGCAAGCACTTACTGCCTGAGAAAATTAGGTAAAAAAATGACTCTTTGCAGACGGTGATAAAGGTCATACTGGCCCATGATGGCGGACTTGCTCAATTGTGTTATTAATAAAGAAGGAAAATAAGCTCAACGTTTGTATGTAAAGGATTCTGCACTTTTCCTATGTAAAATAGGTACGACCAGAACATTTTGTATATTACAAAATGTCCGATTAAAAAAAAATCTTAGCATAATTGCTTGCAGAACATGAATTTCGATTAAAAATATTTCCACTCCACTATACTTTTCGAGGTGTTGGATTATAAAATGACAAAATATAAAATTTTTCCACTGCCATTATTACTATTTATTCATAGGTTTATTAGTTTAATAATATAAATAGGGATTCTTTGAATACTGTATTTAAACAGTCAAACACATTCACTATTTGTATGCTACTTGTTGAAAATGCATGAAAACACGATTTTTCAAACAATGTTGCAAATTTAACAGCAGTAATTAGGGACATTTTTATTGTCATATTGATAGCATTACTGCTAGTGTCAAGACTCAAAGTCTACTGCACATTTGAATATCTTTGTATTCCATATTTCTTTCATTTCAATTTAGCCAAAGTGATATGAAATTTGCTGCTTTTGAATCTCTTTTGCTTTTAATACGTTATCTAAAGGGTTTGTTTAGTTTTCATTGTTTGTTGTCAAAATAAAAATTATCAAAATTAGATAAAATCCATCGAGAATATGATTATATGAATGTATTGCTAAATGTAGAAAATATCTTCGATACAGATGAAATCATGAGGGTGCAAACACAGTAGTACACCCAAGAATTACCAACCCATTTGACTACAAAAACGTGCAAAGCCAGCCTAGATGCAGTATCGCATCAGTTATTCTGAACCGCACACACCGATTCGCGTCTGTGAATCCCTCTCTGCTGCTAATAGTCAAATGTAAATTGTGTATACTAATGACCATGTTTGCTCCTTCCTGGTTTAAGGAATATTTATCCTGTACTGTTAGACACATTTATTTTCTAAATCTGACAACATTGCTAGGATCTCGGTTAAAAGAACAACTTTTTATTTATCCAATATTGGCAACAATTGAAAATATCTTTTTAAATATATTATATGGGAACTTTCGTAAATGTTATGCTATCCTAATATGATCACATTAGTAGAGATCGGGAGGTAGCGATAGTGACATCAATTCCAGGGTTGACGCTAGGTGATGTGTCACCGCGTAAATATGTGCATGCATATATGACACAATAGGTGCTTTCATTTTACCTACCAGTTGTAGCTAACTTAAGTTGCTTTACGGTTACGTAGACTATAAAAAAAAATTATTATTTTATTTATGCAGTGTAACCGTAAAACAACTTAACTAAGATTAGTGGTAGAAATAAAAAGCATCTAACCTTGTGGTTATTTTGGCGAGTTCGGTAACATCCAAAGTTAATACAAAGAAGGCTGAAAGTATTGAACACTAGCACACACATGTATTTTTAACTTGCGATCACGAATAAAAGTATATTAATAATATTAATGCACCCACTAAAACATCTGCCACCTTCCAGCCACAAGCAAGATGGTGTCATCCACGCTAATCCAGATGTATAAGTCATTCAGTTCAGAGTAATTCTTTTGTTGAATACTGCCACATCTCCATGATAAATATTTTTTCATAGTGTCGTTTCTGATGGCACCTGAACATTGTTATACTGTCAACTAATACACTTTTTAAAAAGTTAACGAGAAATTTAAAAAAAGTTAACCTCTGTTGTCTTTAATTTTGCACTGTTTAGATATCTATGTGTTATTCACATAGACGTTTTTAAATACCACTTATATTTCAAGTGTATTCCAATGACCTCGAAGTCATTGGTGTATTCATTTCAACATGGGGCAGTGGGCGTAAACACACGGTCCGCTACTCATATCTATGAATTGCTATTGGACACTAAATAACGATCCCGTCTGTCAGTAATTGTTTTTTATAACTGCAAGCTGCCCAATTACCTGACAAAAACCTTTAATTTTTTGTTCCCATAGATTTATTGCAGGGTACCTACCTACATAAGAATATTTTATCATTTCATAAAGTTTGGGAATATTTCATTAGGTGTTTACAATACAATAATCTGGGATTTATCACTACCTCCCGATCTCTACTGATCAGTAGTATTTCCTCCCTATTTTAAAAAGTTTTAAACGAAGGAAAATAAGGAGCTCGGTAATGCAACATAAAGTGACAAACGTAGTTGGCCTACTGCCTTTACCGCGATAAAGGCGAGGGTAGTGGTTATGTGTCTGCGTTTTTTCATCAGTGTAACCCCCACTCGTACAGCTCCAACTTAGGATTTGGAGGTTGTCTAATTTTTGTGGTATTTATGTTGTGTTTATTATACAGTGTGTCCCCGGATGGATTTTACAACAGGAAAAACTTTTTTTATTTTTGATTTTATGACAAAAAGTTCCTCTATGAAAATGGCATTAATAAAAAAATACGATTGCAATTAATAAATATGAAAGTTTGTGCCCCAAAAGTTAATAATGTGAAAAAGATTCAAGAGCAAAGTACCATTAGGTTTAATATTACAGTAAAGTGCCAAATAAAAAGTTTCTTCACCCAGTGAATACAAATTTAAAAGTTTATTGAAAAATTTTATAGGGTGAAATTTAATCTTTTTTTTTTTTTTTTTATTTGATGCGGATCGATTTGGAGACACTTTCTTAGTTTCATCTAGAATGACTTTTTGTCATACATCCACAAATAAGAAGGTTTGAAAATTTTTCCATGTCGATCTGTATTAAATACAAAAAAAAAAAATTTCAGCCTATAAAAATTTTTCAATAAAATTTTAAATTTTATTTACTGGGCAATTCTAAAAGACTGTTTTATTTGGCATTTTACTGTAACATTAAACCTACGGGTACTTTACTCTTGAGCCTTTTTCACATTATTCTACTTCTGGGGCTTCCTGTACACAAACTTTCATATTTTTTGTTAATTGCAATCATATTTTTTAAGAAAGCATGTTCATAAAGAATAACTTTTAATCGTCAAATCAAAAAAAGAAAGTTTTTCCTCTTGTAAAATCAATCCGAGGACACATTGTACGTTGTTCTAGTTAAGATCGAGTTGGAACGGATAACATTTATGAAATTTCCATATGACATTTACTGCAGTTTTTACAACAATAAAGTCAATAATTGAAATGCAGTAATGTATGAGGTGAACGCTTTTATATGCATTATTTTCCAACTTTTTTTTATGGCTCTCTAAATGTAAAATTTGTGGAGTAGTATTTCTGTATGCTTAAAATGCCCCCCATCCTCCATTCCTTATGTTGAAACCTTTCGAGCACCTCCCTAGTTTGTGTTAGCTTTGTGTTCACTATAAACCTACAGCTAAAGGACATTGACCTGAAGGCTGACACCCCATCATCGGTGGATCAAAGCCCTGCAGGGGCGATTGGAAAGGGACGTGGCAAGGGAAGAAAGCCTAGGAAACCCAAGTCAGGCCAGGGTCAAATGCACGTAAATTCAATGGCAATGGGACAGTCACCCTTGGGACAAGGAAATCCTGGAATGTCTATGCCGGTACAAGGAAATAATCCACAAATGGGACATAATATGGGTGCTTATGGGCAAGCACCAGGTATGCAACAGCAAGGACAGCAATATGGAGGGAATGCTGGTCAGCAGCAGTGGTACAATCAGAGTCAGAATCCACAGCAGGGTTATTATCCTCCTATGCCTGGTAATGTATCATATTTTATTGATTTGTATTGTATAATATACCATTGATGTCTTATGTTTGTTTCTGTTTGGATGGACGTTGCAGTATATCACTAGCCGAGGTTTTTCTTTGAATTTTTCTCAGCATCCATATGTTCTATATAACTTCAATGCACTAGGGAATAATCAATAAAAAGTTTGTATATATATATATATATATATATATGTATATACATATAGAAACTTGATTTTTTTTTAACATAAGTAAACTAGACAAAAAAGTCTAAACCGGAAGTTTTTTTTTTGGAATATACAGGGTAGGCCAAGACGATTCTACAGGGTTAAGTATCATTTTTTTTAAATGAAATGCCATGTATATCAGAACATGGTTTGAAACCTCTTTGTGGCCTCCTTTCACTCCTGTATTATTAGTGACTTTCTCCCAACCACTTGGATGTAATGATTTTTTTTTTTTTTTTTGAAATTATACCATTTACACAATCACAACTATCGATTTTACGAAAAAACATGTTAGTACCAGTTATTAGATATCTATGTGGTGACATTCAGCCATTTTCAATTCCTAAAAGTATACAGAGTGGCCAAAAAGGATTTTTAAATTTACAACTTTTTGAACTAGATTTTCTCAATTTTTTTCAAATGGAACACCCTGTCTATTTTTTTGGGCGATGTGATGTAGGATTGAAAAACGCTATTTGTGACCATTTTCAATTTATTGAACAATAACAGCAAAATTCAGCAATAAAAATTAAAAATGAGGGTTTTTTTTCAAATAATTCAAAAGAAGGTATTATAATAACCGTGTTACACGATGTCCATAAAAACATCACACCAACAACAATCCAAAATTTGAAGGAAAGGATAATAAATGCTTTTAGAAGTATCACTCCGACAATTTTATAAAGAGTAGAAACCTCATTCCAAAGACGCATAGAAATGTGTGTCAATTAAAACGGGCAACATGTGGAGCACTTTTTATAATATCCTCTCTTGAATTACAAAAAAAAATATATTTCTAATTTTTATTGCTGAACTTTGCAGTTATTGTTCAATAAATCGAAAATGGTTACAAATAGCCATACGGATGTATGTACAAAAAAATATTCGTTTTTCAATTCTACATCACATTCTCCAAAAATATACAATGTGTTCCATTTGAAAAAATTGAGAAAATTTAGTTCAAATAGTAGTAAATTTAAAAGTAATTTTTGGCCACTCTGTATACTTTTAGGAAGTGAAAATGGCTAAATGTCATCACACAGATGTCTCATAACTGGTACTAACATATTTTTTTCTTAAAATAGATAATTGTCACTGTAGTGATTGTTTTAATATACACGTGTAAAAGGCATAATTTCAACAAAAAAAATCATTACATCTAAGTGGTTGGGAGAGAGTCAATAATAATACAGAGGTGGAAGGAGGCCACAGAGGTTTTAAAAAATGTTCTGATATACATGACATTCCATTTAAAAAAATTTTAGTTGACCCTGTAGAATCGTCATGGCTCACCTTTTATATTCGAAAATAATTTCCGGTTATAGATTTTTTTTGTCTAGTTTATGTTTTTAAATCAAGTTTCTAGCTATCATGGAACTCAACATATCGAAGTCGGATGCACTATTGCTCCACCCTGTATATATGGACTATTCAGTCAGGAGTTATAGGTCAACATCATCTGTAAATTTTTATGTCGATGAGTAGTTGATATTGGAATTGAAAGTGTTAAAGATATGGGGCACACGAAATTTGTCACTTATGCTTATGTTTTACATTCTCTCTCGAAGAGATATATAGGGATGTTAATGTAATCACACCGAAAATAAAAATCCGAGTTTTAGACATATGTTCACGTTTTGTCGTGATATCTGAGGAACAGAACAGTGTTACAGTTTTTTTGTTAGATTTGTATATCCCTAACTTGGATTTGAAAGTTTTTCAACCTTATTGGTACAGAGGGGATGCCAAATTTTCACAAAAAATGTTGCTTAGATTTTGTATAAACAAGGGTCAAAAAATTATAAATAAATTCTAAGCAATATACAATTATCAAATTCTACAATATTTTTTTTCTAAAATGCTTTTAAGAAATGTTTTTAAGAAAAAAAAATGTTTTATTCAATTTAAATATTTATGTTCAGAGTCGTTTGTAGTAATAATAATAATAATAAATTTACTGTTCAAAAATATATACGATTAATAGAAAATCTAGTTGTCAGTAGCACAACGTGTATGTTCTGTGATTCCCATTAAAAGCATTTTATTTTATTATGTTAATATTTTTATTATACTATTCATTAATTAATCCAATAAACATTCAATAGGAAATTTAAGGGCTGACACTTCAGACGAATTTTTGTGCAAAAAAAAAGGTATAGAAACAAAATGTATCTATCAGAAATCATGTCTGAAAAATCATGAAAAACTGAAATATATGAAATTTGTTTTTTACTTGTAATTTATTTATTTTTTTGAAAATTGATGAAAGCGCAATTTAATTAATGTTAAATTAAACATAATAGAAATTCTTTAATAAAGTTCTCCTTTATTTGACATAATATACGCATGCGCATTTCATATGTAAATATATTTTTTTTTATTAAAATACAGGCCACCTCTATTTAATTTAAGTACGGGAAAAGAAATTTTTCATTTAAAGCACTTTCTGCCAATTTAATCTCAAAACTAACAACCTAATCTATAATTTGTTAAAAATATGTTGTTTTAAACTATTTTGAAGACTTTTTCACTCAACTTGTTCTGTTGCTTTGTTTTGGGTGATGTTTCTTGTGAGTTTCTTAAAGTAATGATACCAGAAATATATAAAAATCGACTACGGTTTAAATATGAGGATGATGTTATTCTTCTCCAAGAAATAGTGCCTCAAAAGTGTGGCTACTTCTAATTATTCGTCTATATTCATATTGTAGAAAAGTTATAATTTGGAAATTTGATGTACAAATACTAACACTTAAAAGTTTTTAAAAACAACACTGCACAGCACACACAAAATAGAACAAATTTGTGGAATAAATAATAAATTTTTAAGTTAAGTGCAATTTTCATTTATCTTTAATATCTATCTATCAATGCCATTAATTTGGCGTACTTGTCAAAATAAAGTATGAAGCAAGAAGGACATCGCAATAACACAACACTCTTAAAAACCGAATACAAAATTGTAATACAGGATACTTTGAGGTCTCTTCAAAATAATTTGAATATAATAATTACCTCAGATTAATTATTAATCTGAGATAATTACTGAATTTTAAATTGTTCACAAAAACCTATCAAAGTTGGCTGTTACTGTTAATTATAAAACTTCATTGTCAAAATTGATATTTAGCTGTTTCTGAAATTAGTGGCAAATAAAATTATAGTCAGGTATGTTTCTCCTAAATATATACATATTAAGTCATTGAAATACATGTAACATAGTTCATTTCTAAATTTAACATGTTAATTCACAAATCTCCTTTTTTTTATTTCAGAATTTCATAAATACAGTGAGTTTTTGAAAACATTTTATTATGATCGTCTGAAATGAATTGCATCAGGCAGCGTGTACAACATTTTCATTACACTGATATCCATATATAATGTGAACACACCACCGTATAACGAACGTTGTTTTTTATTTTATGATTTTGTTGACCTCGATCTGTTATACAGTGAATTTAAGAATACCTTTCGTTAACGTGAACAAATTGCTAACAGGAACAGACGTTTTATTTTATTCACATTATCGAGTGTGTATTTAACAGCTATTAAATGCTGTTTCTTCATTAATTTTCGAATTTCTTACTGTAAATACTGATTTTTTAAGAAAAAATAACATTTGCAGCAGTGGAATTACAGTTTGTGGCACTTCGCTCTCAATATCTAAGACAGTATAGGCCTTTGCATATTACTAACTTGAAATTTATATTCTACAAGCAAGAACAGGGTATACTAAAAAAATTAAGTATCAGTATTATTGAAGTAACATTTTATTGTTATAATTAAATTATATACATCTCAAGCTTTCAATATCAATATCTACATATGGATTTATAATCATTGACATGGCTGAAGGGTCGTGGCCATTTGCAGAGTGTCACAAAACCACATAAATCTGGAAAAAAATCGTAGATCCAGTGGCGGCTGGTGGATTTAGGTTATCAATATTTCAATATTGTAACATGGAACCCAAACAATATTTTAAGGCACGATTGTCGTACAGGAAGATTTGCAAAAAAATTGGAAAAAAATTTCAGAAAAAAAAGTTACAAAAATGCGCTGGCACTCCAGATTACTTCTAGACTATTAGTGAAATATTTGCAAACTGTTTTTTCTTTCGTAATCAGAAGGAAGATCCCGTTTTTTTTTTCGAAAATTTTAATTTTGTGCCTTCGAATATTGCTTCGGTTCCATGCTCCAATATATAACCTAAGTATAACATAAATCCACCAGTTGCCACTGGATGATTCACATTACTTCAATAATGTTTATTTTTATTTTCTAACAAAAATTATCACACAAGAACCATAAGGTTCTAAGTGACATTTAGCTCAAAACTGAGATTCCATCTTTCTGGTTTAATAAATAAACTAAAATTTATATTATATTTCCATTTTTTTACTAAATTATACTTTACAGTCATTAGGTACTAAATACAAGTGTAAAAATTAGTTAATTGTCATATAATTCCTACAATTTTGGGTAAATTTAAACCATTCTACATGCATCATGCCGGGCAGATAAGGGATTACTTCGTTCCATATGTTCCACATATAAAAATGGAACCAAAGTAACTTTTCTAGAAATTAGTTCTCCTGTAGAAACAGTAAATTGTTATTTAGAACCATGTAATTCTCATGTGACGAAATGTTATGCAATATATTTTGTTTTTAAAAATTAAAAAGCAAATTAAATTTATTTAATTACTAATTAAATTTATAATATCGTCGTTTTCATTTGAAACTATATCGTCACATAATATATTAAAAACATCCAACTTTATCTGATTTATAAAAACTCACGTCACAAATAAGAAAGCACCGAGTTTTAGTTATGAATGAAGATTTTAATCTAATTTCGCCTCAAAATAAGACATCATATTTTATGGAACGTGACACATAATCTCACTTGTTGAGTAAAAACATTTATATGACCCCACTACATAGCTCAAATATTTTGAAGAACAATGGGGTTTGGACATACGTAATTCTAATATCGATTTTTCAGTTTATCTCCGTGATAATTCCAACATATATGTGTATTTGAATATTGGGTTGGGGTGTTATAAACAGTCCCAAATTCGATGCTCACTATTGGTATTTTCTTTGTTTAAGAGATACAGATTTGGTTAAATGGGGAGTTTTGAGGAATTTCATGACAAACTTAGAACCATTTACAAAAATTTTCCACCTGCCACAGATTTTGAAAAAAAATTTAAAAGACCAAAATTACGGTTTTTGATTTTTCCTTAACTTCTTTATTTTTGATTATTTTTTAAATCTGACGTTTTCTACCTATTATAATGCTAGACATTAATGTTTTCACGTTTTCATTGCACAGCCTACTATTTTCAGCAATTAAAAATTAAAATTTGTTAATTTTATCACAACGGATATATGATTGCAAACAAAATCGATAATTTCGTTTTTTTTTTAAATTTTTTTGAAAATCTACAGCAGATGGAAAATGTTTGTAAGTAGTTTTGTTTTGTCATGAAATTTTTCAAAACTTTGCCTATTTAACCGAACCTGTATCTCTTATAATAACAAAGATATCAATAGTGAGTCTCAAATTTAGGACAGATTCTATACTAGTGCATTGAAATTAAACAGAGCACATGGCTGCTCAAATTTAGTGTATAGGCAAGGAGAACCAAATGTCAATAAAGTGATTAATATCGAAAAACTTAACTGTTTAATATTCCAATATTTAAATTAATAGATTTTTCTGTTGTAGTTTATGAGTGTATAGAAACTTTATGTATAAGAAAGAAAATTTCATATTAAAACTCCTGATTTTCCATTTTAAATCCCACTACATCCTTCATATCCAATTTATTTTTGGTCCTTTTAAACGTATTTTTTCCTCAACTTTCAAATCGCACTGATTCAACCCTTAAATGAGAACGTTATTTTATTCTAGTTAATCGGTTTGAAAGGCCTCCTCAGCAAATTAACCAATCAAAACAAGCTCTCTCTAATATGCTTCGGTCAAGGCACCCTCTGAATACGTTCATACCAGGGATACAAAATACTCCAAATTCTGGACCACCGTCAGCCAATTACGGGCAAATGCAGCAAAGAAGCTTTCCGAGGCAGGCTATAAGACAACCACATAGTTCAATTCAACCAAATCAGGTAATAATAAAAAACTTTAAAAATACATTTGAAGAACTAGTTTCCATAATTGACCTTTCTAGTCTGTACCGATTCTGGTAAATTACAGAGGTAGTGTGGAGATAGTAGGATTAGTTTCTCCATTAGGATTATCAAGTATTTCCAAAATCAGTGTTGAAAGATACTGATTGTAGTAGCAGATATAGGTGGACATTAAATAAATAGAATGAGAATTAGTGGGGTCAAATAATAAAACAAATAAAGAGATTCCGACAAATGCCTCAAAATTATTGCTTCTCATTAGCACAGCAACACTTTTCGATTAAAATGTTTGTCCTGAAATATCAATGAATTCTGGATAAAATTGTTCTTGCTTCAGTTGTGAAAATTCAGTTTAGATAATTTTAAAGATTTTTTTAAAAAGGTACTCTACTTTTCATCTCTATAGCTTCCATTTATATTAAATTAAAAATAAAGATGGTTTGTTAAATTTAATAATCAAAAAATCAACACATAAATTAATAGTGATAGGTTTACTCCAGGAATGTTGAATATTTGGGAATATTAAATTTTCATAATTCCACACAGAATTTGTGTGTGAATAATAATAATATGTATGTGACCACCTTGGACACATTGCTATTTGACTAGTCAACCTAACCGTAACCTGACCGACCGGTCATGGTGACCGCGACTTAAGTGACTGCCAACTACATATTATACATTTTTACTTACAAATCTAACACTTATAATTAATAAATTTTGACAATTACATTTTAACTCTTCTCTGACAGTTTTCTAAGCTAATTCTTTGATTAAGGTGCCTTAGTCTAATATCATATAAGAACGTAATGATTTATTCATTTTAATAAATTCAAAATTACAAAATAAACCCAATAAACAGTATCATATTTCGTGCATTCACAGGACTTGTGCTTCGCTGTGACGACATTCGCAAACTGAATATGTTTGACAACAGAGCGTAGCATACAAGTATATGTGTGTTGTGGTACTTTTATAACTTTTAGACAAATTGTGCATGTTAATGTTTTAATTTTTAGGCAATGTTTCCTCAACAATATAGTGGCATGCAAAATAGCATGGGTCAACAGTATGGCAATTATGGAGGTAATCCTCAGTCCATGATACCAAGCAACATACAAAGCAGTCAACAAATGATGCAAGGGGCACAAGGTAACATGTTTGCTGGACAGCAGCAAGGTTTTGGTCAACCTAGGCCTGCTCAACCGGATTATAGGCAGATGGGGCAGAATCCGAGAGCCCCATATATGCAACAGGCACCGAACGTAACTATGAATACGAACATGAATACTATGGGTGGCATGGGTGCCGCCCAGGGCGGACCTGCACCGCCCTATTCCCGCACTGGTGCACAAAGTATGCAACCCAATGTACAAAATCAAAATCAATTCCAGCAGCAACAGCGAATGAGGCAACAGATGCTAGCCCTACAACAGCAACAGCAGCAGCAGCAACAACAGCAAGGAGGTCCTCAAGCAAATCAACCGTCACCTGCTCTAGTGGCACATTTACAAAGACAGCAAATGAATCCTAACCCATATCACCAACCACCGCCCTATAATATGTAGTAGTTTTATTAAAATTGTACTTGGACATATAGTTGATTAAATCATCATGTATATTTTTCTTTATAAAGGTGCCAGTGTGTGTAAAATTAGCTCACTATTGTTATCTTTTATTATTATGATAGATACAGGTTCATTTAAATGGGAAAGTTTTGAGGAATTTTATGACAAGATCTGAACCACTTACAAAAATTTTTCATGTTGCGGATTTTGAAAAAAATTCAAAAAAGTTAAATATTTAATTTTTTCTTGTAACTTTTACTTCCGCATCCCACAAAGTGAAGAAGTTATGCATTCGTGAAAAAAATGTTGAACATTTTTATTGTATTTCTGGACGAATCTCGACGAATTATGACGTAACACAAAATTTCAAAAATTACGTCGTGCAAATTTTGGGCAAGTGTGACCCCCCCCTGTCACATTTTGTCACGTTTAAAGATGCCCCCTAAATAAATTATGCCACAAATCCCCCCCCCTTCAGAATTAAGATGTATTCAGAAAAAAATTATCCTTCAAAAATTTATTTTCAAGTAAAATAATAATAATAATAATAAAAGTATTTTATTAGTTTCACCAAAAGGCCATCGACCGAGGTCTTTCAGCCTGTTACAACTGTTTAAAATAATTTACATACCATTTCATTTCAAGTAAATAAATAAACAAAAAACAAAAATAAATTCTTTAAATATTAACATATCATCCTTCAGGAGGGATGTAAAGCAGATGGTCTCTTGTCTATACTATAACTGACATGTAAAAGATCCCTACTCTGCAAAAAAAGGTTTCGCAAAATTTCAAGATTAAGGGTAGTTCATCTCCTGGTGTATGTGATTGGCCGTAGTAGGGGAAATAAACCGACATTAAATGAATGATTAAAAAAAAAAATTGTGTTAAAACTTATTGTTCACTGTTGGATCCATAAGCTTGGTCATTTGCTCATTTACATAGCTGACAAATTGAACAGTCAAATTGTAGAATATTGTCACTGATACCTCAAAAGTTACCTATGTTAATATCTGTATTTGAGATAAATTATATAGAAGTACAATATTATCACATCACGCAAGTATCTTCAATATCATGGCAAATAATCTGTTTGTATGCAAAACGTCTTATGTTCAAGTGCCAAATTAAACATCCCATTTCTTTGTATTACCTATATGCCAAATAAGAGCAATTATGATTTGCAACATGTTTTCTTGTTCTGGAAAAGTTCACTTATTTGACGTATGACACATCAAATGAAATATTTGTGTTGTTTTCATAAATCTTTAGCAGGTAAATATGACACAATACTCATGAATTATCAAGGTAAGTTTTTTTTGTGTTCATAACGATATTAGCAATGCAAGTTCCACTGAATATCTAAAAAAAAAAAAATTGACTGCTCACAATAGCTATTTGTGTATTAAGAGCGCAAAGTGATATATTGTCGCTCTGAGCGAGAAGTTTGACTAACTCGCGAGAGCGGCAATGTCACTTTGCGCACGAATTACACACAGGATTTTTTCTACAACCGGTGTTTTTATAAAAATGTTTGGTAAAAATAAATAATTATTGATAACCTCAAATTTGACAGTTCATATTTCAAAACGTGAGCATCAATTTGCGCTACAAATGTTTTTGTAGAAATGTTTGTTAAAATGGTATTTACTGTAAAATAAAATAAAAAATTGCTTTAGTACCTATTAATTATTTATTTAAATACTGTCATCTTATGATTTATATCTGTATAACAAAATTTAAATGTTTTGGGAATTCTCCTAATGCTTCCTCCTTCTTTAGTGGTGAAAAGCAAGGCGAAGAATTAAAGGTTATTAAATGTCTGTGTTTGATGATATATATGTAATACTTTGAAACGATTGTATTGTCTTCTGGGAAAATAATTATATTTGGTCGACATTTGTAGTAGACTTCTTTGAATCTTCTTAAACAAACCAATCTTTGACATGTCTTGGTCGCAGTTTTCAGTTAGGGCACTTAAGTATATTAAACTGGAATGGCATATTTCACCATGGCACAATTCTTTACAAGTATCACAAATTATACTTCAAAAATTTCCATTATCTGATAATAATTATAAGAATAAATTTATTTGACACAAATAGCTGTTTTAAGAATGTTTTGATACATCAAATAATTATTTGTTTATTTTTGTTAACAGCAGCGGCAAGCATGGTCTCCTATGTCCAAAACATAATATTCGTCTGTGCTATGCGAAAGCTTTATAAGTTAATTGAATTGGTAAAAATAGCTATTTCTACCACCTTTAGTAGCACAAAATTGTTAAAAAATAAAGTTGGTAATTTGTTTTATTTAACATAATAATGTAGTTATGTACCTATTTAAAATTGATATTATTTCTTTGAATTATTTATAAGAAAGTAAATTTCTACCCCCTTTAGTGGAAGAGAACTCCCCTAAGAACGAAATATTAGACTATCCAAACCTGTCAAATACCCTCAATGCTTACTTTTGTCAAAAGTCGCAGATACACTAGACGTTTCTTTATTATGGTTTCCATGGTAACTAAGCGTTTACATTGTCGCTCGGCGAGCGACGAAGTAAAAAAACGCTCGCTCGGAAAAGTGCAACTTTGCGCTTTCTTTTGGAAGCTCAAAGTTGTACTTTTCGGTTGTAGAAAAATAATTTTTCAATGATGCATGTGAACTTAGTAAAGGAGATATCACCAACTCTGGCTTGATTTTGGCTGATGCATAACTAGAGAATGGATCCGTCTTTGTGGGATTTAAACAGTTCAAATAGTTAATCATTAATCTTAATCAGTCAGATTAAATCCTCAGATTAATAAGATCAGTAACACACATAAGAGATACCTGATTTTTATGACCAATACATAAACAACAATTTGCATGTTTTCATATCAACATATCCAAAACAAATCAGGGGCGGCGTCAGGCTTCAGCGTTTATTTTAATGCTTTTGTATAACTTAAAACTTAATAGGTATACATAATTTGTTTGCTTGAGGAATGTATTTTTCAATGCTATTCTGCTGTTGCTATTTTAATCTCTGTTGTTTTTAGTGATTTTAAAGTTTTGTGATAGGGCACTGATTAATAATCGATTTTTAGTTATAAAGATTTATTTAGTGAATATTTATTGAGAAACAATGACTAATAAATGTGTAGTGTGTGGTCAAAGAGGAAAACAACGGAGTTGTATATCTTTCCACATGTAAGTAAACAAAACAAATCAGGGTCGGCATATTGCGTGAATGTGAAAGTGTGAAAACTGAAAAATGACTAAAATTAATATTAGCATTACAAAAAATAAAAAACATCTGGTTCAATTTAATTTTAACAGTAAAAAAATCCACTGTTTATTAAAAAAAGATACTTATACCAAACTATTTATTTTAACTTGAATGGAAAGTTCATTCATAAGGTTGCTCGCAAACTATAGATGTTTTAAAGTCTGTTGAAATTTTTTTTATTCAATTTTAAAGGTTGTTATAAAGTTTATTTTCAGATTTCCCAAGAATCTGGTGAGAAGAGAAAGTTGGCTGAAAGCTCTAAAAATGGAAAATGCCAATAAGTGGCACTACGTGTGTTCAGAACACTTAAAAAAAGTAATTATACTATTAAATGATATGGTTTAAAAGTCTTGAAAATCAGTACTGTTCTATTTTTCTGCTGGCAACACTATCACCTGGTTCGTCATACGTACTGTCCAGGTTATTAGAGAATTATATTAAAAATTAATAATATACTGAGTAGTCACTCATTTATACCGCATGAAATAATATAAAGTAGGTACCTACAAAGTATCAACTGTTTTGTTGATATGTTACTTTTATTGCAATGAAGTAGGTTTGTATATTTTAAAGAAATCTCACTTGTTTCAGCATTGAAAATTTAATTCCTTCGCCACCATTAGTACCCAAGCTAGCAAGGTATGTTTAATTTAAATATACAGTGCAGTGATCCAAAAAAAAAAATGTTTATATCACTGAACGCTACATTTAAAGAACTTAAAAATATCTACAATTTGATGTACCGGACATCGCCGTCGCTTAAAGAATAAAAAAAATAAAGACCAGGGGAGTTTAAACTGGCGGGCCATGTATATTTAAATTTTACATACCTTGTTACCTTGGGTACTAATGGTGGTGAAGGAATTAAATTTTCAATACTAAAACAAATGAGATTTCTTTAAAATATACAAACCTACATCACTGCAATAAAAGTAACATATCAACATCACAGTTGATGCTCTGTAGGTACCTATCTGCTTGATATTATTTCATGAGGTATGAATGAGTGACTACTTAGCATATTATTAATTTTCAATATGTCTACTAACCTGGACAGTACGTGTGATGAAGTGGTGATAGTGTTGCCAGGGGAAAAAATGAAACAGCATTGATTTTCAACACTTTTAATTCAGATCTTATAATCATTTTTTTAGTGTTGTGAACACACGTAGCGCCACTTACTGGCATTTTCCATTTTGAGAGCTTTCAGCCAACTTTCTCCTTTCCAGATTTTTGGGAAATCTGAAAATAAACACATTTTTTTAATAACAACCTTTAAAATTGAATTAAAAAAAAATATCAATTGACTTTAAAACATCTACAGTTTGCGAGCACCCTTAAGAATTAAATTTCCATTGAAGTTTTTGTACAAGTATCTTTTTTTGATAAAATGTGGATATTTTACTGTTCAAATGGAATCAAATATGTTTGTTTTTGTAAAGCTATCATTAATTTTAGTTATTTTTGAGCTTTCACACTTGCATTATGCCAGCGCTGATTTATTTTGTTTACTTACCCGTGAAACCACGTGGTTTTCCTCTTTGGCCACATACTACACACTTATTGGTCATTGTCCCAATAAATATTCACTAAATACATTTTTATAACTAAAAATCGATTAACCAGCACCAAATAACACAAAACTTCAAAATCACTTAAAAACACAGATTAAAATGACATGATTCTGACCAATAGGAATAAAACCAGCCATAATATTGACGTATGTCACATAGGATGTAGATGAATCGGAGAACTTTTTGTTTTGTTACTTATCTTCTAGTATTATTAATCTGAGAATAAATCAGTGATTGGCCTGACACCAAGCATGTGTCTGCTTAGTTCACTATCTTCGACTTTTTGTTCACCATACGACATGAATATGATCATTATTCTATCAATGGCATTCTTTGCTCCCGCTGAGAAACTATTTTCTTACAGTGGGCCGATATAGTTTCTCAGTGAGAACACCACGAAACAGTTTAAAAATAAACTCCAAATTGACACAATACATTTTTTTTCCCGTTTCATAGTTCAAAACCACTTCATTGGTCTTTTCTATATATTTATCTATAAATAAAAAAATAATGGAAATAGTACATTCATTTCATGAGAATTGTTTTGATTTTCTTTTTATTCATAATGAATATGTATGTCAGTCTTTTTTAAATTTAGTTATTGATCATCGCATGATTAATCATTAAATTTTTCTAATTTATGGTTAATCATTAATCAACTAATATTTCCAAGTTATGGGGGTTAATCACTAATCGTTAAAAATATTTCCAATGAAAAAATATTATTAATATTAATCCGAATAAACACATTGACTAATCATAGGGTGATTCGACCTGTTAACCGGACAGTACCGGTTCTCGGACATTTTAATTAAAACCAACCTTAATAGTAAAATCTCTCAATATTGTAGTTGCTTTTGCTAATACCAATATTAGGCCACCTTTCTCCCGCCTGAATTTAAATTTTCACCACCATGCGATGAAAATTGAAACTATTAACTCATTTCAAAGATGGTCACCAACGGACACAGGCAGGATATGTTTATATGAAGTGTTAGTTATAGTGAGCAAGAGTTCAAGAAATAGTAAGTATTATTGTTTATGTCTGCATGTTTTACATTATTTTGATTATGCATAATCAACTAACTTGATAATTTACTTTGTAAATGTATATTCATCAATTTTTCAAAGCATTTTGTAAGAAATAAGTGGCCGGTTAATTAGATGTCTCCTAATCGCTCGAACCTTTTCTCGGCCGGGGTGGCCGAGAACCAGTAATAAAAACAAAATATTTCTCACTCTTTTTAATGCATTGAACAAGAAGGTAGCTTATTTTCTATTTAATGAATATTGAAGTTGTTATGGTACATATCTAATACCAATTCTCGGCCACTACCTAGCGTTTAAAATTTTACTAGGTAACATTGTGTGTCCGAGAAAGGGATTACAAGATCCGTTTTCGGCCACGTTAAATTTATAATGTATTTTTGCGGCCGACGAATAGGCCAGCTATTCGGCCAATAAAGACATAACTAGATATCTATAGATATTTTGAATCCCTCATTCAATAGGTACCTATCTATTAATTATAGAAGAAGATTTACATAGTCATAGATATGAGAAGGAGGCATAAATGCAAAAAATGAAAAATAAATACTTTGTTAATTAAAGGATGCATGCAAACTGCCGGCTGCTTAATGTATCTATTTTCCACTTTTGCAACATGTTTTTTTTTGTCTTTTCAGATGGCATCCATAAAAAAACACAACTTTAAATCTAAACTAAAAAGGCAGTTATTTCAATACTCTGAAGATGCTTTACAACGAGCGGTACTTGAAATTAGAGATAACAATTTAGGCATCCGTGAAGCAAGTAGACAATTTAGCGTGCCAAAATCAACAATTCAAGATCGATTGAAGGGATGTAGTACTCCCAAGAAGATAAGAAAACCAGGACCACAGCCCCTCCTCACTGTAGAAGGGGAGGACAAAATAGCTGCGTGGGTACTTAATTTAGCGAAATGTGGCTTTCCAGTAACAAAATTGCAATTAATTGAGACGGCAACAAAAATTATGAAAGATACGGGAAAACAACATTTATTAAAAAAAGGAAAGCTCGGTGAAAGATGGTATCTTAATTTCATTAAACGGCATCCTAAAATATCAATTAGAGAAGCAGAGTATAAGTAAAGCCAGAGCAATCCTTACTGAAGAAGCTATAAGACTATGGTTCTCTGAATTAGAAAAATATTTAAAGGAAAATGAATGGAGTTCTGTTGTGGAAGATCCTACAAGAGTCTTTAACGGAGATGAGTCTGGTTTTTCTTTATGCCCTAAGACAGGGAAATCCTTGCTCCAAAAGGATGGAAAAATCTTTATGTCATAAAAACTGGCAATGAAAAAGAGAATTTAACAGTTCTTGTTCTTTTTTAACGCCAGTGGAAATATATGTCCACCGATAGTGGTATTTCCGTATGTAAGACCGCCTAAAACATTAACTGACAATATGCCCGACAATTGGATATTGGGGAAGAGTGATTCGGGTTGGATGAAGGGGGAAGTTTTTTATGAATACTTTGCAAATACATTTGATAATTGGGTTGTGAGCAACAACATTACGAAACCCATATTAGTGTTCTTAGATGGTCATCGCTCACATATGACTCTAGCATTGAGTGAGTTCTGCGATAAAAATCAAATTATTTTATATGCACTTCCCCCTAATGCCACCCATATCATTCAACCTGCAGATGTGAGTGTTTTTCGCCCTTTGAAACAAGAATGGAAAAAAACCGTTAAAAACTGGCAATCCCGACCTGAAAATATAAATTCAGTCATAACAAAGATTAATTTCTGCAAAGTTTTCAAGGAAACATTGGATAACATTGATATGACGGATTATATCAAGAATGGATTTCGTAAATGTGGTCTCTTTCCTTTAGATCCCAATAATGTGGATTACACCAAATGTGTCAAAAATACCCTAGAGCAGATAACACTTCTGCCTTCAACTACCTCTGAAAATATTACAATAAATGACTGCAAATCTGCTGAGAAAGTTATTCAATATTTGAAGACGAAATTTAATAATTCCAGAATTGATATCAATACGATTTTAGAAGAAATATCTAGAATAAAAAATAATTTTAAAGAATCTAATCTGAATGAAAATCCTCCATCGTCTGTACCAGTTGGCAGCTTAATACCAATGGATACCCTTGAAATTATTCCATTACATAACATAATTGTAAGCGATACTCAGTTTGACCAAAACTATGATAGAAATTTTGAAACAAATCAAATACATCAATCAGAAAAACGGACTGACTATTCAGAAGAAACTGATATTGTTGAATCTAATAATGAAATAGCAGAACCATTGGAACCACTATTGGAGCCTATAGATACCAATACAGGAAAAAGTTCTGACTATTCAAAAGTAACTGATATTGTTGAATCCAATAATAAAATAGTAGAACCATCGGAATCTATAGACACCAATAAAGAAATAATCGATAGAAGAACCCCCCCTAGTGAAGAAACACATGCGAATATTTTGGAAGAATATGTTAATAACGCAAACACAGAAACTAATAAAGTCGTGTCTAGCCATCAAATGGGAGATCCATTTAGTGTTCACTTATTCTATCCACAACCTATGAACAAATCTCAAGAAAAAAAACGAGAAAAACTCCCGAGTGCAATAAGTTCGAAGGCGTGGAGAGAGTATTATGAACGGAAAGAAAAGGAAAAACAAGAGAAAATAGACCAAGCTAAGCTGAGGAAGGAACAAAGAGAGGCGCGAAAAGATCTAAAAGGAAAAGCAAAACAAAAGAAAAAGGTGAAAAAAAATGTGAAAGACAAAGAAAATATAGAAGAGAAAGAAAATGTAGAGAATGATGAAATTATAAAAGATAAAATTCCTTGTGCCATGTGCAATGAAGAGTTGGAAAGTGATGTAGACGATGATGACGACAAAAATATAGGATGTGATTACTGCCCTAGTTGGTTTCATCTAAAATGTACATCATTTTTTGGTCGCCTGAATTATATGCAAGCTGCAACTGAAAATTATAAATGTGATAACTGTTCCTAAACTAAAAGAATACCTATTCAGCGATTTTATGTAGGTACCAACAATTTATTTTATTATTTGATTTTTTGTTTTTATTATAGGAATTTCTAAGTGTTTTGCACTTGTATTGACGTACTTGATTTTGAACGATAGGTATACCAGTCTAAATAATAAATATTTTTCCAACGCCTTGTGTTTTCTTTTTCTATTCAATTATTACCAGTGGACGAAAAAAGGGTGTCTTCGGCCAGGTGGCCGAGGACCGGGTATGTAACGTCCGGTAATCAGCAGCTCCTGGCCGAGAACCAGTAAACAATACATACTTCATTATTTAATTATTTAACAATCATAATATGTAATGATTATAAAAATTGATCAATTGACTAGATTATGCACGATTTAGTGAAGCTATAATTCAGAGTTTTCAACAGAAAATATCCACGAAACATTTTCAAATCAAATATATCAATACATAAAGACACGAACTGGCCGAGAACAGGTCGAATCACCCTATTTAATCAAACTTTTTTTTCCCTTCATGAGCAGAACTGGATTTAAAAAAACCTTATACCAACAAATATTACCAAAAAATCGAATACAAAATTAATATTATCCACTGCAGTTTATTTCTATACTAAATATTTACACCAATTCGTTTCTATGGAATAATTATGCAAACATTACTTTTTTTGATTCAGTAATGAAGCAGCTCACCTTTGACCCTTACAATTTTGTTAAGAAATCAATTCTTTAAACAGTGATGTGATAAAGTCATCCCCACCATTTAGTATTTCATTTGCATTCAGTGTAAATATAAATAGCAACACTTTCTAACTTACATTTAAAAAAAATATATATTACATCAGAATAAATGATACAAAAATTATAGGCGTCAAACTTTATTGTACACCTTTAAAAAAGAAAAAAAAACATTACTTGGCTTTCTTAGATTTAATTTTACGCATATAAAATTCAAGTTCCTTTCCTTCTAGTACATAACCATCAGCCCTGCCACACTGTCCAGGTCTTGACGCCAAACAAGCTAAAAAAAAAAAAGTTGATTTAATATCCTATTATAATAATTACCATGGGTGTATGATTATCAAAAATAACTATCAGAGTAACTATGACAAGCTAAATCATCGATCACATGGCGTATTCAAGACGAATAATACCTTAAAACGTGAACTCGCTCAAGTTTTTTCATCATGAAAATAATATACTTATATAATTATCGATAAGCTGCCCATGAATGTGCAAAAAAGAATAGGCATATGGGAAACTTTTATTAAGAAAAAGATGTAAAACTTTTGAAAATGATCCCAAACAGTAAGAACATTAAAATGCTCACTTGCTCATAATCACGTACACATTAAGTCAAATAATAAACAAAGTTCTAGATACTAGTGAATACATCTAATAAAAAGGGAATATACATTTTTGATTTGGTCACATGCCCCCAAGAGTGGAGAGGGTTAATTTACAAAATTCAGTAAATATTGGTCAGATATAGTGTGTTCTACTGGAAATACAATATATTTTAGACTAATATGGTTTGTTCTTTGGAATATAGGAACAAAGTTACTGTAAAACAAACAAGCGATGGCGAGCGGTCGCGCAGATATCGTTACGCCCTACTCAAAGATAATTGGTGAGACAAACTAAATTAGAATACCAATGGTGTATAAGTTATAATAAATTAATGTGAATGCAAACAAAATACTTACATAAAGAAGTAGTAATTATTATCCAATCACTACATTGCTATCATAGGTTAACAGCTGTTAATACAAGTATTTGACATTTACTATAAAAACAACATAGGATATTATAACAGATAACCACAAAGATGAAGTTAATATGTAACGCCTCTGAATAATGCATTTGTTATTCTGCTCTAGCCAAGGAGTGGGGTAACGTTGAAATTTGGTCAACGGCGCATAACCACCGCTCGCCATCACTCGTCTGTTTTGCAGTACTTACCCAACAATCTTCCTGTCTGGAATTGTTCTTCAAGGGCAGGTTCTACTTTAGATGTCTTTTGTCTGGTTTCATATTTCTTTTGAACTTTCTTGCTACGCTTTTTGTTTAAAATAGCTTCCTCCTCGGTAGTCTGAAAAATAGATTTATTAATTTATCAGAAAACACGTTTGTGGAATACAAATAAAATAAGAAAATATCAGTAGTTAGCAACAACAGTTTTAATCACCAGAATCAGATGACACGCATGAAAACATCATTTATCAGTTCTTTAGTTAAAAGGAAATTAGTGAATTAGTAAAGCAGGAAAATTTTTATTTATGACTGGATGCTGCTAACACAATAAACATTTCCATAAGTAGTAAGCAACATCTGAAGAAAAAATCTGCAGATTATTATATTAAAATAAACAATATTAATATACATATAATACTAACTACGTTGTCGTAAATTACACACACACAACATAGTACATTATCCATTTCATCAAGCAATGCAATTTGGTAGATGGTTGGCGGCAGTTAGTTCACATTACCATGTGCTGCCCATATAATGTATTAAAGCTAACTATATGAGAGGACGTGTGCTAGTATGAAATATGCGATACAGCAAAATTCAGGTGTCTACCTACAAACCGAGATATGTAGCGTCTGGCAAGGATGCATCAATTCTATACTTTATCGTAGCTTATCTTACACATGGGTGTATATCTCTTGGCACAGTTTTTCAGTAGAGGCAAAATAAAATTAGTTCTAATCAAATCAAAGTATGCTGATACTTTGATTTGATTTTAATTTTTGTTTACGTTAACAGTCAGGAAAACTGTATCTTCTAAAGTATGTCATTTTATGGCATATTTAAAAAGAATCAGACTTAATTTGCATTACCTATCTCAAAATGACCATTTTTTTTGAGTTACTCCCCTTTGTAAGATAAGCAACAGTATGTGTAACAAACACTTCCGCCATTTAGAAAAAGAATACGAGCGATGGCCGAGAACTAAGATGAAATGAGATAGATTTGTTAAGAGCAAGGCAGGCAACTTATAATAAACTCACAGTTGCAGTCTGTGCCCCACCAGCTACCTACTACGACACATATCATGACTCATTTGGCATCTTACACGGTATTTAAATGTTTAAGAAATGAAAACTTACCAATTTCGCTCCCTTCTTGCGTCCCAAGGGCAAAACATAATGTCCTTCATACCACTGCCTAAAAGGAGTTGCATCAACTACAACTATAGCATTCTTTACCAAAGTTTTGGTACGTACTAATTCATTGTTACTTGCATTGTACACAACATCAATAATACGCGTTTTACGTGCAGTACCTTCACTACCCCACGCAAAATTACCAGTGTCCAACCTTAAGGCTCTATATTTTAGGTTACCTCCTCTGGTCCGAACATAATGGATTCTACGAGGTCCAAGTTTTGTATTAGCGGCTGGACGGCCTAATTCAAACTTCCTTTTCTTGCGGAGAGGCTTCCTTTTGCCTCCCGTAGCCCTCCTTTTATGCCAATGATCTCGACTAATACCTAAAATAAAAAAAACATATTTTGGTAAAAAATTCACATCAATTGAATACGAAAATATTATTTATTAATTTCTTCAGAACGCTGTGGGAATGAGTCGTCAGCACAACACATCGGACTTTATTATTTCTCATCATGTTTTGATGTCAAAAATACCGCTTTGGTTATGTTATTTTATTTACTTTCTCAAGTAAAAATTTAAGAAAATATTATTATAAATCAATCAATAATATCTACCACATATCGCACAATTATTATTTTATCACAAATAGCACTTATTTAATGCGATGAATAAGGATATACAAAAAAAATACCATCACATGTACTCACCCATTCTGAAGTTATGAAATGAAAGAGATGGAAATTATCGACTCAAAACATCACTTCCCTTCATTCATCTCTACTTTACCGACTGAGTGGGTACAATGCTGACAACCAATGAATAAAATCAATGCTGCCAACCAATGATTAAAATCATTGCTGACAACACTTCTATTGAGAAGATATCGATGGATAATAAATAAATTAAAATCAATAAAATTTTTCTAATATGCTCCTAATTTATGCAGTTGTAAAAAACAGCAACCAATTTTTTTTATCGAATATAAAATTAATTTCGTAAACTTGATAGATATTTTGCTGACGTTTAATTTTTAGAAGTCTCGATAGGAGAACACGATTTTACTATAATATCTCAAAAATTATTTAAATGATTTTACTTTTCTTACTACCAAAAGATACAAATTTCAATAGGTTGGATATATGCACACTTAGAAAGATTTAGAGCATTCTTATTATTGATCTGGAAGAAGTATACATATATAATGTAAGAACGCATTTTGTTTCCTAAATTTGTCCTAAATATGTATAAGCAGTCTTTGTACTTATACATGACAATATTTTGTAGGTTGGTTGATTAAGGCCCGGTTTTTCAATGCATATAGTTAACAAAATTATCCGTCGGTTAGTAAATGGGTATATGAATTCTATTGGCCAAGAAGTCACTAACTGACGAATAATTTGGCTAACCTAGGGCCGGTTATTTAAGAATAAAAAGTAAAATAATAGTTACTATTTGTATATTTTTGCAGAATAGTAATTCCATATGAGAATATACTTCGCTGTGATAATTTTTTTGCAAAAGTAGAGACGTAATAATTAATATAAATCTGTTTGGTAACTAACAGCCATTTTATCAGAATGGATATACTGGGCCAGGGTGATTGAGGGGAGGTTGACTGAAATATTTCAATTAACGGATGAGACGGGATGTATCGCCACAGCATGCTGTGTTGCGGTAACGATGAATATGCAAATTTTAATTAGCCATTGTATTTAACAAAATAATAAAGTCGCGGATGAAAACATTTAAAAGGAACACGATTTCATTTTATTTTATGACGTCCGTCGATGTTTCCCTGGTAACGTACGCGAATACTTTTAAGTTGGTAGTAGTAAACTATGCTTTAATAAAAAATGCTATATTCTTGACATGAAAGCAAAATGAAAATGGCCGATGATTTGGAAGACGATCAATGGTTATATGGTGAAGTCTCTGATGCAAATGCGGGAGATATTACAAATGTACCTGGAGGTCAAGAACAACTTGCTACCCAATTTCAGGAAACACCGGCCGCTCCACCGCCACAGGTAATATCACGGATGTATGAGTTCAACATAACCTATTATGTTATATTATAGGCGGTCGAGGATGACGGACCTCCAGGAGTTGATAATGATGAAAAAGAAAATGGGCAAGACAATGAAGATGGTGTAGAAGATGGAGAGGTAAGACAAAACGGAGACGATAGCGAGAAAGAAGATTTGGATGATGATAGCGATGATGATGTAAATGTAGTTATTGGAGACATAAAAACAACTACACCTTCATATACTTCTTTAAATATTAAAAGAGGAGGTTTATTAACTTCTGTTGGAGACAAAACCAAACCTACACAGCAACAGCAACCTGGAAAATTTTCTGTAGAAGAATTTGACCAAATCGGTACAATCAATGGTGTTCCTGCTACTGAATATAACCTAGATTCATTAGAAGATAAGCCTTGGAGAAAGCCTGGAGCTGATATTACAGATTATTTTAATTATGGATTCAATGAGGATACTTGGAGAGCATATTGTGAACGTCAAAAAAGGTAGTTACTTGTTTTGTTAGTTTTTCAATATATTACTTTCATCCTTAAGAAAGTAGAGCTCATGCAGATATGAAAGTACCCTTCAATGTAATAACATAGGTACACAAAGTATAGATTGTTTCCTAATAATACTTGTATTCCTCATATATTGCTTAATTTTTTGAAATGTTAGTGACAGTAACACTAAATTTATGTGAACTAACCTAATTTGTCTATAATGTCTTAACAGTGTTTTTATCACTTCAAGTTTGATCAAGTTTTTTTTCTTACATAAGAAAATGTGAAGATATTTTGATGTCAATTTACTTTTTTTTTTATTATTTAGAGGAACAGGTCATGTAATTAATTTAAAATGTATATTTCTTAATTATGAAATTGATTTTTAGAATGAGGGTGAATGAATCTGGAGTGGGACTAGCCCCAATGAACCCAATAGGTCTACCGAGAGGACCAGTGCCTATCATGAATGACAACAGTAAATATGCAGGAAATTTCTTAGGTATACGTAAAGCTGGACCTCCTCCATTTAGAAAACTGACAGGTGGTATTGATGTTGTAGGAGGAGCTTCCCAGAGGTCGGTACCGCCAACCCTTAACAAGGTCGAACCAGCCAAGATAAACACCATACAGGTTTGTATTTTTGTATAATTCCCGTAACACTTTCAACAGCACAACAAAATTGGGAAGAGGATGCCAGGGATATGAATTGTTATAGGGAATTATACTACTTTTCAGTAATCACCATTTTTAATTTTCAAAGTCTGCATTTGTAGTTTTAGATACAAGCAAGTGATTTCTGGCGCTATGCCTATTTGTTATTTCACTGTACATACAGGGTGAGTTTTAAATGCGTAGTTATGTTTTAACCCTAAATATATTTAGTCGTGTACAATTGATTGGCAGTCAAAAAATTTTTTTGAAAAAAAAAATTTTAATTTCTGATAATTTTTTCGTCCTTCAGCAACTGACATTTTGATTGTCACTGGATAACTTTGTAAACGTCGTTCACAGAAATGACGTAACTGAAGGCAGTGTTGCCACTGCCAGAGTTCGTCATCTCAATTATTCTATAATTGCATGCATTGCATGAATTGCAAATTTTGAATTTTTAAAAAAATTATTACTCTTGTCACGTACATTTTGTGAGACGATATTAGACTTATTTAATATCAGTGTAGACGCCGCACCAAAACAAATGTAATAGTTTATAAAACATTGAGCTCTTTTTAAGAAAGCATGATATCTGTACGCACTGGCCGAAAATAAGAAATAAACCCCAAGGCGGCCAAGGCGCGATTGATTAGTCCTTTGTAGAGAACGGCACTTGTAGGTTGCTCTTAAAATGAAAGGTGTTAAAGGTATTTGTTTATCTATTTTTCCTTGTAAAATTAGGTAATCCTGACACTTTTTTTATAAATAAATAGAACTCATAACGTAAGCACCAAATATTAAAAATATGCAATATTTTTTCTGTGTATTTTAAATTATTATTATTGTCTCTAATTTATAGTTTAAGTTTAATATGGTTCATTGCTAAAAATGAATCAAAGTTGAAAGTAATCATTTTAAAAAGACGCATTTACTTTAAAAGAACGAAAAAGCAGATTTGCTTACTTATCTAATACAACAGTTACTGCATGAATATATCATGGACTTGACATTTGGATAGAATTCCATAGCCATTTTGCTTGTCTAGCATTTTCATCTACTTGAAAATATGCTATTAACATATCCAGCATTAGAATAATAAAATTAGTCGCTATGGTTAATCACTATTCACAAAATGAACAACCAAAGAAACAAATCATTAATAATAAATTTCAATAACATCGTAACTCAAAACTTCGAATCACAAATTTAATCACAAAAAACTATAAATAACGGTATTAAACACATTTTTGTAAATGCCAATGCAGACAGGTACGCGAATATTCACGAACTATCAATAACACTGATTTTTACATGGGGTGTAGTGTTGCCAGATGTGTGAGATTTTCACATTGGTTATAAATTTCATTATAAATAAATCGTGATGCTTTTCAAAAAATGTCTATTAACCGTCAGTTAGGGTTAATTTAGCTAACTGAGCATTGAAAAAACTGGTCTTACCATCACAACAAAAACAACAGAAAACAGCAAAAACTATTATTTATTTGGGCTTGCACAACTAGCGCTGTTTATGCAAGGTTCCAATTTATAAAGATCTACGTACACAGTATAAAATTTAATTCAGTTTACTCTTTTTTAATGGAAGAACTGACCGAGGTCAGGGCTGACGACCTAAATTTGACTTTTTTATTAACTTTTGCTAAAGGTGTAAAATGGTAGAAATTTTTAAATAATAGTTTTCTTACTTAAAAAAAAGTGCAGGTACACAAGGGAAAATAATGGTATAAATACCATGAAAATGGTATGTCTGGCAACACTGATTATGTGCGTGGTTAGATGTGTGAAGATCATAGGTTACATACGCCATGCTAATATCACAGTTCACATTATGGCGTGGTTGAATTTTTATCATGTAATGGCCTATCCCGAATAAAGTGCTGTTTTCTCAAGAAAAAATTGATCTTTTTTTATAAAAAATGACGTATACTATCCTCCTAACCGTCCAGAGTATTATGGAGGAAAAAAAATGCAAACTGTTAGGTATGACCAGTGTAAAAAGTGACAGAAGTGTGTGAAAATACTGCAAAATATTTTCCATCACCTGATTGTTATTGTGTTGCACCTTCAGTGTTTTACTATTAGAGGCCAATAGAGAGCTGATTTATTCCTTGAACCCCTGCACATTTCAAATTATTGTAATAGCAGAGGGTAAATACCTACTTAAAAATAATAATCCTTTTATAAACTTTGAAAAAATGAGATGGGAACATTAAATTCTTCAAGATTCCCTAAAAAGTTTACTATTCATCGCAAAATTTAGTTTTAGTTGTACATTCCATATGAAACGCTTAAGAAGAAATGTTGATTGGTGCAAGAAAAAAGTCAAAATTGTACATTTCTCACATTGAAAGGTATTTCAAAATGTTTAAAAATTATTTCAAATGGGGCAATTAATCTTTTAAGTAGGTAATTATTTCATCCAAAGTTATTATAAATTCGGGAATGAACTTAATGCTAGGACTCGGTTTTTCAATCGTGGGTTAGCTAAACTCACACTTAGAATTCGAATTTTTTTAATTTTACATTTGTTTTGGAAGTGGTTATAGCAACAAATATTTTATGCTAAAGTAACTTTTAGTTGAAGTGGTTTGTATTAGAATCTCATAGATTTTTGTGAAAATATAATGCTAGATAACCTCCAACTTATGTTAACTCACGATTGTAAAATTGCGCCTAGGTGAGAGAATTGCATAAGATATGCGGAAACGTTGTTTCAGTCTATTACATCATTTTAGCCAAGATATAGAATGTTTCCAGTAATCAGCAGTTCCAAAACAGTTTCATCATATTTTTTTGAAAGTCGATAACTCAGTTACACGTGGGAATTAAAAAAAAAAATATGTCGAAGGGTTTCTGCAGATGTCAAGAATCGGTGGTTTAAATATAACTACACACTTAAGACACACCCTGTATACTAAGAGGGTCTACTATTACTCTAAAAGTATAATTTAGATACTATTCCAATTTAGATTTAGATACTATCTAATCAACATTTAACATTAAAGAATTCTCAATTTTTTTTTTAATGTGCTGTAGAAAATACATTTTTTAACAAGAATCTTTGACCTGTTCACCATATTATGTCATTTAAAATTATTGGTTAGCTTGACAAAACATTTAAATATTTTCGAAATTTGATTTTACCATTAAGTGCCACCATTATCAGGGCATTAGTAGACATACAAAAATATAAAATAAATGCATGCCTACCATATTGTGCAGAAAAAACTAAATGAACCAATATAAGAATTAAATTTTTTTTATTAATGTTGAAAAAAAGACAGTAACCATTATATACATAAAACACTAAACAAGGAATAAATAAACAATTAATAAGGGCTAAAAATGTGTCTCTCAATCTTCAATATCAGATAACTCCGGTCCTATTCGACATATTTGCTAAAGCTTTGGAAATATGTTTGCCTTTTATTGGAGAGTACACTAAGGGAAAAGTTCGAGTTTTGTCAAATAAAAGAGTTATCCTAATTTTAAAAATAGTCTCTCAGACGATGTTTCAGTAAGAATTAAGAAAAAAGTTATATATTGTATTTAGAAAATTGTCTTTGCTCTTTAAAATTACATTTATCAGTTATATAATGGATACCATAATACAATGTCTGATGTTTGGCTTTGAGTAAGCAGAGGATGTGTTTTACTCCACCCATACCTATTTCCCTCGCTAGGTTATGACAGCTGATAGAAGAGAATATAGCCGGAAGCCCTCGGGTTTCCCCGATCTGACGGTACCTCCACCCGCAACATTTGAAGCTTTCCAGCCTGAGTATGGCTTTAATCCTGAGCCAGAGCCATTCTATGGTGGTTATGAACCTACGCAAGATTCTCAGTGGGGTAATTGTATATTTTTTATTATTTAGCATATATTTTTTAAATTTAGATATGTGTTTTTAGTGTTATAATAATAATTATTATATTTTGTATTGCCGTTCTCGAATTACAATAACTATTTGTAGTCGCAATTTTTCCAAGCTTGGGCCGCACATTTCAAAGCAAATTCACCCTCACTGTCCCTGTATCCAATCTCGTCCACACTCATCGATTCCTAACCACTACCTCTCACTGCAATATTTCGTACGCTCGGTGCTAGACGTGAGTGTTTAAGTGAGAAAAATGGGAAAAGTGGCAAAGAAAGACTCTCATAAACGCAAGAAGAACTAATGAAGTTACTTCAATTATTAGATAGTTCAAGTAAGTAGGCACTATTTTAAAATTTTCTCTTTATAGGTAGTCCATACGAAAACGGTGATATAAAAGACACATGTCTTGTTACACTCAGAGTGTTTACACATGTAATTCACTCTATGTATGTCACAGTATTCACATGAATTACTACAATCCAAAACTGAGGTTTATCACTATACACATGAATTAGACTAAACTTTCGGCTGGTTGGTGCCAATGTTTGTGTACAATATTCAAATAAATATTGTAATGAAACAAAGGTTTCCTTGTTTCTCTGACACCATTCATATGAATTATGGTTGGCACTAATCAAGTTATCGCTATAGTGATAGACTTTCCAGCAGGGCAACTAAAATAAGTGCAAGCTACGCTTACATATCGAATTAAAGCGTGGCTTATTTGTTTTATATATTATAGGTGCTTCGGAGTCTTCTTCAAATGAGGAGCCAGGGACGGACTCAGATTCAGATACCCCACTAATAAATATAGCTCGGACACTATTTACGGATCCTGTTTATTCAGCCTATAAGGCGCTCAAAACATTTTGTCTCTGTTCGGTAATCAAACTTCTGGAATCAAGGGCCCTGAAGTTCATACTGACGTAGTAGCCCCTTTATCCAGCTTTCTTCTTAACGGACTGGAAATAGAATCCCGTAACGCTACACTTGAGTCTTATCTGTGTTTAGCAAATTCTCCGGCGCTCCAGCCACCAATAAGTAACTATGAAATTAAGTACTGCTTGGATACAAATGCACTAAAACAGGATAAATTTCGTAGTAAACTACAGTCACAATTGGCGGCGGGTATGATTGCGCTGGCCATACCTTGATAAACAATATGAAATTACGAGACTTAATTTGTTAGACGACACGAGGAAAGAATTAGAAAAACGGTGCGATCCGGTAAACATTTTTTCAGACGTTTTTCACGCACTTTCAATTCATCGCCGATATTTAATTCTTCCTTCTCTGAACGGAAGAGTCAAAAAAAATTCTGGAAGCCCTTCCCTGAACATTTGAAAAATGCCAATGAGGCGTAGCAATTGGGGTCCACTATTAAAAAAAAGGATATCTTCACAATATTTATGTTCCAAAACTATGCTCAGCAGGAAGTCTACTGAACTTAAACCTGGTCCTTCAGGAATATCGGCGTCTTTAAACTCCAGGCGCTTCCAGCCCCAGACCCGCATGAAAAATGAATAAAGGAGACCTCATCCAAGGGGTGCTGCATATCACTGTCAATAGACCAGGTATAGTATTTCCAAAGTCAGTTGAAACACTATGAAAACACCGACAAAGGATTTTATCCGTTAAATGAGTAAATATCTTTGTCGGGCGTTTAAATTCCTTTGTCGGTGTTTTTATAGCATTTCAACTGACTTTGGATATACTATACATATAGTATGTTCTTTGAAGAATACTGGACAGGTAAACCCAGTTTATGCTGGCCGCTTATCTAATTATTTGAATAAATGGTCTTGTATTACAAATGACCATATTATTCTGTCATGGATTTCTGGATATCAGATACTCTTTAGTACGAAACCCGTGCAAACATGCTTGCCAAAACCGTCTTTTGACTTAAGTGAATTGTCTAAATTAGATAATAAGGTAGCAGAATTAATTCACATTGGAGCAGTGTTAAAAACTTGCCCGAAATCTGGTCAATTCCTATCTTCATTCTTCCTAGTCTCGACACTTAATGGTTCTTCGAGATTTATTTTAAATCTGAAGCCGTTAAACCGGTTTTTACAGCTCACTCATTTCAAATTAGAAGGTTATAGGACAGTGTTTAGGCTAATCTATCCCAACTGTTTCTTCACATTGCTGGATTTAAAAGATGAATATTTTTAAATTTAATTATGAAAACTGGGACATCGTTTCGGTTTGCACAACGATAGCAGACATCTATGTGTCTAATGTATGTCGGGTCAGATATGGCCAAATATTTATTCAATCCACAGTAGGTTTTAGAGATATTTATGGTATGGGGAGGGATATGTGTTGGAGGACACCGAACTGTACATCTGCAGGAGGACCATGACTGAACAAATATATGCGAATGATATTTTCAATAACATTGTGATGACTTTTCAAGCTGTTGTTGGCGAAAATTTAATTTTTATTGATAATAATTCTTGCCTCCATTTTACCCAGCAAGTATTCAACGTCCTTGAAACTCACTGCAACTGTGATTGACCCCATCATCAGAAGCACACCCAGACGTATACTTGAAATAATTAGAGTGAGCGGCCAGAATATGAGGTATTGATGATAAGTTTAAGAAATTGTTGGTTCCATAGGCGCTCGGAGGGGGGGTAAGACAGGGCAGTTGCCCCCCCTGGCAAATCTCGTTTTCGTTTTACCACGCTGTTAAATTTTTACAAAGCTCATATCGTCCCATCTCCATTCGCCCCCATAGAACTTATACGCGTGTGCAAATACATAACATGTACCCGTGTGGTAGGTGGGACGGTCGCATGTCGCATCTCAATTGCTGGCCCTCTGTCGTTAGCAATTTAATTCTGCTCACAAGAATATAATTATACAACACGTTAAATTATTGTTTTAACCGTGAAAGAACTATGAGCGCCTAGACCCTGGACATTTATTTTCTGTAAGTATAATAACAAATATACAAGGGGTACAGAAAGTTATTACAGAATAATAATCCTTATTCCATACATTGATTCTGTAATAACCTCCATTTACAAGCGATTTTCTGAAGAAAATCAATCATCATATTTAATATTTCAGTTACTACCTAAATACATGATAAAGTTAAACCAAACTGAATAAATAGTATAGTAACAAAAATATTTGATAAGTATGGCTACGTTCTTGAAAATTTTATTGCAGAATCTAAGATTTGGTATAATTTTTGCAAAACCCAGTCGCCAAAAAGCGAATATTTTAAATATAACATCAATAGAGGCCGTAAAAGAAGCATATCTATTTTATCCTTCAATTTCCTTGGCATTATGTCTGGCAGTATTGTTACCAGCGACTACATATACTGCAGAACAAACATTTAGTACACTGCGAAGAGTTAAGACCTGGTTGCGGGCTACAATGACAGAGGATCATCTTGATGCCTTATGTACGATGCACATTCACAGAAACTTAGTAGATAAACTTAAAGAGCAAATTTATGAGGAAGTTGTGAATCACTTGGACAACAGCAAAGACGATTGCAATTTCTGTTTTCGCAAAGCAATATATAATATAGTATACCTAGTGTAAATGACATTTTACTTATGTTTTAGTTTTGTACTCATGTTTTAATAAATATTAGATATTATTTATTTTGTAGATTATGTCCTATTTTGGTTAGGTTTTAATATTTTTGTTACATTGTGATATTTTTTATTTAGATGATTTGAATATATTTTTATTTTATTGTTATATTTTTCAAATATATGTTCTTATTGTGTAGGTAAGTTTTTGTTTGGCCTCCACTGAAAATATTTCTGCGGGCGCCCATGGTTGATTCCCCACAGCAAAACACTTCTTAAACTAAAATTGTTTCGTTTTTTTTCATAACCAGTTAATAGATTAATAAAGAAGTTGTCAATCCCCCATAAAGATTTTTTTTTCATGAAAGTATTAAATATTATTAACTTTCTATGCACAGTGTATATACTGTGTGTAAAATGCCAAATGTGGTTAAATGTTAACGAAGACTGATTGAACAAGCGAGATGGACGTAACAGTAGTGGTCATTATGTGTAAGTGTAGCGTGGGTGTAGACTGAGCCTGTCCTTGTGTTCGCTGAGTGTGTTTTATTCCATATCATTTCATCTTTGTTCTCAGCCATCGCTCGCATTATTTTTCTAATTGGCCACATTTTGGCATTTTACATAAGGTATATATGAAGATAAAATTACAAAGGGCGAACACGACATTAGTATGTGCAATTTACGTTTAACCGTTAGTAGCGGAAGGGGATTCACAGTCGGAAGTCGATGTGCGCGGTTCAGCACAGCTAATGTAATACTGCAGTCTCTGGGTATGTGAGTCTAGCTGGCTATTGTAGTCAAGAGGTTCGGTAATTCATGGGTGTGTAATATACTGTTGGCCAATATTTAACAGATAAAAGTAAATTGCACATACTAATGACCATGTACACATCTTCGTGGTTTTATCTGTATATGAGTATTCCCCATATCTTATACATATCATAAATATTTAAGGTACTGAGGCAGAACCTGCGTGGGCTCCTTCTGATCTAAAAACCCTTACCGGGCCTCCTCCTATGGGCCCTCCACCTGTGCATATGGGACCTCCTCCAGTTAGTGCACCAATAAGGATGTCATCTCCCAGTAATAGGCGTGATGGAAGTCCTCACAAGGAAAGCCGTGAACGTGATAGAGATAGAGAAGCGAGCAGAAGTCGATCAGAAAAACCTAGAGACAGAGATAGAGAAAGGTCTCACAGACGAGAACGTTCAAGGAGTAGATCTAGACGACATAAGTCTAGGTCAAGAAGTCCCAGTCATAGATCTCATAGAAAAAAAAGTCTAGGAGACATGAAGATAGCGATTGAAATGAAACTAGTATTGGATATTCTTAGGTTTATTGATTTGATGGATTTTGTATCTTATAGGAAATAGTAATAATTTCTAGTTAGTAATTGATATGGTTTGATTAAAATCAATTTTTGTACCTAAATAAGTTAATAAAACTTACTATATGTCTGAATTTATTTGGTTTTATAAATTGTAACTTTTTTCCTAATATAATCTGATGTCACTGATTCTTTAAAAATTGATTGATGAAAATAGAGATGTGAGGTGAGACAAGTCCATTAGAAATGTCCATTAGACATGCCTGGAAAAGTGGATTGTCCGAGGTACTTTTCAACGTGGAAAATGAGTATGCGCATACGCAATAAATCTTGTAAATAGCGGCTGCAAAGTTTGAGCAGGGTAGCAAAAATGTGCAATTTATAAGTCTCGTTCAACAAAATGTATATCTTTTTTGATGATTAAACTAACAGAATTGTTGGATAAACATATTATGATAAGTGTAACAATAATTTTAATTAATAAGTTAAATATATAAGGTATTTAGTATAAAAAGTCATAAACATAAATAATAAAAATAAAATCCTGAAGAGGTTAGTCATTTCTGACAATTTGGCAATACTTGTTTATATTTCAAACTTGATACTACTTAAGAGGAGCAACATATTTTTTGAAAGTCTGTAATAATAATTCAATGTTATGAATACTAATAATACATTATTGTAGGAATTAAAATGGTAGGTTTATCATAAAATTTTCATTTCACTTTAAATTTATTTGCGTTTAAATTTTTCGAATCTATCTAATTTAATTGGTTGTACCAAATTGTTGTCTCCATTATATTTTTATTTTTGAGGTTGGGTCTGACTTTACTGTCTAGTCCAGACTTTTCCGGACATGCTTATGAAACATCCCAATTTTACTTTTCCACGAAATCCTCACTTCTAGATAAAAAATTAAATGGCTTGTAATGTTCCAGTCGCCTAATGCTAATATTTTCTGTATTTATGATATCTGTTAAATTTAATTGCCTTTTAATTTAAGTTTGTAGAAATCAAGAAGGCTGTAAGGTTCGCCATATTAGTTTTTGTTGTATTTACAGTATTCAGTTTTATACAGGTTACGATAATGTGTCTTTCATTTTAATCAGAATAAACAAGTGTATTTTTTTTTGTAACACTCATTTTATACAGTATACAGCTTGGATTAAATAAATGTAACATGAAGTGCATATGTGTAATTCAACCTATATAATCTAAGATCCTTGTGAAATAAAGAAATTGCTGCCACATTCATCTATGTGATTTTATGTTTTTTATTAGTTGACAGTGATAAGTCTATACAGGTTGTCATAGTTTTAAACCGACAAACTGTAACCATTGATAGAAAATATGAATTTGAGAAAAAAGTTCTTATGAACCTAGGAACTTTTTTTATGCAAATGTTTTATAGCCGAGATACAGGGTGTTAAGTTTTAATTCTTTTTAAGGTTTTCCACGCCACTGACTTATTTTTCAGTTAAGTAGTTGTCATTAATCTGGTGAAAGGTGATAAAAATAAGATACTTAAACTTTTTTGTTGGACAGATTTTTGGAATAAGACAATTTGTTTATCACGAATTTCCTTCGGCAGCTTGTGGATGCATCCAAATGATAATGAATTATTTCCATATCTATCAAACTTATGAAGTTTTTACAAGAGTCCTTTTTTATATAAAATTGACTAGGGAATTAAAAAATATTGGAGAATTTTACATAAATGCATTGGCATCGAAGTTCTCGTTAAAAAGGGGTCCCCGTTTACCCGTATGTACGCCGCTGGTGATTATAATTATGATTTTATTCACTATTTTTGTTGTGCCAGATACTATTACAAACAGCACAAAGTTGGGAGTCGATAGTAACTATTTCCACCAAGATATAATGTGAAAACCTTAAACAAAGTTAAACTTTAATACCCTGTATCTCGGTTATAAAGCTTTTATAGGAACTTTTTTTCTCAAAATCATATTGTCTATTGTTTACAGTTTGTAGGTTTAAAATTGGAACACCCTGTATAATGGTATGTCGGCATTTGTTCAGTCTGATTGACCACAAAATAATTTTTATTTGCAAACTTTCTAATTAATTTAAAGAAGTGTATGTTTCTTAATTTTTCTTTTGTCTGGCTTGACAGTTGAGATGTGTATCTTAAACATATAAATTAAATATACTTAATTTTTCATGCAATGCAATTTAGTCAGTTTTTCAGTTTTATTCATACAGTACCGTCAACCTGACGTACTTGACTTTCCCCATAGACTGGCCACCGGGAAGGTCTCGTTGAAAGGTTAAGGGAGATTAATAGAAGTCTTTTAGAAATTCAATTAATTTTAATTATAAAAAAGAGTAGCTCGAATTTATACTGCCCCTCCTCTCATTCATGGGCTTAGAAAAGAATAAATAATATGTTTTATAAATGTGTATGAAACATTACGAGTTATACAGGGTGGGGCAATAGTTCGTCCGACTTCGATATATCGAGTTCTATGATAGCTAGAAACTTGATTTAAAAACATAAATAAACTAGACAAAAAAGTCTATAACCTGAAATTATTTTCGAATATACAGGGTGAACCAAGACGATTCTACAGGGTCAACTAAATTTTTTTTTTTTGAATGGAATGCCATGTATATCAGAACATTTTTTGAAAATTCTTTGTGGCCTCCCTGCACTCCTGTAATATTATTGACTCCCTCCCAACCACTTGGATGTAACGATTTTTTTTGTTGAAATTATGCCATGTGTGTAGTAAAAAATCGCTACAGTCGCAATTATCGATTTTAAGAAAAAAATATGTTAGCACCGAGACAATTGTGTAATAACACTGATTTATTTTCATTCTCTAAAAGTATACAAGGTGACCAAAAATATATTTTAAATTTACAACTATTTGAACTGAGTTTTCTCAATTTTTTCAACTGTATATTTTTGGACAATGTGATGTAGAATTGAAAAACGAACATTTTTTGTATGTACATCCCTATGGCTATAGGGATGTACATACGAATTATTGAACAATAACTGCAAAATTCAGCAATAAAAATTAAAAATATGTTTTTTTTGTAATTCAAGAGAATATATTATAAAAAGTGCTCCACATGTTGCCCATTTTGATTTACACACATTTCTATACGTCTTTGGAATGAGGTTTCTACTGTTCATAAAATTGCCAGAGTGATACTTCTAAAAGCATTTATTCTTTCTTTCAAATTTTGGATTATTGGTGTGATGTTATTATTTATGGGCATCATGTAACGCTTATTATAATACCTTCTCTTGAATTATTTGATAAAAACCCTCATTTTTATTGTCGATAATTGCAATATCTTTATGCAGCAGTTGCTTAATTTTGTATATTTAAAATTATTAGTAGAACGCCACTGAATGTTATAATAATAATGTAATTACTAATGTACCTATCTGATATTTCGAAAAGTAGATTTATTCACGTGCATGTCCTAGAAATTAGTATTTACATACAAAAAGGAGGAATGTTTACAAAACCTAATTTAACTTGTTTCTGATAACAAATAAGATTTATTACTAAATGAAAAATGAGAGGGAGGTACTGTTTTATTTAAGGACATCTTTGCACCCCATCTTCGATTAGTGTACAAAGACCAAACGAATCCAATCATTTATAAATAAAATATCTGTGGACATACCAACAAGGCAGTAACCGCTCGTAGCAAAAATGTTGTTTTGTAGCAATTACTGAATAAAATTTTCGGTCCCGTACTATACACGCTATTCTCGATTTACTTCGGCAAAGAAACAAATTGTAGTTTCTTACATTATAACTTGACATGTTCTGTTGTATATTTATTGTGATGTTTACGGTTAATGGAGATAGGCCAAGTTTTATAGAGAAACCAATTTTTATGTAGTCGACGTTTCGATTTTAATAAAATCATCCTCAGGACTTCATATTGTATACTGCTTCATTTCCATATGTTTGCCTGATTTCTTCTAAGAAACCCTTGTTTACTCCCATTTACTTCTATACATCAAAAAAATTCTGGAAAAACATCAAGGACATTAAACAATAGATAAACATGGGTTTATTAGAATAAATCAGGCAAACATATGGAAATGAAGCAGTATATAAGATGAAGCGTCCTGAGGATGATTTAATTAAAATCGAAACGTTGACTACATAAAAATTGGTTTCTCTATAAAACTTGGCATATCCTCATTAAATGTAAACATCACATATAAGGCTATTAACTCTATACATAATGTAATATTTATTGTCAATTATTTCTTAAATATCCTTAAAATATGTTAGTAGTAGTATTGCAATGTATTACATACAAATTTCATTTTGTGGTACTTAGGATATTAGTCAGAAATATCTGATATTCATAATCATAACTGTTTTGTATTGGAAAATATTCAGTGTTTGTCCTGCCCTGTCCTTGGCTTGTAATCCTGTGCAGTCGGCATCTAGTGATGGATAGCTGAACTATTTGATAATAGCAGAATTCTGCCTGATGCATTTTGAATTTTTCATGAGAATTACCTTAATTATATCTTCTTCCTTTTAAGATTTTATGTGCTTCTATTAGGTTAATAAAATCGACGTACATTATTGAAATGTTTATTTGATTATAATTTTTAAAATACTGTTTATGCGCAATCTTTAGTGATTTTGTCTGTGACAATATGGTATGAATGAGGTTAATTTTGGAAAATATTGTTCCCAAAATATAAAAAACAATATACCTACCTATAGGCAGGTTGATTTAGAATAATAGCTATTATGGGCAGTTTCAATTCTGTCGAGTTGTTTTTGAAAAGAATTAACAATAAAAAATGAGCAGTAATCTGAACATATATCATATATCGATTACATTAGTTTGATTTCTGTGCACAAATCAACGAAGGAGTGAAAACACGCGACCTTAAATGTAAGGATATAAAATCGAGTTTAAAACAAAATAAGTAAATATTTGGATCTGAATGGTCAATAACAATGTCTAGAAAACAATTAACACCCTGCTGTATTTTCTTTAGTTAACTGATCTATATGTAAAAAAAATTAAATAGAATTTTAATAATTAGTAATTATTCACTACAGGACAAACGAAGTATACATATTACCATGGGGGGGGGATAGGGCAGCCCTCCCAAATGACAAATAGTATCAACTATCAAGATGAATTTCTCGATTTGATAACATTTGGCAACCATACTCCTCATAGATATACAAGGACAGCGTATGATCCGTGTTTTTTTTTCACTCATATTTTTTGTAGCAAAAGATCTGAGTGTGTATTTATATTCACTTTAGAATAAGATTATTTGAAGTTTCATGGTACCACAGCTAATGTTTTTCTTTAGGACATTTTTCTATACCAAAGATTTTGTGTAAATAATGAGCATGACCCATTTAAATTACTTAGTTTATTCTTTATTCTCGTTTTTATACATTTCACAACGTAGTGTAAATAAATAGTGCGTTGATCATTTTTTTTGTTCATTTTAGTTTCATTAATAATGATCAATTTTAAAATTTATTTTTTATAATTAACCTCTTATTTTTAATGTTTTTCAATAAAAAATTTCATAAAAATATGCTTATTATTTTTGCCCCTCCGTGGAAAGTTTTCTAGCGGCGTCTATGCACATTAAGTATACCACAGTATAATTAAAACAGAAAACAAATCAATGTGGAGGATGAAATCTAAAATAAAAAAAAAAAAACATTTTTTAACTTCTGCCATATGCTCACACTTTCATTATCATTCATTATAGAATTTCTGTGATTTAAAAAATAATCAATGTAGTCAATGCGCATGCTCAAACAAATGAGCTGGGGGAACTGTCAAAATTAAACGGAACAGAGTTTTGTGATGCCCGCGAGTTGCCAGCGTAGTCGATTCAAATATTGATTATTTTATATTGTGCGTATATTTTTGACTAATATTTTCAATCAAAACCAATTTCGTTTCAATTGCTATTAATTAATTATTTATTTAAAAGGAATATGTGATCGTTACTGTCAATAAACATAACCTGTAATGAATATCGGTAAAACTGACAAACCATGTTTTTGTTTATTTAGATAAATTGGTGTTAACGTTTAAAATAGTTTTAGCTAATTGTTAATAATAATAGTGTATCAATCTAAGTAAATGTGAGTGTGATTATTTGTTAAAACGTCGTATAGTTCTCTTCAATAATGTAAGTTGGCCATTTATTTTATTTGTTTTTTTGCTAGACAATCATTTTGCATGGTAATACGATAACATGTTTAGATAGTAGAAAAATGTAGTTTCATTTTTTATTAAAGACTATGCAGTATGCAATTTTAATTCGTATACCGGTTAACAATAATGTTCAGTTGAAACACCTATAGGTCACGTCGGATGTTATTGTTTATATTTGTGCAGATTTAAAGTACAATAAATAAATACATTTCTGCCAGTTATGTAACATTAGCAGGTGGTTTTGATTTAATTACTAAACTGTTTTAAAATATTTCTAGATATTAAACTGTTGAGGTCAAGGTTATAAGGGGGCGGACACTTCTATTGAAGATTACACCATTTCGCATCAGCCCTTTATTAATTACCTTCTTTGAAATATTGGAATGTATGCGACCAGTTATAAAATTACCTAAGTACTTTTAAATATTGAAAAGTATGCGACCAGTTATAATAATTTATAACGTTAGAAGAAAGGGATGTTTATTTTGTTTTTTCCATATTATGCCAACAAAAATATTTATCTCATATTTAGGTATTTATAAAATATCTGGTTGTCATAAGCAGGCCTCGCATAAAGGCAATAATATTTTGTAGGTGTAACCACAAATTTACTTTTGAAGATTTGAAGCAACGAGTTTATAGAGAAAATAATGAATATTTATTTTTTATATAAATTAGGTAGCTACTTGTTTACCTAAATAAAATAATATAACAGTAATGGACTTAATTTTCCTAACATAAATAATGGGTATTTATTGGTAAATTTAACTAAACTAAGCACATCCGGTCAGATTTTATTTTTAATAAATAGAGAACTCCTAATGAATTGAATAAGTACTGTCGTGAATCGTGAATACTAGTTGAAATGAAACGAAACGGAAATTTCGAAACGTTTCATAAGCAAAGTGTGCAGTAGAAACGTTTCTGATATTTTCAGTTTTCGAAAAATTCTTAATTTTCCAGAATTTCTGAACATTTCATGAATTTTGTGAGAATTACAACACATTTCATGGAAATAAAACGAATGGGAAATTTTGAAACGTTTCATAGGCGAAGTTTTCAGTAGGAATTTCGAGAGATTTACCTATAATATTTCGTGAAAATTTCTGGTGTTTATTTATGTAATTTTCATAAATTTTGTACGCGTATGTTTGTTATTTATTAATTATTATACAGGCAAGATTGTATAATTTCGAACGATGTTTATTATTGTTGTGATTGCCGCGAGTTATGCATAATTGTTGATTCTATATTAGTCTAAGCAATAACGAGGAAATTCGACAATGAAAGGTTACCGTCTGCCAGTCGGTAATCAAAAAGACCATGCCATATGAATATATAAATACATGAATGAATACCTACCAAAATTAGATGTCAGCAAATTTATACATGTTTGTACATACATATGTATGCTGCAAGAAAATCTGAGAGAATAACCCTCATCGCTCATTGTGATACCTATTACATCTTTTTACCATTACAGTGATACCTATACCTTCGCCCGCAATTCAATAAGAATTCACAGTATAGAAAAATTAAAATTCTTCTAATTAAATAGGTATTATAATATAATACACCAAACCCGTTACACAAAATAGTGTGTTGTGAAAACAGTTATTTCAAATAAAAGTACCTGATGTAGCCAGCATATAACTTTCTTATACCAGTACTTATATCCGATCTAAAAAAAGTCATTCTATTTAATTCTTCACTTACCTCAATTAAATTTTAATAGCATACTTTGAAATGTTTCATTAAAATTTTTAAATAATTAATTTTCAGTCATTCGATACTGTCAATAATAATTCATGTTATATATTTTAATAATTTCTTGTTATTGACATTGACATTTTTGTAACTAAATTAGATATTTCAAATGTCAAACTGCCAAATTTATCCTAACCCCATTTTATGAGGTCAAATGTGTAAAAATTTTCAGTTTACAGCAGCTTTATTTAAGTACTTTATTGGCTTGATATAGTAGACATGATTTATAATCTTTCATCAAGAATATACAGTATGGGGACCGTAAGCAAGGTAAATGGGAAAAAACCAAATGTATAGAACAAGGACAGATTGCACTCATATAATACGTATGTTAGAAAAGGACAGAGAAACTGATAGTAAATAACGAAATTTGACGTTGGCCGGTCTCCCCACTTTACATAATACGCACATGAACAAACAAATAAAACGGTGATAAGAATATCGCCAGCTTCTCTTTATGGGTTCCTGTTACCACTAATTCAAATTTCGTTATTTATTATCAGTTTCTCTGTCCTTTTCTAACATACGTATGATATGAGAGCAATCTGTCCTTGTTCTACACATTTGGTTTTTTCCAATTTACCTTGCTTACGGTCTCCATACTGTATTTTTTTTGTAAAGACAAATACAAAGAAGCTTGGGTCCCATGGACGTCCCTTCAACTTGCTAATTTTGCTCATCACCGAATTTGTCGTTGTCTTTGGCCAGGGTTGATAAAATAATTTTTGTTTAAACTTACAAATGGAATAAATTGTGTACCTTGTATCTATAATTGTAAAATAAGCTAGAGCATACATGAAAATTCCTGTCAGAACTTGAAAATTCGCCTGTCTTGATAATGCGCTGGGATGATGCGAATTGCCATTATTTGCCAATCTGCCGCGTAACGCGTAACAAGTGAGAAAGCGAGTCTGAGTGATTATATTTATAGTTTTTAAATATTAAATAATTTTTTAACATGTCCTCTAATAGAAGTGGAAGGAAAAAAGATTCTATTTGGCAATATTTTATTGAAAAATCAAATAAGCTTGATGGAAAAAGTGGTAGTAGAGCTACATGTAAAAAGTGTAATGTAGAAATGCAAGGGCTTGTGGACCGACTGAAAGTCCACTGGAAACAATGTGCTTCGCGTAATGTAGAAAGTGTAGAAACAAATAATGAAGGTTCCTCTACTTCAGGAACAGTGTCCAATGTAAGTATAGTCTTATTTTATTTATAATTATAACCTCTTAGTAAGACAAAATATTAAGGGAACCATTTTTTTCAATTTACTTATTTAACGTCGGTCTATTTCTACGACCTGGAATGGGTTGGAACCTTTGATGCGAAGATAACACTGACGTAGTTTTTCACGAAACACCAAAACACTATACACTGCACTCGACGCGCGTTTCGTCAACCAACTTGACATCATCTGGAGATGATTAAAACTGTTTTTAATCATCTCCAGATGATGCCAACCTAGTTGGCGAAACGCGCGTCGAGTGCAGTGTATAGTGTTTTGGTGTTTCGTCGAAAACTACGTCAGTGTTAGATTCAAATTTAGCGTTAAAATGATCTAGTGCATTTTCTAGATTTCTAGTAACTTTCCCTGTGCAAATGTGACTTTCATTCACTCCTAGTTTTAAGAACAAAGTATAGTATCTATTCCTGTCTGTGTGTAGCTGGATTTAAACAACATAACAATCTTGTTTTTTATTACAGATACAATTGAACACGTTACAACAAGATACAGAGGAAGATAGTTCCCCACAGCCGCTCTTATCTTCTACGCCATTAAGTAAAAAAAAAGAAAAGTAGTGTGTGACTCCAGTTCTGGATCTTTATCATCTTTTGTTGTACGTACGACCAAATCTAATAAAGAAGAAATAGATAAACAAATTGCTAGAGCTCTTTATGCCAAACAGCAGTTTCATGTGTATTGAACAACCTGAAGTAAAAAAGGCAATAACGCTTTTACGACCTGGATATGTACCACCACCTCAATCGAAGCTGACATGACATAATATATATGTGATAATTTGCGCATTTTCGCGATATAATCCCATTATCTTGAGGGTCGTGGGGTGGGGATGAAATCCGGCATAACATAAATCACATTTATGTCGCCCCAAATCGCTTTGTGTCACTGAACGTTAATGTTTATTATGGCTATTTAACGCGAGTTTTTAGTAATTTTTATAAAAATTAGCTGAAAAACATTTAACACAATGATGGCAGAAAGGTAAAGTAGTAATTTACTTGCTCAGTAAGGAAATTATTGTACCTATCAGAGTTGTCTTATGTCATTAAAGTTAGCAAGCATGAGCATGATGAAAACAACGAATGTGCATGATTATTACTTACAATTTTCTATAGTAGACCCCTTTGGTAACGCATAATCGTTAGGATTAAAATGTACCTTACAAACACACGAATGTTTCGAAGGAGTAAAGTTATCCGTGCGAATCGCTACCAACCACTGTTTTAGGCGACTTTTGTCTCTCGGAAGCATATGTCCGCCTTTTGTTTCCAAACAAAATGGAAGTGCACAACACAGGCATAATTAACAAGTTTTTTTTATTTACTAGTGTACGAAATAATTATAATAAAACCCTATAAACTTGTTCCGCGTTAAACAATAACTTTTGACAGATATCTTACTCGCTAGTGGCGTCAACTGGTGAGCCTAAAAACGGTAGCCCTCATTCGAATAGAATTTTTCTATTGGTCGTATTTTTAAAACCCGTATCACAAGATAAGCGTAACTTGATAGCTTCTTGACTGTCAAATACGTTTTGGTGTTTTGTAGATATTACAGTTATTAGATGCAATTCGTTGTTTCTGTTTGCTGTTAATCACATTTACCTAATAAATAGAGCTTGCAGCTCTAAACAAACATTTTTATTTATATTAAGGTACGTAATGAAAACGATTAATTTTGATTATATCTTATAACCACACTTTTTTCAGGGATTAATACCAATTATGGCTCAAGCGGCTATTTCTCCACCGAAAAAACGGACATCCAGGCATTTTTTGGTTGAAGACAAACAACATATTTTGAACATTTATAAGACTTATACTGGAGACAACCACATTATAATGAATATAAATGGCACACGAATAGTCCTGGTTTAAAAACATCATAATTATCTTGAATCTAAAAAAAATATTTTTATTCTACAAGCCCCTATTAAATAAATCCTACCAGTTATATGAAATGCGCCGTTGTGGTGGATTTACTTTCCAATAATATTTATATTTTTTATGATGCCATATACATATTCGTTTTTTTTTTTGTTACAAATAATAAAGAATTTTAACTTGTCACCTAACTTAACTATTTTAATTCTCCAAAAAACAAAAATTATTTGTAGTGTGTAAAACTGGGTTTTGCAACCGGAAATTCAATAGGCTCCACCCCAATTCTATCTGTTGAATAAACGGACTATAGTATACTTAAATCATGATTACTGTAATGCTAGTATAGCCATTATTTACTTGATAACTATTTTGATAGCTATTTTAAACAAATAACTTTATTTGAGATAACTGCTTTCACAGGACACTACTTTGTGTATCGGGTTTTGCGAATTACATTATAATAGTGTTACGTGTTTGATATCTAAACAAACACCTATACTCGTAGATTCGTTGATTGAAAGTCCAGGTAACAATTACTCGCTACTTTATTTACTAATTAACAATTAACAACAATAGATTAATTGCTGTCTTAATTATAATCACAATTGAACACTTATAGTCTCTTTCGTATTTCTTCTTTACTCGTTCACGTTCAACTTAAAACTGAGTCTCGGGCCACCGTGCGTCTCAATTATACATCCATTCACACGGTCTAGAACATTCCAGAATATTCCCGGCCGTTCTCGTACAGTTCCAGTCTCGTCTAACCAGTCTACACAGTCCAGTGGCGTAACAATACCTATTTGTGTAGAAGAATTTAGATTTTTCTACTGTGAATTCTTATGAAATTGCTAAGTTATGGGTATCATAAAACAATAATCAATTTTTGGAATAGTAGGAAACCCTGTTAGAAATATTTTTTGTAAATCATAGCACTCTAAATCAAAAATTAAATTTTCGTTAAAAAAAAATAAAAAATTAAAGATAAATGTCCAGTATTATATTCAGAATTCACCATAGATTCCAAAAATGTAAAAATATACAGGGTGTTCTATTTAATATAAGAAAGTTGGGGTAATTTCCGGCGAAACCGGATGTGCATAAAAATTAAAAATACTATCTTCTAATGCAATTTTATGTGTATAACAAAATATTAAAATTTCATCAGATTATTTCTATAAACAATGAAAATAGAGGGAATGAGCCAGGTTTCATTTACACCCGGTATAGAAAAATTTTAAAAGGTATCTAAAAATGGTAGGTAAATCATTAGAGAACTAAATTTTGTACAAGAATATCAACAGTTATTTAAGTCTTGTAACAAACAAAATAAATAGACTTGTTTTCTGGTTTGAATGTGAGTAGCAAGTATAATAACAAAAATATAACTGCATTATTTAAAACCAGTTTTGATTTAAATAAGAATTTTTAAGCTTTTTGTAATAAGTTAAAAATAGAAGTTCGTGAGTTATTTTGTGAAAAATAGTTTACAAAAATGTATAAAACATTAGGAAACTATTTTAAAAATAAGGATTTGAAGTAAATAATGATTATTTTCCATTTACTCTGTTGCTGTGGCTTCTGTCGCACATTTGCTGTTGTGTTGATTTCATTATGATCTAATTGATACAAATATATAAATATTTATCGATGTTTACCTCGATGTTTACGCAGTGCGGAAAAGTAATTTGTAGAAAGCGGATAAAAAATAACAAGGAAAACAATTAATTTTTATGTTTGTATCATATCTATAGATAATAATAATATAATAATATACATGTGTGGAGTTCAATTATTACACATATAAAAGACTTACAAAACAGAATTCGTCAGGAAAATATTTTATTTAGGTGTTTATTTTTTTTTATTATTTAGATTATTTGATACCTTGAAAAGCCTACTATCCACACAAACACCTCAAATCATAGATTAGTTGACTGAAAGTCCAGGTAACACTTCTCACTACTTTTTTAACTAATTTGTCCAATTCTTATTAATTTTAATTAACAGCGAAATGATCACAATTCTACAAGTCATTTTTTACAATTTAGAATGTTGAGTAGATAATAATAATAAATAATAATAATCAAACAAACCATCAGACAAAAAGAGCGTTTCATACCGCGCAGCTGACCTACCTCGACATCGGTGTGGGTGAGATAATTTAATCGGTAAATTAGTTAATGAATTCTGTCGATGATATGCCTGTTAAACAAGAAAAGAAAAAGAAAGTTTCAGTGTACATTTAATTTTTACAGCTTTTGAAACAACAATAATGACCTGCTTTATTCGTTGCCGCTTCCATCACACCACATTAAAAAACGAACAAAAATAAATAAAGTATATAAATACGCATTAAAAGCACAGTAAAACTAGTAACAGTATCTAGCGATAACCCGAGATAAGCTACTGGTCGTTGGTAACCTGTTGAATGTGTAGTTCTCGTCGTACATGCACCCTCTTTCTCTGCTCGTAGACCGCATTACAACGGAACAGCTTTGATTATACATATTACACTGTAAAGTTGGTGGTTTGATGATTATCAATTGTTTCAGGTTATTTCGCTCGTTCTTTTTCTTGGAGAAATTCAACATTTTAAATTGAATAAATGTTTTAAAAAGAACGAGAAAGAAATTCAGCATTTTAGTGGGGGTGAATTATATTTTACAAACGAAAAGATATGTTATCTAGTTAACCATCAGTTGCTACCGTATGCAGAAGCCTAATTTCGCCTTACTAAATTAATAAGAACTGTGGCGCATTCCGCATTCTAGTAATATAAAATTACGACGAGTGCTAGAGGATTGCAAAAATATGTCTAGCAGAGAGAAGACTCCATAGTCAAGCAACGTTTCCATATAACCAAAATCACTGCTGTTTTTGGCTATTTGCCTTTAACACTTTCTGCTATATTAAACACAATATCACATATAATACAATCCCCCTGTATCCCTTAAGATATCTCAATGTATCTTGTGCGGGAGAGGGCTACACATTTAGAGACGATGGACACACCCAATGTCCGAGTATGTTAGAATTAATTTCTGGTTAGAAAATATCCTAGCTCCTCGACCAGGGATTGACTTGGGACTCCAGGGTGAGAGGCAATATCTTCGTTGGTGCCGCAAAATAACAAAAAAATTAGAAAAATCGTTCGAAACCCAGGATACTTTACACATATTATTTTTTATTGCTGTTCCATCAAAAACGTCAACCCATGTAAAAACACAACTTGTTTTCGAAATCTCCTTTGGATTCCTTTTAACCATCTTTAACCACACTTTTCTACGTTTTCCTTTCTTGAAACTTGGAGACAAAATTTTTCCGGCGTTTTTATTGAAGTATTTTCATTATAATTACTTCCCTTTAAATTTTATAACACAAATCACAAATAGCAACTCTTGTTTACATTTAAGAACGTGTTTTGCCTGCTTTCTGCACATTCGAGTCCTCTGACGTCACCGCATTGACTTGCCCGGCCGACAGTCTTTGTGCGCATAATAGAGGAATTCAAACTTTAATGTTGAATAACTTTTGTAAAAGAAAAATAAAAAAAATCCGTTACACACTGTTTTTACTTTCTTATACGTAATATAAGGAAGTATAGTAATCGTGGTTTTTTTCCACCTCGAGGTTTTGATTGATATATGTATACTGTTACGTGTTTGCTATCCCCACAAACACCTGTACTCATGCATTCGTTGATAGAAAGTACAGGTAACACTTACTCACTACTTTATTAACTAATTAATAATTAACAACAATAGATTAATGACTGTCTTAACTATAATCACAATGAAACACTTATGTCTCTTTCTTATTTCTTCTTTACTCGTTCACTTTCAACTTAAGACTGGGTGTCGGCCCACCGTGTGCGTCTTATTTATACATCCATTCATACGGTCTAGAACACTCCAAAACATTCCCGACCGTTCTCGTACAATTTCAATCTCATCTAACCAGTATACACAGTCCAGTGGCGTAACAATACGTTTTGTACCCTCCTGAATCCATTCTGACTATTTTCTTAATGATGTCTGTCGGTTCGTGTGTGTGCGTGCGTGCGTGCGTGCGTGCGTGTGGCTACGATAACTCAATAAAGATTTTCAATAACATTTTAGGTGACACATTAAATTTGGTGAATATGGTACCACCAGAAGAGATATAATGAATGAAAGATGAGAAAAGGTACAATTTCGGGAAAACATTTAAAAAAATTATTGCATTGCTGGACGAATCTCGACGATTTATAATGAAAAAACATAACTTTATGAAAAAAAATCTGTCGGCATGTCTGTAGTATCGCGATAGCAGCCACAATTTTGGAGATGAAGCTTTCAAATTTGGTGCAGGTGTTCTAAAGGCCAAAGACAATGATAAATTCGGTGATCAGCAAAATTGGCCAGGTGAAAAGAGGTCCATGGGACCCAAACTTTTTTTGTACTTGTCTATAAAAAAATATATTGTTGATGAAAGATTATCATGTCTACTATATCAAGCCAATAAAATATATTTTCCAAGTACTTAAATAAAGCTGATGTAAACTGAAATTTGATCTCATAAAATGGAGTTAGGATAAATTTGGCAGTTTGACATTGGAAATGTCTAATTTAATTACAAAAATACCAATATCAATAGGAAGAAATTATTAAAATATATGACATGAATTATTATTGGCAGTATCGAATGACGCTGATAATTAAATATTTAATAAAAATTTTAATGAAACATTTCAAGATACTCTATTAAAATTTAATTAAGATAAGTGAAAAATTAAATAGAGCGATTTTTTTAGATCAGGATGATATATACTGGTATAAGAAAGTTATGTGTTGGACACATCAGATATTTTGTATTAAGTGAAGATTCCAAAATGCCAAAATTGTATTTTGTGTGTTTTTAAAAGAACAAAATTTTCATAAAATTACCACATAGATTTCTAGAAGAGCTGAATATTCAAAATATATAAAAAAATTACTCTTGTGGAACTCGATAGATTACATCGTTTTCGAGGAAATTGAGATTATTAGATTTTTCTACCTTTTTTTTACTTATTATTATTATAATCAGGGAAAGGAAACTGGACTAGAATCCAGGACCGGTAGCTGCCTCATATGGTTGACAGAAGGACATAAGTAAACAAATAAAAGCAAAAGTATAAAATGAATATGAAATACATACTGATACAATGTATTATTCAGAATGACTGAAGTCTGCCATCGAATTAGCACAACTAACATTCGTTCTGTACTCGTGGCTGTTAAATTTTAGCGATTTGGTCTGTACATATGTGTACCCTAGATGCAAAATTCGGTTTTTTCAATAATTTAAGAAACTAGCTTTATGTTATTCAAATATAAGAATGCACTGTTTACAAGACGATTCAGCCAATAAAGTGCATAAGTAAGTATTTTGCATGGTAAAGTAGGTGTTAACATCTAACTCAGATGCAAAAATCGGTATTTGTTTCCTTTGGTCAGGTGCACAACTGGGGATTTACAATAACGAATTGGTGCAGTTTTATGTACCACGTGAGGCCAGCACGTATTTGCTGCCAAAACTGCTGTCAGTGTTTACTGAATTAAGAATCAACAAGGTCTTGATAAACTTAATTTGAATGATTGCGAACGTATTTTTAATAAATAAAGCGTTTTTAAATAACTAGTAAATTTTTTCTATTACAGCTTGGAATTTTACAACTTCCTAAATTACGTGTTTTTTTAAATTAAATGTAGCTATTTTCCAAGTGTACCACAAAATATAAAAAGTCTGCTGTAATATATCGCAACACAGTTATGGGCACTTCATTTTTTAACACGCTTTTATTAGCTTCACCTGTATGTTTGTTTGTAACCGACTCTTTGGACTCGATTTTGACCCACTTTAAACGGACAGATTTAATGGAAACTTTGTACACTTACGAAGAACCGGTAACAATACAATAATTTGATAAGTTTATATCATTATCCTGATCAGGATCGCCAGAATTAAATAATTTCCTTTCCTCACGTATCCTCTGCGTGAGAGCAAGAGGCTTAATACTGTAAGTACATTCCGTGATTCTCAGTTCGGTCGTTGGCCGAGCGGGCTAAGGCACAAGTCTTAGTCGACGCGAAACGACGGACTCCTCGGGCGTGAGTTCAAATCCCATGGCTGAAAAAAATATATATTTTTTTTCAGCCATTTCAAATCCCATGGCTGAAAAAAAAAAAATATTTTTTTTTCAGAAGTATCTGTTGGATCGTAATATGTTATAATATCAGCATCAATAAGCAATTTAAATATAGTTTAAAAAAACTAAAAAAACACGCTTTCATAGCACATCAAACTAAAAAAGTGAAAAATAATTATTAATATAAACTGAAAACAATAATGAACGAAAAATACTAATATTATTGTGAAAAAAAAGCGTGGGGCGCTTTGTGCCATATTTTTCGTATATCGAGCAACCCACGCTTTTTTCACAATAATACTAGTATTTTTCGTTCATTATTGTTTTCAGTTTATATTAATAATTATTTTTCACTTTTTAGTTTGATGTGCTTTAAAAGCGTGTTTTTTTAGTTTTTTTAAACTGTATTTATTTAATGATCAAATAACTAATTAAAGTTGTTTTACTGTTTTACTGATATTTGCACATTTTATTTGAAAAACTTGGTTTTTGTATAAGGATAAGGTATATTCAAAACTTGGTTTTTAAATCCTTTAACTGTAATTATTTCTTATTATCATGCGATTTTTAGCAAACATTCAGTCTTCTAATCGTAAATGTGTACAGTGTTATTTTTAACACAATATAAGCGGTGTATTACTAACTTATTTGAAAAAATATTACACGCATAATTTAAGTGTCCATTTACAAATTGTGTATTGAAAATGTACACTAATATAAGTGGAAAAAGAAGTAGGGTCTCTTGGGTCTAAATCAACATTACATGTTAATTTTTGTCTACATTATATCATAAATTTCTTATAGTTCTCATAAATTCGATTGCTTTTAATATGTAATATATATTGTGTCAAATTACCTTTCCCAATATAGTAATATTATAAAAACAACACTGAGAACTGTGGACTATATACACATTGGCGAGTGTTAAAATGATTTAATATTTTTTACGTGTAGCGAATCATATGCCAACCACCGTTGCGCGAGAGTAACTAACTCCATACGGGCGTATAAGGCAAGGTTAACTGCGGAACAGGGAACACGTGCTTAGGTACCTATAAATTATAGAAGATAAATCTCGACTTCATGCAGAGATCTTAGTTGCACGACTGGTTGCATATATTGCAGGTATATATATATATATATATATATATATATATATATATATATATATATATATATATATATATATATATATATATATGTATATATATAAACGTTTTTTAAAAAATGTAACTTTTTTATATAACTACCGGCTCTGAAAATTGGCAAATATTTCCGCTACCTGATAATAATAGTAGAACAAAATTCGATTACTTTTTCTAACTTATGTAGAGTTGTGTAACATCCAAACTATTGATTAGCTGTTCAAAAAACGATGGTTGTTTATTAAATAGTCTGAATCGGTGCGAAATTAATATTCCCGCCTCTATTTTCAAAGGAAGTATTCTACAAAAACGCGTTTTTAAGAATAACCTTTAACATCCTTCATCATGAGAACGACGCATCCACGGATCCGTATTCTTGCTGTTTTTCTTATTTGGATGCGTAAAATAATCTCCTAAATTTGAACAATGTATTTTTCGAACACCCTGTATATAATACCACATACCCGATGTCACGAAATTATCCTGAAAATTATACCTATTTCTACTCTACCACTGTATCACGACAATAACCCCATAATCGACATTAACCAGTCGTACACAAACAAGAGTTAACCTTGAACTCAGTTCGAAATCCTTGCTTAATTGTTTAAATGCAACCTTTGGTTTTAAATATTTATAGTATCTACTGGTATGTCGCGAAAATATCCCTATATTGTAATCGCCAGTATTTATTTTGACCAGTTGTATACAAAAGAGATTTAACCTAAAAATCCTTGCCTGGATACTACAGTTTTATTGAAACTTTGGGTTTTACATTTTTTTTTAAGTCAGATTCAATTTCGCTGCAAAATATAAAACAGTTGTGCATCTCTGCTACAGCTACATACATACCTTACAAAGAAAATTTATGAGCCGGTAAAAAAAGTGGACGGGTCGAGAATATCTCCTAAATGTTGTTAAGGAGGTATTTTCAACTAGTCTATTAATATTGGAACCAAAATAGTCGAATAGAAAAAAATATATATATACAGTTTTGGTGATTGGGGATAGTTTTCAAAATTAAAAAAAGTTTCAAACTAGAAAATGGTCGCCTTACCCCTAAAAAACCACCCCAAACGCATCCTGTCGGAGTTTTCGGCGTTTTTCTCAAAAACCGTTGGCCCCTACAAAAAATTTTATACTTATATTCCTTATAAAATTTCCAACAAAAAAAGGTTCTATTACTAGAGTCAATAAATGCAGTGGATTTCGAGCAATCAGCGATTAAAGAAGGGGTCACATGAAACTCGAAGCGCGTTTCGTATTATCTTGATGAAACGTAAATTTATGGTCATGACATAAATAATAAAGCAAAATATTTGATAAAACCTATGCTTCTGGGACTTTTTTTGCATTGTTTTAACTTTTTTGGCACTACCTTTTGAAGTTGGAGCTCATTTCCATTCCACCCTTGAAGTAGAGCGGCTGGCGCGTATTTTTTTAGTAGTTTTCCCAGGAGGCCTAATCCTTTTTAATTTCTCGTCAAACTATGCGTTTGAAATGACGAAACCGTACTGACTATAGCCAACAGGGTTGCTGTCGGAAGTCTTTAAATCGTGTTCATGGGTGTTCACGCGAAATTGTGCACCCCTATTTTAGCCCTTATTATAGCATATACGAAAAAAACCAGAAATAGAAAAGTTTTAGTAAATTTTCTGTAGATTTAGATTATGCTATTGAAAAAAATAATTAATTGAGGATCGCATTAAATAGTTATTGACCACACTTATGTTTTTTTAAATACAACTTTACATATATTTTTATATTTTCAAAATGTCCATTTCTGATTTCAAAAATATCTACTTATAATATTTTCTCTTGTAGTTTTGAAAACATTTAAAAAAATATCTGCGGTCCACGTTCATTTCAAATTCAAGTTAGCTACTTCTCAGCAAGAGCGTTTTTCAACTGTTTCAAATGAAATTTCTGTAAATGACAGTATTTGTATTATACTACAATAGTTACGTATTACGTATCGCTTTATTATTTTGTTATTATGACAATATCCTCAGGTATTTTATGAAGATTTGTTGTAGCCGTGCTTCCTCACCTCAAATTTTTAAATAGAGCTGTAAATTGAAATTTTTTTCACACTTACAACATCATGATATATTGAGATAAAGGCATTTTAACAACTTGAAACGTCAAAAATTACTCTCGAAATTACTATTACGCGGTGATAAAGCTTTGATCTCCAAATTGGCAGCCGTTTTTATACACTGACAGGCACAAAAATTGGGACAGCAAGAAAAATTGGTTTCTTTCTAATTAAAATTTTTCTCGGTGTAAAATTGTTTCTTGGTGTCATTTCTAAACCTTCAATTACGTGTTGGATGACCTCTCGACGAATGTTACCCCACTGTTCCTGTAGTGCATCCATAAGTTGTTGCAATGTTAATAACTGTCCACGAAGTTGCCTAATCCGTCTCCACAGCATATCCCATACGTGTTCTATGAGTGTTATGTCAGGACTGCGTTCTGGTCAGTCTAGGGCTTCAATTCCGAAGTCATGGAGGTAGTTTCTAACAATTCTGACCACGTGCAGACGAACATTATCGTGCATTAAAGGAAATTGGTCACCAATAAACCGTGCAAAAACCACCACATGCTCGTCCAAAATGTCATTAATGTACTTTCTAACCGTTAAAGCACCTCCATCTACGAACAAAAGCCTTGTGCGAGCCGCGTAATATATGCCAACCCACACCATTACAGACCCACCACCGACGCTCTCTCTCACTAAAGTTGCATTGTGCGTATCTTTCTCCTCGCCTTCTCCACACTCTTTTTCATCCATTTGGAGACCTCAGGGCAAATCGGCTCTCATCGGAGAAAAGAACATTGCTCCACTGCCCGATATATCAAATGAGATGTTCGCGTCTGAAATTGAGCCTGGCCACACGATGACTCTGGAGAAGCTTGGGGTCTGTTGCTGATTTTCTAGCAGATAAATTTACTTTAACTAGCCTTCTCCTAACAGTTCTATCGCCGATGTTGATTTGGCAAACTTCTTGCAGTTCATTCCTTACTTGAACGACAGTCATCTGACAGGATAGAATTCACGATGAATCGATCATCGTGAAAAGTTTTGCTTCAATTCTGCTTCTCTAGCCGAATCTTCCGAAGATAAGGGCATTTTTGAAAATTACCAGCACTTAAAACAATCGGCACGCCAATACTAAAGAATGATTCTCATAGCGATTAAAAATGTTAAAATTAGTCAGTTTTTAAAATGATAAGGAATAAAAAAAAAGGGAAGGAAAAGCGAATAAAAAAGCTGCAAGAATACAAGACAAATGATTCTACATATTTTATGTATACTAATAAATAATGCAATTAAAAATATACCAATTTTTCTTGTTGTCTCATTGTTTTGGGCCGGTCAGTGTATTCTTGGCGCAAATATTATTATATTATCTTCATGTTTACTTTGTTTACAAGAGGATGAAAGTGAGCATAGATTATATATATATATATATATATATATATATATATATATATATATATAATATATATATATATATATATATATATATATATATATATATATATATATATATATATATATATATATATATATATATATATATATATATATAATATATATATATATATATATATATATATATATATATATAATATATATATATATATATATATATATATATATATATATATATATATATATATATATGTATATATAATATATATATGTATATATAATATATATATATATATATATATATATATATATATATATATATATATATATATATATATATATATATAAATTTACCTTTAAATTGTATAAAAAAAATGGTGAAGGTACCAGGACTCTTTAATAGCCACATTATGCCCATTCTGCATTATGCACTTAGAGCTAGGACGTATCTTCGAAAAAAATTAACTTTTAAATATCTTGGATACATATTATCTAGATATTTTTTATCTTTGGAAAAGTATCTTGTATCTTTAAAATATGTATCAAAATATTGGGAATGAAAAAAGAGGTCTGTCTCACAAAATTCTTTATTGATGCTACCAGTTTCGTGAATAAAACTTTGTATCACATCATCAGGCGATCTGCGAAACAAAGTTTTATTCACGAAGCCGGTAGCATCAATAAAGAATTTTGTGAGAAATATACCTCTTTTTTCATTTCCAATATGAACTCTCACACGAGATTGACCTTTCGAAGAAGTATCAAAATATCTAAAAAAAATCTTTTAATAATTATCTATCTTCTGAATCCATTTCCATACTGTCACAAATTGTTTTCTCTAAAATAAGGAATGACATAAATTGAAACAGAATTTGTTGTTTTGAACAATAATAACAACATTTATTCCTTATATAAATTACCATTATGTTTATCGATAAGTGACTTTGTTAAGGAGACATTCCATATGAAATCGTCTAAAAAAAATTCTGTTGCTCCACTATTTTAGATTTTGCTTAAACTATGTGAGAATCTTCTTCAGGATTCCAAAAAAGGAAATCCACCGTCATTTAATTTTCGCATGCGTCAGTTCCCGCTTGGCCGAATTAAAGCATTTAAAAAACGTCATTTTTATGCTTTAATATTTTTAGCTGTAAAAATTTTTCTATGAAAGATATCTACACGTTCAAGATGGCATTTCAAAGTTAAAAGATAGTAGTTTTTGTGCATAGAATATAAATTCACACAATCAATACCCCCGAAAAAATAAAACGGTGCTGAAAATACGTGTATTTTACTGATTTTTCGTGATTTTTAACTTACTCCAGTGCCTCGACTGTTGAATGCAAACGCAAACAGTTAATATTTCTCGTAGATCAGGTGCACATCGTGGAAGAAATAAAACCTGCAATTAACTCGTTCGGCCTACTCTTTATAAAAAAATCTCTGTTTGAATTTTTGAAATTTTAAAAAATCGCATTATTTAGGCTATAATATGAATGTGTTGGCTACGAGATAAAAAATATGAAACTTACAGGATATTTAGTTCTTACCTTGAACTTCAAAAGTCTGTAATGCTCGTTTTGCTATTTTCATCCTTTGTGCGTGTACAGGTGCGTGGTTTAAAAGAAGCAAAAAATATTAGTCATTTGCTTATTTTTAAAATAAACTTAAATTGTGTACTTTTTGAAAAGTAACGCTGTTAATAAATATTACTACAAGCAGCAAAGCGCCCATACCCTACGATTTTTGTAACAATGACAATAGCGTTAGAACAGGAGCGTTCTTGTAATTAGACACCCTCAGACGATCTATTAATGAGCAAATAAAAATTATTATAAATGTTTAACTATACTACTTACTTAGATAATTTGAATGTTAACATACTCATAATTTCATGAAAAAAATTATATAATTTCACATTCAAAAATTATTCTTGTTCTTAATTTTATTCTGAACAACTCACAAAAACATAATAAAGAAAAGAGTAAGGACTTAAGAATACATTAAATTACAATGAAAAAGTAATATGTAGTTTCTGTAGATTCTCAAAGGATTTTCATGTTAAAAATAATCAATTATAAATAATTGAACTAGAAAATAAACAAATGGCTGATATTTTTGCTTCTTTTAAGTCACCTGTACACGCACAAAGGATGAAAATAACAAAACGAGCATTAAGGTTGTACAAATACGGTTCAGGACTGAGTTCAACTGAACCACACCCAAATTTGAACTCAGCTTTTGAATTGAATTGTAGGTTTTATTTCTTCCACGATATGTGCACTTGATCTCTGAGAAATATTAGCTGTTTGCATTCAACAGTCGAGACACTGGAGTCAGTTAAAAATCACGAAAAATCAGTAAAATACACGTATTTTGAGCACTATTTTTAGGGGGTATTGATTGTGTGAATTTATATTCTTTGCACAAAACCACTATCTTTTAACTTTGAACGTGTAGATATCTTTAATAGAACAATTTTTACAGCTAAAAATATTAAAGCATAAAAATGACGTTTTTTTAATGCTTTAATTCGGGCAGGCGGGAACTGACGCACGCGTAAATTAAATGACGGTGGATTTCCTTCTTTGGAATCCTAAAGAAGATTCTCACAAAGTTTGAGCAAAATCTAAAATAAGCTGGCTTTACCGATTAGACGATTTCATATGGAATGACTCTAAAGCGGCGTTTTCATTTCTCTGAGCTCTGTCAAAATTCCCGTTTTCTATTTTTTGAGTTTCTTAAAAACAACTCGACAGATTCAAAATTACTCATAATATTTATAATTGTAAAACGTACCTGCAAATACCCTTCTATATTATTTCTGTATATTCTCAGGAATAATATTTTCCAAAAATCGACTTTCTAATGGGACATTCGAATCATACCACTAAATATGCGCATAAACTGTAGATTTTAAAAACTAGTACAAAAATAAACATTTAAATACTGTACAGGGTGGGCAAATTTCGATATTTGTATAGGGTTATTCGGTAATTGTAAGAAATACAAAAAAAATGGAAGACACATTCTCGATCTCTTTTTTTAAAATAAGTTCAGTGGCGAAAACCAAAATTTGCTATCGTCTTTTGTTCTCGAGTTATAAACAAAAGTCGATTTTTCAACTTTTAGACACATGTCAATATCTTGATTGTTTGTAAAGTTATGAAAAAACAACTTTTACATTCACCAGGCACTTTTTTCTGTATAATACAGTGGCGTCGAGAAAATTTAAAGAAAAAGGTGCAATTTCGAGTTATGGCATAAAGTTGTATTTTTTTAAATGGGAATCATAGTTGACTATGGTTTAGTTAAAAAGGAACTTTTTTTCTCTTTCAAACTATATATCATATGTGGGGTCGTTTTTGATGTGTAAGTATATAATAGCGAAAATAATCTTTTTAGTACTTTTTGCGTTTTTTTATATTTATTCCAAGTAGGCGTGTGTCATCTATGACGGTGTTTGTCCGTTTGTCAGTAAATTGCATATTAATTTTGTTTCCGTCATAATTACACCCCATTTAATCGTAAAATTGAAAATGTCTCTTACGAAAATTACGAAAAATATGATATGCTAGAATGCTTTATTCAAAGTAATAATAGTTGTGATATTGCATCCGAAATATAACTCAATCGTTATCCAGAAAGAAGACGACCTATTAAAGTTATTTTTAAGAGGTTAAAATAAAAACTTATTAATTGTGGGTCCTTCAGTATCACATATTTCAAACATACAGGGTGCTCTATAATTATGTATGTGTACCGCCCCTGCACTTTCTTGGAACAAATATAAAAACACGCAAAAAGTAATTTACTAAAAGATTATTTTCGCTATTAAGTACTTACACATCAAAAACGACCCCACATATGATATATAGTTTGAAAGAGAAAAAAATTTCCTTTTTAACTAAACCATAGCCAACTATGATTCCCATTTAAAAAAATACAACTTTATGCCATAACTCGAAATTGCACCTTTTTTTAAATTTTCTCGACGCCACTATATTATACAGCAAAAAGTGCCTCAAGAATGTAAAAGTTGTTTCTTCATAACTTTACAAACAACCAAGATATTGACATGTGTCTAAAAGTCGAAAAATCGAACTTTTGTTTATAACTCGAAAACAAAAGACGAGAACAAATTTTTGTTTTCACCAGTGAACTTGTCTCATAAAAAGATATTGAGAATGTCTTCCATTTTTTTGTATCTCTTACAGTTATCGAGTTACCATATACAAACATCGAAATTTGTCCACCCTGTACATACCTTAGAAATTATATAAATGCACATAAAATCCCATAAAGAGAAAGAAAATAAATGTATTTTTCACAAAACCATTAAATTAGTATTTTGACAAGTAAATATGACATATACAAAACTTAGCTCAGATATGTACCATTAGTTGCTGTGGACAATTTGAGGACAGAGCAGGCTCTAAATCTTTTAAGGTTCTATTATTTTAACTATAGGCTAGTTTTATGAAAGGGACGAATATCTATACTAATCTCCAGTATTCTCTTGAAATAACGAGATACCTACAACGTATCGCATAGGTGTAACAAAATACACTATAAACAGTATCTATGAAATATTGTAATAAATAAACTACGATTTTTTTCTTTACCGAAGTACATCGAAAATAGTACGAGACGGTACTGATCAAAATGTGTCAGTAGGTTAGCCGACATGCATTTAGTTTATTGTTTAAACACTACCTTGACGTGAACCTTAAAGCTGAAAATAATTTGATTTATTTTGAATTTTACATAAAATTTTCTGACATTTGTAATTTTAATTTGTCTTGCACATAATAATGAAACGGAAACTATTATTTTCACCGACTAAGATAAAATATTGAACAATACACGTTTGATTATGGTTTATGAAACTTGTTTGATTGCCGTAGAACTCTGCTCATCGCCTCGTTCTGGCAATCAAACTTGTTTCTAATAACTACTCGTATTATAAAACTTTAAAATAATTTACAATACCGCAAAATATTACAAAATTCCTAACAAAAAGAAAGTATAAATAGTTTCTACTATTATAGAAGAACTCGAAGACGTTTACACACTTTTTGCTTGACAGAAAACATTTTTGTATTCATCATTATATATCCAGAAGTAACAGTTCGGCCCTGAATAGAAGCCATAGATATACGTACAATTTCGCTGTCAACCCCTTTTTACATTGACACACATCTCACTTTATCAATTTTGTAAGTGGAAATCGATAACCCAACCTTGGAGGTAAAGTTAACTGGGTCGTCCTACAATCCGTACTTAAATTCATTAAAAAATTACGAATTTTCAACAACTAAAATAACATTCCAGTCCCTCCAGGCTCTTTACCCTTTGTATTATACGATAAATCTATTGACCTAGTTTAAAACAAAATTTATAATCTTTTAATGTTTGAAAATATTTTACAAATTTCATTCAAATATCTCGAAAAGTAAGCGTTATAAGAAAAATTTTTTAAAAATGATTTTGAGAGGGAAACAAGATGGAGGTATCAATTTCTTTCATGTAACGATTTCAAGGTCTGCTTTATTTTTTTAAATGAAAAGGGATATTTTTTTTTGGGAATTCAGAATTGAATGTATGGACTTTAATGAATAGTTTTTGAGATATTTCCAAATTAAAACTATTTTGAAAATTTTAATTACGAACTGTTAGGGTGCGTACTTGCGTATGTGTGTGAGCATATGTGGTTGCTCTCTCTCAGCAAAACCCAGGACCGCTGTCGGTTGCGTGGAGGAGCGTCGACTTCATTAATTTTTGTTTTTTTCTTATTTTTTTTAGTTGTTTTTTTTAATTATATTTTTTTTACATTAAAAAAAACTCGGGGTTGCCGCTCCCCCATGTCACCGGTCCGTGGTCCTGAGCTCAGCTAAGAGGAATGCAGCCACACACACACACACACACACATATCCACACGAATGCACGCACACATAGATAAACTAGCAACTCGTAATCTTAAACATCTTCAACAAAATTTCGGAAAAAATACCCGTTTTCACTTAAAAAACAGAGCTAACCTTAAAATGACCTTAAAATCGTTGTTTACTTAAATTTTAACTGACATATTTGCCTTGATTTTTATTTTAAAAGATTTACCTTTTAAAACTTGTACTAAACATTCAATTTCTATTTGCATATGTATTTATATTGTTAATTGCACCAAAATTTAATTCCATATTTTTAAAACTCTGAGATAAGATAAAAAATATATTTGTACGGTATGAATACAGTTTAAAAAATTGTTATTTATGATAGAAAGTTATAAATAATGTACTGAACATGCTGAATAATGCCTGCCTACTTTTTTAATTTTTTTTATCTTATTCTTATGTAAACATTTACCTAGCTCAAAAATGTGGACCACTAAATTTTTATCGACACGAGTAACACATATTTGCGATATTATTAATTTTGATATAATAAATGAGTACAAATAGTCCATTATAATCGGTAGTACTCAACAACGATAACAACATTTTGGGGTCCACGTTTTTGAGCGATATATGTTGACATGTGTATTAACTATCCATGTATATTTAATCTATGCTTACATGTGATCTCTCATGTGAAGAGCTTTTCTGCAAAAGTCAACAAGTCCTCTAATCTCAATTCTGAGAGAAATGAAAATTTTTGATAGAAACTCAAGCAAATATACAAAACTAAAATGTCATTGAGAGTATTATTGATAGGCATCTGAATTAGCACACAGTGAAAATATCAACAAAAATAAATCTTTTTGGTTTTATTTACAAAAATTATTTGGACTTGTTGAGTTTTGATTAAATATTATCCGAACAGCTGACGGTACAAGGAAATGTTTGCATATTCTGTGCTGCCATTTCAAATCCCATCTTCTAATATGTCGACATAATATGGTAGTGGATCTAATATAAAGTAACACTATGTTTGATTACTGGTGAATAGAGGGCGGAAATTGTATTAAACACAGAATTTAAAAACACTATTATATGCGTTAGGACTTGTTTAGTTTTGCTACAAAACTGTAATCTCCTGAGTTAAGATCCATATGGCTTGTTTACGTGAAAAATGTTTTATTTTAGCTTTTTTTACTGAGTGACTTGTTTAGTTTTGATGCAAATTATCATTTTCCCTTTAAATTTCCAAGCTACTAATGAAGTTTTGATATAAATCTTGTGAGGACTTGTTTCTATCTTATGATTTTCTAAATTTTGATACAAACTCATTTTTTCCCATATGTGAGTTTTGCAGAAAAGCTCTTCATATGTATATGACAAATATATTAGTAGATATTTATAACCAAATCAACAACAGCATGTACTGTTGACGTATAAAATTACTGAAATTAATTAATTGTTGGTTTTATTGTTGAAAAATTTTTATGCAATTGTGTACTTTATTTTCATTTTTCTCGTCCTAAATACCAAAATTAGTTATGGTTTGTCACAAAGAGAACATTTTGAGTACAAACTGAATAAACATTCAATGTATAATAACAATAACCATCTTGATAGAAATTAAAATTTATATATAAATTATATTACATATTTCAAACATACAGGGTGTTCTATAATTATGTACGTGCACCGTCCCTGATCACTTTCTTGAAAAGTAAATGTATGACACTGTTTAGACCCTAAACAAAAAATAACCTCGAAAATTTCATACGTATATACGTAATTTCATAGGCACAGTCCCGCGAAAAAAATTTTTTTCTGCGGTTTTAAGTTTATAGTGTTATTTTTACTAACATTTGAATGCCGAATCTAAATCTTCTACTCATTTTACTCTATCACATAAGTATTTCGTACTTAACCACAAGTTAAATGTGAAATATGTGTATTTGTGTAAAATCTAGGTACATGAATAAATTTCTGAAAATAAAAATATAACTAGTATGCCTTATATCTAATCAAATTTCTAATTACAAATGATAGACAGTAAATAATTAAAAATTATAAACAGAAAATAAATAAAGAATATTATACAGGGGATGTAAGCTTAGGATGAACAAGTTTCATCTTTGTTTCAAATGTGGCTTAGTTGATTTCCGTTTAAGATCTTGTACAGTTTCTCGTTTGAGACCAACCAAGTAATCGGCCAACATGTTTACATCCCATCGCTCTTGATAACGTTTCTCCATTTCTTTTATTAGATACCTTAATGTAATATTTCACCACACCACAGGACAACAAAACGAGACCAACCAAACTGATAATGTGGCATTGCCATATAGCCAAGTAAGTGTATAATAATTTTATCATTGATGCGTCGCGTCCCATTATTTATAACTGCCGTTGGAGTGTGAAGTGGAAATTAGTAAAAAAATCTTTCAAATATAAAGGCAATATGTGAAATAATATTATACATTTGATAACGAGACTAAAATGCATTTATGCATTGTACGTAATACATACATAGAAACTGGTATCATTTTTGGCTTTAACGTATCTAATGTAATGAAAATTACCAGGTTTTTATATAATCCACCAAGACTTCGCAGGCCTGTGTTTTGGTTTGTGAGTTACAGCACAAATCATATTTTTCCTCCATGTTTGAAAGGGTGTAACTCCTTTAATATGTATTATTGACAAAATATTTATAACAGTGTTCATTTTATACTGAGCCCATCTATTTACTGTAAGAATTTGGCTGCATAATTTTGGGACACCCTGTATAAGTAGCCAAATGTATTTTTTGTTCAGTTTTATGTTTATTTTATGCGTACTTTCACACAAAAAGTATTCTTGTTTTGGTTATACCAATTTGTTCAGGAATTTGAATGTTCAAAGGGAGTTAATCATTAACAGGTTTAATTGTATTATTGTTTTGATAGAAACAATTGAATATTATTGTTTTAAATAATATAAATTATAAAATAAACATCCAATTTCTAGAGAATTAATCATGATGTAAAAATTTAAATAATAGATTACAAGTCGACTCTATCTATACCGACTTCAGCAAAACTTGCTGATATCAGTATTCATGGAAATCTTTTAAGTTGGTTTGAATTATATATAAAATATACATGCCAAACAGTCACATTAGGTAAATATAAATCTAATTATATCTATATCTCGTCGGGCGCACCGCAAGGAGCTCAAAAGGGGCCCTTGTTATTTAATATTTATATAATTGATATATCTAAATGTTTCAAATTTTCTAAATTTATTATGTCGCCGATGATCTAAAACTATTTCATTATATACGTAGCCGAACAGATAGTTGCAAGATTCAAGAAGATGATTTTCACAGATTACCTATACATACATATATTGCGATACAAATGTCTTCTTAAATTTCTTAAAGGGTCAGCACATCACTTTCAGTAGAAATACATTATAAGATTAACAAGTTATAAATTATCATATAACATTTTAAATACCGTAAACCAAGTATCAGATTTAAGAGTAATATTCGATACGAAGCTATTTGATTTGCATATATGCAACATTTCTAAAAAAGCTAATCAAATGTTAGGTTCCCTATTTAGGTCTTGAGAGGTATTGGGAAACTGGAAGTTCAGAATAAATTTATAAGCTATATCAGTAAAAAAATACTTCCCACAAACAAGTGAAAGATGTGTAATTTGTAAAACTCTAAACCTAATATCACTTGAGCACCGTCGACAGATCTCAGGTCTTAAGTTTTTATTTAAAGCGTGAACGTTATTGACTCAATAGAAATTGTCACCACCATTTATGATCCAACTGTTCGTGAAAATTTGGCCTACATATATGGACATTTTTTCACGAATTCTCTCAGCCATATACAATATTGAGCATCAACCAACATCACAATTTTGTTTAGTTGACACAATGAATGTTGTCTAGTATCTACGCCAATTTATTTTCAAGTTATCAGAAACCACTGTGGACGAAGTAAAACAAAATTTTCAAACAGTTTTGAATAATAATCGGGGATTTAATACTATGTGTCACATGTGAATCTTTTTATAGGCACAGTGATTTTTTATCCTAATGTAAATGTGGCTTCTTTGAAAAACTTTCAGTGTTTTAAATACACTGTTACGTCTGTAAAGGTGGAATAATCATTTTCAGACTACAAATAAATTTTTGATGACAGGCGCTGGAATCTAACTCCAGATCATTTAAGAACAATTATTAATAGTGTACTTTTATTTCAGTGCCACAAAATAATTGTATGGTGCAATATCGTTTTTTGCCGAATGGTCAGCAGTCCATCTAATTTTGGACATTACAAAAATTACACGTCAAAAGTATAAGTTAAGATATTGTTTATTTTATATTGTACATCATTTTTGCACATGAGAATATTGATGTTCGCATACGAGCTGATATATCCCCTGATATTCACTATATGACGACCTTAGTTGTGGTCTCTACTTACAGTGAATAATACTTGTGGGTTTGTCCTGTATGTATTATCATAATTTTCGGTCGAAATAATGTTCCTCATTCATCTACTGTGAAAAGAATAATCGAGAAATTCGAAAGTACTAATTCGGTTAGTGATGTAAAACACACGACACGAGCTTGTAGAGGTCGTTCAGAACAAAACATCACGGCAGAGCGTGACTGAGAGTCCAAGGACGTCTATTCGTCACCGTGCACAAGAATTGGACGTTACAACAGCCACTCTTCAGCGTATTCTCACTAAACATTTGTATCTCCATGCCTACAAAGTCCAATTGACTCAACAACTTCTGTCAACAGACCATGCACAGCGAAGAGAGTTCACCAATTGAATCCTTGAATAACAAGAAGTGAATGCCGATTTTGCCGACAAAATCATTTTCAGTGATGAGGCCCATTTTCACCTCGATGGCTTCGTTTATAGGCAAAACTGCCGCATTTGAGGCTCAGAAAATCCACGAATGATTCATGAGAATGAGAAAGCAATGCATCCAAAACATGTCACTATTTGGTGTGCATTGTAGTCTGGAGAAATCATTGGAACATTTTTCTTCGAAAACTAGGCAAGTAATGCAGTAACGGTGAATGGTGAACGTTATCGTGCTATGATAACCCAGTTTTTTGTGCCTCAATTGCTCTCGACGACATGTGGTTTCAGCAGGACGATGCCACTTGCCATACCGCACGTGAAACATTGACGGTCTTGCACGAGTCTTTTCCTGGTCATGTCATCTCTCGGTTTGGTGACCAGAATTGGCCGCAACGCTCTTGCGATTTAATACCTTTGGACTTTTGGCTGTGGGGTTATCTGAAGTCACAGATTTATGCCAACAAACCCGCGACCACCGAAGCATTGAAGGTTAAAATTAGATGCTATATCAATGAAATACCGCCACATGTATGCAACACCGCTATTCAAAATGTTGCCAAAAGAGTACGCATGTGCTAGCAAAGCCGTGGCGGCCATTTGCCAGATATGTTCTTCCATACATAACTCCTAAATATCTACATTATAACTCGATAAATATTTCAATACTTTGCTACAGAAAACCATGTTTTATTGAACCTTGAAATATTGCTCTTTTATTGAAACACCCTTTAAATAAATAAATAAATAGTTCATTTCTTCTTCATTTAAAATAACGAATTTTTTTACTGTTGAACGTACCGTTAATTTAGATTGGACACATATATCCGTTTTAAATATACTTCTTTTGTGTGTATTTTATTAATTTTTTTCTTTGTTTTTCTTGAAATTCTGATTGACTTAATTGATATCATGTGGAACGGCTCCTAAATAATTTACCATGTTTGTTTGGATTTTCTTATTTTGATACAGTTTCGCAAATATACTACAAAATAAATATTTATTCTCAGATATTTATAAAATATATTCCATGAAATAAATATTATTTTCTGAATTATTTCATAATGAAAATAAACATTTGATGCACACATTAAAATTAATTATGGTGTTAAATATTACTTATTTATATCCTTATACAAATAAGTGGAATTTTAATTTTGATAAAAGGAAAATATACAAACAAGTTTCGAGTAAAATTTCCAGGTTAGTGGTGCCAGTGCTTGCACAAACACTGATGAGCATATCCCTTGGCGTCGGTAATTGGACTTGGTGGTGAAAATAGGCCAACCAACATTAAATATATAAAAAAAAGTTTCCAAAATTTTAAAAACTGATATATACTTGGTGGGTTTAAAAAACCTTACCATACCATTTTAGTGAGAAAATGTGACATTGTTTTTGCTCCATACAGAAACAGTAAATCATTTAAAATTTAATTTCCTGTGGTATTTCAACAAATCTGTTTACTAATTATAAAGACGGTTGATTCTGCGAAACTCAGGTGTAGCGCCGCGGTAGCCCCGCCAGCGTAAACACACAAAAGCGGTTATCCTAAAGGTTTACGTAAATACGTTACATTAGTTCACTTTTTCCCGGCACAGTTTATTGAAGAATAAGATCTTTACCTTTCTCGTCGCGTATAAATAAATTTATATTGGAATTACCTGGTTTAAAGTAGGTATACCGGAACAGTGACTGATAATATACTGTTGTGTTTGCCAGCACTATTTGAATGGGTGGAGTACACATGACTATAGGCGACATATCGCAAGTGTAAATAAAAAACCGCTGCCATATACTTGGGGATGAGAACTTCCTCACCGTAGTAAAGCTCGACGTATGGTGGAGTTTATAATAAGTCATTTTTGACGTTTCAAAAAAGTCACATTTTTTGATGTTTCAAAAAAGTCACATTTTGACGTTTCAAAAAAGTCACTTTGACGTTTCAAAAAAGTCACATTTTTTGACTTATCAAAAATTGGGACCGATTTTGCCCATCAACGAACTCAATCTCTTCCTTGACCTCTAGAATGTGTGTACCAAATTTGAAAGCTTTATCTTAAAAACTGCTATTTTTTCTGTCTGAAATGTTGTGTATCGTCATAATTCGTCGAGATTCGTCCAAAATGTAATAAAAATTTTCAAAATTTTTTTCACGAATACAATTTCCTCACTTTGAGGGGTGAGGAAGTAATAGTAAACTGATAAATCCGTACTAGGTGTTTATTTTCGACTTAATTTCTATGTTAAGGACGTGTGATATTCCACAATGAGTATTAGAGAAACAACATTTTCGTTCATTCTGGAAAAGATATAATTCAGAGTGGCCATTACCCACGAGATAATAAGTAAGATCGCAACTTATCCATCCTAAAAAAGGACTTGAGTATAATATAACGAATAAAGTACGTGCTAAACAAATATGACTAACTGTGGCAGGGTTTATTCTATGGTGCAGTTGGAAAAAAATTTTTGCAGTTGAAAATTGAAATTTGTGCAGTACTTAATTTTTATTTGATCCATTGAAAAAATATAAAACTATTTAACATTCTTATCAAAAATTTAAATGATTATACATATGATTCCTTAAAAACCTTAAATATATATAATTGTTCAAAATTTAACTTTTTTGGACTCTTGCTTATTTTTAATGCTCTCACTATCTTCCTCTGCCTGGAGCTTTTTCAAAAATACCTTGATACCATGGTTGGTTTTTGCTTTAGGCGCTGCTTTTGATCTGCGATCTTTCTTGCTTAGTCACTTGTGAACGCTGGGTTTGGGATTCCATAGCTATAACAAGGGATATTGTAATGAACAAACATATAAAGATTTTCTGTTTCTAGGAGCAGTCGGTTACTGTTGGTTGTTTTTAACACATTACTACTACTAATCAATCTCTCGCCGTCCGCACTGTGGGGCTTTGCTGCCAAAACTCGTGCAATTATAGTTGTAACATTAGGAAATTGGCTTAAGCGCGAAGCTAAGAATTTCGTCAATTGAGGAAGAGACATTTTTCTGACTTCATCAATATTATCCAAATCTAATAAATCACTATATTCCAAAGACAATTCCCTTAGATCAAGATCTTTCCCTAAGGCATTATGTATTTTTTCAATGTCAGCATCCGGTTGTAAGTTACAGAATGGTTTAAGTGTGTTCATAATCTCAGTTTCAAGACTCGGTCATTGTGATAAGAACTCTATTAAAGCATTCACAATTTCGTTGTTGACTGTATCAATACCATGGGGTTAGCTTACGTATTTATGATGTTATCTCAAACGGCGTTTTGGAGTTTCTGTAAGCTCAACACCTTTCAGAGAAATCGGTCCGGCGTCGCTTTGTATTAGCGTATCATCCAGAGTTTTTATCCAACCACCTATTAACGGTGTTAATTGTTTTTAGGTCTAGCAACTTTTTCAGTAGCCGAATCCATACCCAATGAAGTTGTGAAGTTACCCTGTAATTTTTTCTAATACCTGCTAAATACACTTAAGGGGTCTAGTCGGGAAAAAGCTTCGGATAGCTGTGTCACTCTCTAGAAAGTTTTTATACATGCGCCGCTGAATAATTTTGCTCTTGACTATACCTTCACTGGACGTTTTATTCACCGACTACATTGAGGTGCGATTCCCGATAGAGGAACACTTTCTTGCTCCATTTGTAGTGACAAAGATACTTATTTAGAAAATTCTTTTTAACCAAATAGCACGGAATAAAAGTTTGAAACTTGCTGAGCATAATTATGAAGATTCATTCTAGACGACATGTATGAATTTTACCTCGAATTTTACCGATTGATATCATAATTCAGGAGCTAATCACGTCCAAATTTCACTTATATTTACAGTATAAATTTTCCCTACATAAAGTGAAAATTAATTAAAATAGATACATGTACCCTCTAGTACACTTTCAACTACTGATCCTCCAAATTTGGTGTAATTTGACCAAACCGTATGGAAGAAATAAATTTTGAAAAATTACCTTACAAACACTGGTTCGATTAGGCCTCTTAAGGTATCTGCTAAAAAGTAGAGTAGGCTTATGTTGTCTAATTTAGTGAAAAATGTCAAGTAGCCCCTAGCTTCTTTTTCATAACTATTTTTAAAGTAGAAAACAAGAGCTTGCCAAGAAGTTAACAATGAATTCACCAATTGAAAAGAAAATTCCGTCTACCTTATTTCGAAAAATTTCGGGAAATAATTTATCGCGAAATTATTTTCTGAGCAATATTTTTTATTTCTTTTGTGCGAATACCCGAAGAGTGAAAAAATATACATACTCCTACCAATGTTTGTATAATATTCGAAAGTTGTCCAACAGTCGCAGAAACCGATTTCCAAGATAAATTAGTTCTATGTACGGCACACCGGATTTGAAAAAGCACTTATCCGAATCAGTCTTATACTTCATTTTGAATCTTTCCCATAGCCCGGTCTTCTCTCCACGCAAGCATTCGATTTGAGCTAGCATTGTCAGTCAACAATTTAAATTTTCTATTTGTTGACATTGCTGTGGAAAGGAATAACACAGATAGGTGTGATTCGTGATTCACCGGAATTTTAGTTACATTATTAGCATATTAGCAATGCCAATATAGACATTTAGACATAAGATTCATTTATATCAACTTAAATCGGAAGTTCAGAGCGGAAAATTCAATTTTTGTTGACTGGCTGATTCTGTCGTCTTTAAAAAAATTGTGATCCTTTTTTAAATCGTACATACATAATTTTTAAAAATCTATTGTGCAGTTGAAAAAAAAGTTTAGAATAAACCCTGAACTGTGGATGGAACCTCTGATGCAAGAATTAACCAGGTGGGCAATGTGTTAATTCGAATTTTAAATACAAATGGACCGTCGAGTTCATATTTGCTGGCAAGTAACAGGTTGCAAGAAAACAATGCGGAACAAGGTTGCAAGCGGCCGGCATTCTATTATAATAAATATTTCGAACACGTTAAATCTGTAATATTCACATTCAACCCCAAGACTCTAACACTAGAAAAGAAAATCAGCAGCAAACAATCACAGGCTAAACAGGATTTGCTCATTGTACATAAAAATTATACTATTATTAACAGATGCTATCGAAAAATTCCAAAGAAGTTTATTCTTATGAAATAGTGGACAAAGTAAAGTTGGCATTACAAACGTTAACAGGTGATCCTGATGTTCGTGTTGCCAATAAATTACAAGACGTATTAAGAAAAAATCGGGATATTAAAAAAAACTGCGCGACCTTAAGGAATGTCTAAGTGATGGAAGTGCTACCGATTCTCAACAATATTTTGCATACGCGAATATTACATCATTGGATGATTTTCAAAATACACGTCGATGTTTGCAGCAAAGCGTAGAAATTTATCAGAGAATATTATAGAAACTATAAATGATGCAGGTGTGTGCCTAGAACTACAAACAACCATACATAGGCAAAAAATAAGAGGCAAGTCCATATAATTAGTTTTACTTACATTAAATAAATTGACACGGTAACAAGGCACGCCGCTGGAATTCGCACATTCAACCGTCCTTACTAATTTAACTCGGTATCAAATAACATTTTTCAGTGGCAGGTTGAGTTTCAACTGTAAATAAATAATTTTATCATGGACACGTGGCAATTAAAATATTTTATAATTTACGCACAGCCAACATGAACAAAATTATTAAACATTGGTTTATAGCGATTTAATTTCATAATAATAATCATAATTGTCGCCCGGTAGTAGTGTGGTTTCAGAGCGCTCCAACAATAATAATAGTTTTAAATGTTGTAAATCAAGACAATTCCTACATTTTGTGTGCATAAAATGTTGCGGTATATATCACAGATGCTGTATATCAAAATTTAAAAATAAAATACGTCTAGTTAAAGGCAATCAGTTTGTTTGTTGTGAGGATGATAGTTACGAGTGACCATGACGATGAAAATGATATATTAGAAAAAACAATATAAGACGTCACCGTGGACGGTCGGTGAGATGAAAAATAATTATATTAAAGAAATTAAAGCTGACCGTGAATCTTTTCTTCAAGAAGCTCTGAAAAGAGAAGAAGAAAAGGGTGAGTTACTAAAACAACAAGAACTATCATACAAGAATTAAATAAGCATATAAACAACTTAAAAAAAGAGTTGGACATTGCTAACGAAAAAATAAACACAACTACTATTGGTACACAAACAGTTTTTAAAGTAAATAAAAACGCCACGACTCTTACTGATAAAGAATGTATCATATAAGAAATATTCTGGAAATAAAAAAACAGAAACACATTGTGAAGTTAATAAAGTACAAAAGAATATAAATTGCAACAAATCACAAGTTATACAGGGTGACAACAAAAATGTAAATGTGAATAAATAGTTTTCAAAAAACAGAAAAGATTCACGTAAAATACAAATTCTGTTATTAACAGATGGTATTAACACAAATTCGCATATTAAGAGATGTTTAGATTCAAATCTATATGAAATTATTACAGTGAAGAAACCCTGTGCATTTTTGTGTCAAGTAATCGATAATATTGAACTTTTAACTAAAAAATTTTACTTATGAAGATTACGTTGTTGTAATAGGGGGGAGGGATCCAATGATATTCATAAAATAGAATTCCTTCCTTTCGTTATATCTGTGACGAATTAAAATTATGTTCTCATACAAATGTCATTTTCGGATCTGTTCTGTATTGTAACAAGTATTTTCTGCTAAACGAACATATTTATAAGTTTAATACAAGACAATACGAATTATTAAACAAATTTAGTTCATGTACTGAAGGCCATTTCAATTTTGTTGAGATAAATATTCAACAATCAAGAAAATTCAACAACCGCATAGCTGCTTCTAAGATTGTGGATTCTATATTTGCTACCAAACGTTTATCATCAAAAACGTTAACATTCATTCCTACCAGTGACGTAAACGATGACTTACCAGTTCTGCGGCAAACCAGAAATCACTGAATCTTGTATCTGATGTAGTAACTTTAGATGATAGTGTTGATGGTTCGGAAACATCATCTTCTACTTTTTTATATCCACGTCTCTTGCAAATATTTCTTCTAGCATGAATAAAAATTTACCTGTAAAAATGTCAGTTGATGGGACTTCAAAAAAATTCGGATTAACAAGCTCTAGCGATTCCTTTAATATTTTTCATTTAAATGTACAATGCCTTAGAAACAAACTAAATGAATTTAATGTATTTCTAATAGAAAATAATTTTGACATTTTATGTATTAATGAACATTGGCTGGATGATGACGAGGCAAGTTTTGTAAATTTGGATGATTATATTTTAGTTTCAAGTTTTTGTAGGAAAACTACCATTCATGGTGGCGTTGCTATTTTCTGTCGGAGAAGATATAAATGTTCTCCTATCATACATATTAACGAACTCTCTGTTGACTTGCACTGCGAATTGGCTAGTGTTGTCTGTGAACATTTTATTATTGTAACTACATACAGATCCCCTTCAGGGAATTTTGATATATTTTTGCAGAAACGTTCGTGTGTTCTAGATTCTATTACTCCAAAAAATAAAAGCATAATATTTACTGGAGATTTTAATGTTGAGTTTCAAAAACATACACATGCAATCATTAATTTATTCAGCTCGTTCCGGTTCACTGCTTGTAATAATTTGCCAACTCGTCAACTTAGCTGTCTAGACAATATATGTATAAATTTTTCTGACGATAGTTGCATGTCGAATATAATCGATCCTAAATTGTCTTATCACGTTGGTATAAATTTAAGTGTAAACAACTGCAAACCTCCTCCAATTTTAAAGAAGATAGCCTACAGACCTATTACTGATGTAGGTTTATATCACTTAAACACTTATTTGCAACAGATTGATTGGGGGTTTGTAAACGATTCGTCTTTATATTTTGATGCCAAATCCGAAACGTTTTTAAATAAAATTACTTCTGAGTTAGAAATGTTTTTCCCAGTAAGGTCAAAAATTTTAAACAATGAAAAGAAAATTAAAATAAATTGGTTCACTGATAAACTTCGACATATGAGAGAGTCCTTACATTTCTACTATATATTTATAAGATGAATCCTTCTAGTGATCTGAAAGAAATAATTAAAACCCAAAAACGTATTTATAAATGCGAATTAGTAAATGCTAACAAAACTGCAAACGATAATTACCTATATATATCGGAGCAAGAACCAACAAAAAGCAATGTGGAATCTGATTAATATAATCAACACTGTGTGTGATACTCCTGAAATTATTTCTCCTAACGATTTTAATAACTACTTTGGAAATATCACTCAAAATTTAATAAATACCTTACCACCCGTTAGTAATAACCCCGAATATTATTTAAATGGAAGTCCTTCTGACGAGGAATTTAATTTTAGTGAAGTATTTATAATCAAGTACTCAACATAATTGAAAACCTGACAAATACCAAGAGTAAAGATGCATATGACATTAATATAAAATTGCTAAACTGTATTAAATATATTATTCTCCTCTCACCAAACTTATTAATCAGTGCATTATAAATAACGTCTTCTTAAAAATTTTTAAACTATCTAAAGTGTTATTTACCTATGTTTAAAAAAGTCTGTGCTGACGATCTTGCAAATTACCGACCAATTTCCATTATACCTATTTTTGCAAAACTTTTCGAAGTGGTATTAAAAATACAGAAAATTGTAAATTATTTACTAGTTGTCAATACGGTTTCAGGAAAAACTTGTGGACGACTTTGGCAATCAATTCTTTTATAGATGTAATAAATAAAACCTTTGAATTGATCATGCATTGATTCAGATTTCGTTAACGTATGCTATCTTGGTATTGGGCCATTCGGCACATACTCCAACCGTTTTTTCAATTCAAAGAAAGGCTATACGGATCATTGCTGGATTGGCATACATAGAGGGTTGCAAGGACGCTTTTATCAATCTAAATATACTTACTTTGACTTGTACATACATACTGCAATGTATCCTGTACATAAAAGAAATATAAATAATTACGTAACACACGACAGCGTTTATTCCTATTCAATACGTAATAAAAATAATATTAATTTAAGAGTTTTTGCGGTTAACGAAGACTAGGAATGGAACAGGCTATTATGCAATAAAGTGTTTCAATGTGCTACCGAAGGCCGTCCAGGAACTTGAACGCAAACGATATAAATTTGTACTTAAATGGTTTTTGGTAGAAAATGCATTCAACGATTTTAACGATTTCTTATTAACTCACTTTTCCCATATAAAATTATGATTGTCTTTTTGTTTTTATTATATATGTTTAATGTTTTATTTACATTCCTATTTGTCTTCATGTAACATTCTTTACATTGTGTTTGTTTATATTTAATTTTTTTTTATTGTTATTTTATCTACGACGACCTTTTAGTTTTTAGACTGATTTTATAATATTTTTATTATATTTTGTATGATTCTGACTTGTCAAAACACAATTGTGTATCTATGACCAATAATAATCTTCCTATCTATCTAAATTGGTAACTAGAACGACATATTATAAAACATTTATTTTATATAAAATAAATGTGATGGAGATATAGTTCAGATTATACATAAACCAAAAGTCAATGAAAATATGGGACAGGGGGTAAATAAGTGTTTATTCTCCAGAAAATGTGGCAAAGAATAAATAATATAAGCTCAAGTAGCTAGAGCAAATGCGAAATCCGGGTCTGTTAACTGAGAATATTCTAAAGAAAACAATCGATATTGGACAACACAACAAAGTAAATGATTAATAAATAATAAATGTCATTAATTGTATCAATAGTTAGAGACAACTCATATCTCGATTTATACAACTGTATTATTAATTTATTAATTTGACCTCTAATGTCTTCCACTATGCGATGGGAGCTATATACTCAATTTTGATGTGCTATTTTGAAATTTGGGAACTTTTGCAATATTTGGCTATTGACTTTTTACATAACATTTGACAGTTTTACGAGATACCAAAATTGAAAGATGTAAAATTGAGTTATTTTTGTAGTTTTTGCTGGTAATTTTTGTTCGTGACATTTTAAACAATACGTTCGTAATAGAAATAATTGTGCACTATCAGCAAAAAAATGTTGTCACGTACAAAAAATTATCAGCAAAAACTACAAAAGGAACTTAAGAGGGGCACTATCGCTCCAACCGCTCCTTTGGCACTAACATCGAATAAAAATAATTTAATTCTAATTGTGTATGAACAAATTCCAACAGATGTCAATTTACAGCTAGTATAAGAACCAGTTTATACAGTGTTACAATATTTAAATACCGCTGTTAACTACGGTATGGCATCTTGATAGCGATTACAGCTACAAGGCAATTCGTAATTCACAAATTTTGTAGTACGGGTTGTCATAGAACATCAAAATTAAAGAAGTGAGTAAACAATAGTTAAGGATGGATGCAGCTGTGACGTTTTATGGTGCTTGTAGCGCCAATTAATTGAGCGGAACACTTTGATAAATCTAAAATACTCTAAGGAAATATTTTTGATTTTTCTATTCATATAAGCTGGCCCGTCGCCTACTAAATATCCGTCTTGCTTGTAATATGTATATTCTATTTTCTTTTAGATTTCTAGAACTGAAAAATAAATAATGGATAAATAGTTGGTTGGGAAGTTACACATTTTTTTGATTGTTTAAATGGTTGTTTTGACCCCGGAGACCTTTTTCAAGTCGATGAAAATTTGCAGGTGCATTACTAACGAATTTGTTTACTTTCGATCATAACAAAATTATGGATAAATAGCTGGTTGTGAAGTTACAATATATTTAAAAATTTGAAGAGGTGTTTTAACCACTGCGATCTTTTACAAGTTGATGATAATTTATAGGTGTATTACTAACGAGTTTGTTTACCGTCCGTGAAATTTGCGATTTTGCCGCCCATAGACCCAGAAAGTTTTTTACTGCCCCTTGTAGCTGAAGAAAGGGGGAATCAACTTTTTTTGTTTGATCTTCAGGCCTAATCTGACCCGACTACGAAAAAAATTGCGAAGCGACAGGCGCACTGCGGAAGCGGCAAGTCTTTCAGCGACGGCTGGTGAATTATATAAGTTATCCCAGATCTAACAATTGCAGTATGGGACTCAACAGAAATACTTGTGGCCCACCCAATGGCCCACCTTTAAGTTTGAGCTATTTTCGCCACTCAAATAGTGGTTAGAAGCACTCTTAAATTGCTTTCAATTTCATTTCCCCGAGCTTGAAACACAATATCAGAGTGGTTTGCACAGCTGTGCTTGTTATTTATAATTTTTTTCACGAACTCAAAAATACGTTTTGTGATTATTTATTTGATGATTTTATTTATCCACAAAATCAAATCATTTTTTGTTCAGCTCTGGCAACCTGTTGTGAAGTATTTCTGCCTTTACTTGTATACTATATTTGTACCCAAAATGTTTACCTTTCGAACACATCCCGTATATTCCCAAAAAATAAATATCTACTCCACTGTTCACTATAATTTCTGTGTCTGCAAACATAATAGTTACAGTTTTTAATAAACTTCAATCTGCTCAGATTTTAAGCAGATTTAGCGAACTTTGGAAATGTATTTTGCAAAAATTTATTATAGAATTTCTTATTTTTCAACGTATTTGATAATTTTGTGAATCAGAATATTTAGAAGCCAAAGAAAAATAAAAAAAATAAATAAATAACCCCCCTCACCATTATAAGATATTACAACATATCCATTTTTTGTTTTTTTTTCAAGATACCTAACCTCTATTTTTAATCATATTTTAAACCATTTTAATTTGTGTAATTTCTATACTTTTTTTATTTATATTTTGCTTTTATTTTTGTAGTTCCTATTTTTTGTTTTTATTTATTTGTTTTATTTGTATTTTTTCAGATCTTAGTTTTGTGTAGTGAGTGTTTGAATTAGTGTTAAATTTAAACATGTCAGCACATTCTGGCGGTGAGTGTAGGCAACAACGATCGAACTCTGTTGGCGCCAGGCTATCCTTTCGTGGTTTACAGACTCTTCTCAGAGATGGCATACATTGGCAGTGAGTTGAAATATTTTTCTGTTTAGTTTTAAATTTAAATTTATTCTAATCTTATTTATTTAGTTTGGTGAGCGGGAATAATAAAATGCTAATGTGTTTGCTGGTATAATTTTTCACATATTGCAACAAGTGGGCGGATGTAATCTGGTCTCCACATTAACACCTCATTTGTTTTTCAACCATGCAAAATACCTAGTTTCATTAATTATTATTATTAATTGCATGCTATTTTCAACATGTGACATACATTTTACACGTTTTGCCTCTTTTCAGCACAGTAATGCATTTGCTTTTATAAAATGTACTGTACAGGGTGCTTAACGTATTTGTTACCCCTACATTTTTTCATTTTTAATGTAACAAAAAAATTAAAATATAAAATTTTCATGTACTTCTTAAATATGTCATCAGATCATATCAGGGTAATTATCCGAGAAACGTAATATTTTGATGACCAAATTTTTGGTTAAAATTTTTTTAAGAAGAATTAACATTGTGTAATCTTTTATACTTATTATGACATGATGACTAAGAATAGTGCTGAGAGGCTTTTAAGGGCCCGGAAAATTTTCCCAAATGGAAATGGGTGTCCGACCCCGACCCGTTGACAAAAAAAACACTTAAATTTTTTTCTTCTAATTTATTAAAAATGTAATATGTACTGATCTGTGCGTACATATTTAAAAAATATCATTTAAAGAATTAATCCCTACATTACAAAATGGAAAACTAAATATAGAAACGTTAGCAAACCAAACAGATTTGTTCGATTTGTGTTTGGTATTAGGACAGGCATCAAAGCTCTCTAGACATGACGGCATTCGAATATTTGTTTTCTCCATTTTATTTTGCGAGCACAATGCCGAAGGCACCCTTGGAAATTATTCTATGCCGTCACAGCCAATAAATAGAATAGTGTCCCAATAAAAAAATTGCTATAATAAAATTATTGTTGTTTTAAGTTAACTATGTCTGATAAGCAATTTTCTTGCAGGGAACTGCGAACTGCTCTCGGTTTCTTTTTTGTAGGGCTACGTCGTGGGTGCAACAAAAGGTGTTATTGTTGATAATATTCCCTAGATTATTATAAAAAATTACACACTATAGGGTGCTATCAGTTAATTTTTAAACTATTTGATTAAGAAAAAAGCTATAGTTAACCAACTAACTATAAGGTGACCAACTAACTATAAGATGTCGATTTTGAATTAAAAAAAAAAAACAAAATATTACAATTTATGAGGCTATAATTATATAGAATTATGAGACACTTGTAGAAGTGAATTAGGCCTTATAAATCAGCATACGACCTGCATTTATGAAGAGGGGTACATATACAATATTTTCAATATATTGGGTGCTGCCAAACTATGGGAGGTTTCCAGAACAAATCTTGGCGGCAAGGCTGTGTGCTACTCCAAGAAAAAGTAGTATACTGGTCTACTTCATAATAAACCATAACTCCAATGTAGGTAATTCCAAACTTGTTTGTCACGTATACATAATTAATGACTCGAAAAGGCGAAAGAGCAACAGAGCGAAAGAGTAACAGCACAACATACAACTAAAGATTTTATTTAAACCTGACACAGTTTTTCTTTTAATTGTATTAATGGTTGGATACTAAAGAAAACTCAATGTGGCTGTACCATTCGAATACTACTTTTATAGTCAAGCTGTTGAAAAATTCGAGGTGTCTTTTCCAATTTTTAAAGCAGAAGGCAACACTAATCAGAAAAGTGGGAAGCTACATCGTTTGCTAATTGATACTACTGTTCAAGAATGAATATAGAATTACTTTGACTAGTTTTAAATAATTTAATTAATATAAGTAAGTAGCCACTAGATGGTGCTTTATGCCTATAAATCGAATATAATTAAAATAGAAATTTATGATTTATTAGTACTTAGCAAATGTGTTTCAAATATATTCATTTTTATATTGTTTAATATTTGATATTGTATGTAACATTTAGTTACTGTGGCAATTGAATTGCTGCAATAGCTTGAAAATGTTGCAGTATCTGATTGTTTAAACAGAGTTTAAAGTTTATGATTTTTTTCGAAAGTTTGAAGTTTTTACTCCTTTTTTCGCATTCAATCTGGTATTTTCAAAAACTTCCTCTTGAGACTCATTCATTTTATACCTAATAAAGTTAAAACTGTCAAAACTGAAGTAGAAATATTTAAGCAGCGAAGCATATAGGTTAGAAAACACATTTGAGCATTTAGCCATGTCTAAAATTCCCTAGATCTACGTTAAAAACTTGGATTACTAAACTACAAACAAAATATGTGTGGTGCAATGAGATGAATATTAAATTTCAAACCTCTGTTAGTTATCTTGGTTTAAGTTAAATACGGTGCAGACAGCTCAGACATTAAAAAAAAAAACAAAAAAATACAGGTAAACTATTTTTATGTGTAGATGCTCTTAAAATAATTTAAAAAAACTGTCCAGTCGCCGATTAAGTATTTCAAAGAAAAACAGTAATTAATGATTGTTTTATTTTTTTTATAACGCCTCTTTAATTATTATCTAGAGTGGATGAATGAAAATAGACAGAAGGTGTAGAACCCCTTTGATCACTTTATGGAGTGCCTACCGGGACATTCCGTTTTCCCGGTGGGCCAGTACTCACCTGCACGCCGGTCGAGCAGATCGATAGGATGACCTCATCGGACACTACACGCCGCCGCCGTAGTGCTAGTGAACAGTCAGTGAACACAAACTCCTGAGCGCTGAGCGTTTCTGTTCTGTGCTGAGCGTGTTGTTAGTAGTGTAAACAGGTGGTGTTATTATTTGTGTTGTGAAATTTTAACTGAAATAATTAATTATAATTACTATCTATAATGATCAATTCCTCTAGATGCTATCGCTACTGCATCGTACCAATGTGTCAAAATACATCAATAAAAACGCCAGGAAAAACTTTTATTCAAGTTCCAAGAAGCGATAAACGTAGAAAATTGTGGTTTAGCGCGGTTAGACGGGACCCAAAGGACTTTTCTAAAACAAGTTGCGTTTCTATATGCGAAGATCATTTTGATGTGAGTAATTAAAAAAAATATAACATTAAAAATAAATATGCAAAGGCAATAAAAAATAATAATTAAAGCCGGGATCTCAGGTTGATATGTCACACATATCAGGGTCGGAATCAGGCGGGTTTGTAAGAACGTTATTACTGTGGTACTTATTTCATTCACAAAAAAGGGCGGACCTAGGCCTTGAACTTGGGGGGTAACTTAACAAGCACGTGCCTATAAAATATATTAAAAATTAAAAAAAAAAACAAAAATGTGAAATCTTACACAAAAACAACAAAACAACTACAAAGGACGGAAAATGCATTCTTTAAGGTATTAACTTGATATGTGCATCGCATTTTTTTTTTTACTTTCAGAATTATTAAAATTTTGAAAGAACCTTGGGGGGTAATTACCCCATTACCTCCGCGTAAATCCTCGCTTGTGTGCGAAAATGATGCAATCCTACCTTGTCAGTTTGATGATGCTAAAACTTAGTGGAATATACACAATTAGTGATGAGTAAATTCCCGGGAAAGAAGCTATTGAGGAAATTCCCGCAACTATTTCAGAGAAATTTCTCAAAAAATTCCCGTTGAAACTTGAAATAAGATTTTAAATTTTTAATTTCGATGGCTTCCACTCATGTTTATACATAAGTAATACATATCACTTTAGAACTCACTAAGGGTTGGAAATATTCCGGAAGACGGAAATTTTCCCAGGATTCCCGGCTACCCATCACTACACAATACAACATCTAGAACACCAAAACTAATCGTTTATGGCGGTACTATAAAGAAAGTTAATAACTAGGAGTTGTTCTAAATGTTCAGAAGTAATAATGTGTCGTTTCTTGTCAAAAATCCTAGAATACGCCAAAAACGATCTTCCAACTTTCAAAGAGATAATAGGGGCATATTAAAAGTACGAAAAATGACACGAGTATGTTGGGTAATGAAAAGTCTACTGCTTTTCTTATAAAAGTATCCACAGCATGAGAGAGAGAGTGATAAACCCCAGATTGTCGTGTAAAACTGTTTCAAATTTGTGTTGCACTCATTCCACAGGAGTTCCAGTCAACTGGAAAATAAACTGTTGTATGTCGAATACACCATTCCGAGCAACATTCAGTGCATACACGATAGAAAACTCTTCTGCTGTTGTTCTCCGCTCAAGACTACTGATGGCTAGAGGAATTTTTGACAAATATCCCTGAATGTAGTCCTGCTCTGAAATTTAGGGATCCATGAAAGCTTGCTGAGCACGCGAAATAGCAACTGCATTGATAGAATTTAGTTGTAGTACTTTTTTACTTTCTCAAAATTTGTGTAGTACTAAAATGCAGCCTGTATCCAATGACGTAGAATAGGTTCTGGACGTAATGGCTTCTGGGGAAGAGTATCTCAAAATAATTTTATGCGTGGTGCTTTTGAAAATGCATTCTTTACACTTTCGTCCGTTTTTTCACCTCTGGGTAAGTTATTGATAACTACTCTGGGTAAGTTATTAATTACTAGAGATCGGAAGGTAGAGATAAATTCCACAGACGACTTTTACGTAGATATAATATTATATCGTAAATACCTAATGAAACATTCCCAAACTATATGAAATGATAAAGTATTCTTGTTCTTATGTACTTTACAATAAATCTGTTTTCTTTATAAAATTGAAGGTTTTTATCGGTTAATTGGACACCTTGCACCAATTACTTACTGACCGCCATATCTTGACAAGGAAATGCTCCTTATTGTCGAGTGTCCAATAACAATGCATAAATAGATACCTATAGGCGAATCGTGTGATCACATTTAGGCCCACTGCCCCATAGATAGATAGATTCATTTATTGTCATTGAATATCTGTTTGAAAAAGAACGTTTTGCATAATACTATCCAGCTGGTGAAAGAAGACTGGCGCGGCAAGTGACAGTATTGCCAATAAGTCGCCAACTTTCTGCGAAACCATATACTAGGAATATAATATCTCTCCCACTAATTCATTTATTTCATTTACGCTTAATTGTGCATGAAATGTAGAAATCACATTCTTTCCGTAGGTCTTCTGTCCCAGACCAGACAGTACAGGTCAGAGTTTAAAATAGACAAAAATTGTATATAGACAGCAATAATAAGTGTATATAGACAACAGACGACATGTTGAAAATGAGTAACACGTAGATACTTGCGAAATTAAAGACAACAGAGGCCAACTTTTTTTAAATATCTCATTCAATTAATTCTTTGAGAGGATAAAGTCACAGTATACAAAACAATCAGTAATGAAATTCCTATAGGCGCCAAAAGTTCACTCATCCTACGTGCGCAAGTAATCCGCTATATTCCTGGGCTATGAAAATTCAGATACATTTGGAAATTTATGTATGCCAAATAATTTGTTTTGTTTATTTCCAATTTAGAAAATCTTTTCCATAATTCATTTGAAGGAATCATTGCAAAAAAAAAATCAGTTCATTACAATTTATAAAACTGTACCATTTAAATATCCATGCGATAATTTCCCATATGAATATATTTTAAAACTAGTAGGGTACAATTATTTTTTACTCTAAAGTTTGTTAACAGAAATTTTAAAATTCCTAATGTAAATAAAGAGTCAACAAGCTAATCACCAGCTCCTCCAAAGCCTCAGCACCAAGATGAAATTTACAGGTTTATATTTGTCTACGATATTGTATTCTATACTTCTTTAGAAAAAGTCATGATTATATTTCATAAATTTGCAGCAAGAACAATGTTTTCTTATCGCCCAAGTGCAACTAAGCCGGAGTCCTAAAATAAATAATCGTTATCTAATGTCTTACTAGAGATGATGTAATTATGGATATCATTAATGATTTCTATCAATTTAGTGTATTATTCATTGATTATGATTTCAAAAATATAGAGGAAACAAAGAGAAGTAAAATATAAAAAACATGATTTTATTTATTTCTAAAAGAAAGTTAGGAAAGAAGTCTAATTTCTCACAATTTTTTATTTAATTTGACTGGTTTCAAGGCATTAGAATCTTATAATACGTATAAATTTTCTCAAACCGGCCCTCTCGTGGTTTATGTGGGCAGTTACGACCCTGAATATTGGCTAAGCAAATTGGCGGACCGTTGCTTTGCCAAATCAAAGATGCCGACTAAGATATTCATTACTGATTGTTTTGTATACTGTGATAATGTGAACTTGTGGATTTAGCAATTTCCTGGAGCTGCAATTTAACAGCACAGAATTATATTGTACAAGCTGTAAAAAGTGCTTTCGTGCAACATCAAGCAAACATTAAGACACACATTTCCGTAAACAGTCATTAAAAGTATATTTATCACTAGAGCCCGTATCTCCGATGACATTTCAACAGAGGGGTTCTGAATTACACAATACTAGTGATGCTATGTACACTGATTTTTCCATGTCATCGTCATTATTAGTAAACTATTTTATTATCAGTTGTAAATCATAAAAAAGAAAACCAGTTTTCTAATACTTTTGTAAAGTTACAGTAAGTAAAAACATCGGCCACTAACCATTATTGCTACACAAGCTGAAACATCGTTAAATAACAAAAGTTTTATTTTATAAAGCATAGTGAAAATGCATACTTTTGTTGAGATGTTTACATTTCTCAATAGATAAAAAAGTTTCCCTGATCCTCGAGGCAGCTAAAAGATAATTAGTCATTATATGTAATATTTATGCGCTGACTTAATGTTTATAGCAAAATTTAACAAAGTGTAATGTAAAGTAAGCTTTATGCACAAATATTGCAAATCCTAAATATTATTTTTTGCTATTTTAGATCTAAATCTTAAATCCGGTCTTTACTCATACCGTAACTAGCTGTTTACCCACGACTTCGTCCGCGTGAAATTCGGGAAAATATATTAAAAGTTTTGTCAGAAACGTCTTCGCACCTTCTCCATAGGAGTTGAGATATTTAGCATTTTGTATTGAAAATGGGTGATGAAAGTACAAAAAATTCAATATTTTAACCATTTTTGCAGATAGGTGGTTTGAATTTCTTTTTATTCGATTTGCCAAGAAAAATTTTACGGGACATTGGGCTGCAAGGGATAAAGTCAACCCTTTATCTCCAATACGAACCAACAACAGCAAAACAAATTTATTAAATAGTTAAAATAAAACAAAATACTTCGTCCGCTTTGAACACCCAGTCCAACATCCCCGTGCGTGATAATATCGAGGCAGTTTTCATTAAAGAGCGTATACTGGTAAATATAATAGATAAAGGTCTGTGTATATGATATGAACATGAAAAATACATACATATTAACGACTTAAAATAATGAATGTATATAAACGTGTAAAAGTATAATTGTATATTAGATGTACTAGACTTGAAAAATATTGCAGCTGGGTAAACGAGAAACATTCTGGAACAAAAAACTCGCTAAAAAGTATTCTGAAACTGATGGTGAATGTCGGCACCGCTTAATTGTTAATTAAAAAATATTTACTTATTCTAAAATGGTTTGAATTTAATAAAGGGTTTTGCAAAATGTAAAATTTGGAAAAGAAATTTTCGAGTACGGATATTACATTTATCATTTCATGTTGAAAATTAGAGCTGAAAGAAGTAAAAATTGAATGTGTCATCCCCTATTGCATGTAGGAGGTTGAAACTTGTTTTATTCGATTCCACGGGAAAAATTTTGCGAAGTCGTGTGGTTCTAAGGGGAACACCACCCCCCTATTTCCCGTCGATTTAACATTTTACCATTATGACACGATTATGGTATAGTATTTATTATTTAAGAATCGTCCGATTTCGCTCTCTTATTTTCGGTGCCTTATGATTTTAGACATTTGTATGGATAACCTTTGTGAGCACAAATCAAGTCGATAACTAATTGGGTCTAAGATATATTGAGGAATCCGTGAAAACACATTTCACCTCCTTAGGGGTTGTAGCAATATCGGCAGTGATGCACCCACCACTACATATAATCTCCAGTTGATTCAGCAATAAACCACAAAAAGATGTAAGAATTTTTTATAATTTCGTACTACCCTCCCATGCCGCTCCCGACTTTTATGGCAATGTCATCCAAAATACGGGCTCTACTTATCACTGAGATTAAATTATATTAAACAAAAAATATATATTTTGACCGAATGACAAATATGTCATTAGCGTAGGTTAAACCGTCAATGCTTGCAGTTGGAAGGTGGCAATGTTTTAGTAGGTGCATTAATATTCATAATATACTTTTACTCTTATGCTAGAATAATAATAACAATACTTTTGGGTCTCTTCGTATTAACTTTGGATGTTACCGAAGTCCTGTAGAATAATCACAGGCAAGAAGATATTGTGTCACATATCCATGAACATACTTACGCCGTGACACCACATATTAAATAAAATATGTGGTGACACATTATCTAGCGTTAACCCTGAAATTTACATCATTTATCGCTACCTCCCGATCTCTACAACGGTAACCAACAAGATGATTAGAAGTGGTTTTACTGCAACATTTTATTTATGACTATAATCAAATTCTAATCTTCTAGTTAGTTACCAGTAACTTACCCAGAAGTGAAAAACCCGGCCCTTGCGATGAATTTTCGACATCAGGATAATCTCTAATGGTCTCGGCAACTCTGTGCCAAACACATCAGATATATTTGTAAACAAGATATGTTATTTTACTAATTTGCCAGTATATTAAAGAACATACACGAACAAGTGTAAAATCGGCTGATACAAAACTCTACACTTCTACACGCATTTGTTTTATAAACTAAGAAGAATAAATATCAAGAATTTACGTTATACGCAAAATCCGTTTCTGGAAAAGCAACCTGGTGTCCGAGCTCTTAATAATATGTGTAAATTTCATTTTTTTTTTTTAGTTGGAAAATGACATGGATAATTATGTAAGGTGGAAAATGATGGGTGGCTGCAAATTAATGAAACGTGATGCTGTTCCACATAAGTTTGAGTGCCAGAAAAGAAAATTAATGTTTTTAGAAAATCACAAAGATGTTGCGAAAAGAAAAAATATGCAGGAAATTGAAGAGGCTTTGTCTGCTTCGTCTGCCAGGAAAATACCGAATATAGAAAACATTAGTGATAATCTACCTGAAGTGCCTAAAGTAGAGGATATATTGGAAGTGTCTCAAATAGAACCAAAAACAAAAGATGTCGGTGTAACTACAAGGCCATATTATCGATATTATGAAAGTAAACAAACACAAACTGTAAACGAAGTCGTTTCTAGGAGTTGTTCACCATTTGCGTGTGCTTCTACAAGTGTCGGACCATCACCTCGTGTAAAGAAAAAGTGACAGTTTTTAAACACAAAAAATATAGCGTTTTCTTCCCCCCAAAAAAAAAACATTTGTTTGAGCTCAACTTATTCTACAAACCTTGTGGCATATCATGGTACATCGACGCTAGATGTCGCGACGCGTTTGATTAATTTTTTTCATGGATACCCAATTTTTATTGCACAGTATTACAGTGTGTCCGTAAAGTATGGAATAAAATCATTATTTCTTAAACCAGAAATATTTAGCGCACCTTTATTTTATTTATTTATTTTTTTTTTATTATGACATCCACTGTTTCCGTTATGACGCCATCGATATATTTTTTTAAATGGAACACCCTATATATTTCTCCATTTTTTGATTCTGCTTCAACAGCTGAATCCAAAAATGTATCACACTTAGGGTCTAAAATTGATAAGTTGAAAGATACGGCCATTTTGAATATAAGAATTTACAAATTTTTCGTTTTGTTTGAACAAATAATAGTCACTAAAACTAACGGTTAGTTAATAATAAAAACAATTTATAGCAAATTTTCGAACTGTACTCCTTGTTGTAGCTGACAGTACCCTAAACGATGTTGCTGAACCTTGTTTATAGTTTCCTGTGAAATGTTGTTTATTTCTGTTTTAATTATCTCTTTTAATTAGACGATGTTTTCCGGTTTGGTTTTATAAACTGTTTTTTAGATGGCCCTACAGAAAATAACCTAATGGATCGAGGTCGGATGACTTTGGTCGCCATTTGATGGGTCCACGTCTACCAATCCACCTATTCAAAAATATTTGGTTAAGATACCTTCCAACGTCTGCTGCATAATGGGGAGGCGCACCATCCTGTTGGAATGAGATAGCCCATTAAAAATTGAAGATATGCCGATCCGTTTACAGTTCCATCGAAAAAAATAGGGTCCAATGATGCTATTTATTACAATTCCCGCCCACACATTTACCTTTTGTGGAGGGTTTTCCCTTGCCCAGTATCTACAATTCTGACGATTCACTTCACCATTTAATTTAAAAGTGCATTCATCGGAGAAAATAATATGCTGAATCTTAAAGAGATGCCATTTTTCAAATTTTAATATAGTATGTACTCACGGTTTAGTAACATCATAATCGCGACAACAATTAATTATTGAGAAACTACTACTGGGGTAAAGTATTATTAAGTGATTTATTGTCAAAGACGATAATGATGAAACAAAAAAAAAAACAAACGATTTTAACCTTTTAAATATTTTTCTGTCTGGCAAATGGCGACCCGGATATTCTTCAGCATATATGACGCGCAAAAGTTGCATTTCTGTTCGCTTTTCCATATACAAAAAAAAGAAAATACTTTTTCATTATGAGTTTCCATTATTTTTAAGCAACTGAACACAATATTGGTATATTTATTACAAGAAATGTTTATTTTATGACTTTTAAATGTCAAAATCCTCAATTGTTTTCATGGCAAGCATTTTATTTATTATCCCATCATTGCCATATTTAATAAAATAAATCACAAAAGGTATGGATTGTAATTATATATCAGTCATTTTGCTGACAAAAATTATTAGAAAAAGTTTTTCAAATTAATGTCATCTGTAATAATGGTTTTCTGCATAGAAGATGCTGCAATTTTAAAAGCTACGCATCACATTCAAAGAAAAGATTCCAAATGTGTTTTTGCCAATATGGAGGGCATATCGAAATTATTTATAGTACCGAAGTGTTTTTATTCTGTGTTGATTACTCAGTTGATTATTTGTTTCCTGTTTTGTAAATATTAAAAATTGTGTTTAATTTGTGTTATATGTATAATAAAACCATTATTACATATTTCAAACATTATTTTTATTTATTCATATTTAATTTTATTTATTCAACTAGCAAAAAAATTCATAATATTTTCATAAGGTGCAGCGAAAATTGGATGTGAATGGAAAATAATTATAATTGGGTTTCCAAAGAAAAAAATATATTAAAGGCGTTGCGGCGACTAGCATCGATGTGCTAAAAACATCATTTGCTACTAGATTCGTAGAATAGATTGTGCTCAAAAAATTGTTTTTTGAATTCCTCAAGTTTCTTTTGTTTGCTCATAACTCGAAAACTAATGATTTATGAAAAAAAGTTTTGCAAATTAATGTCATATATAATACTGTCCAATAAATATTGGGTATCCATGGAAAAAATATATAATACGCGTCACGACGCCTAGCGCCGAAGCACCAAAAACATGTTTAGTCATCAGATTTTTAGAATAAGTTGAGCTCAAAAAAATGTTTTTTGAATTTATCAAATATCTCTTTCCTTTTAGGAAATAAAAGCCCTGGATAGAAGAAGCATTTATTTAACTCTTCAAAAAATAAAAGTAGCATCGATCTTGTCCGAGTTAGGAGATGCTTTGGGAATTTCTGAAAGTTTTGCCAGTAGGATATTTTTAAAGTATTGTAGTTTTCATTAGTAACGTAATGAAAGAATTTATAATTTAGTCTCCTGAAGACAACATTAAATAACAGCGTTACAGTAATGTTCAGTGTACTATTGACAGTAAGTACTTAATAAAATTTGTAAATTTGTTTCATTTTATCCTGTATATAAAAGATATTTAAATCAGAACTGTAAAAGATAATATAATTTGCAATAAATTATATACATATAATTTGAAAAATATGCATTGTTACTTATTTTCTTGTAAACCAAATGATTTTAGCGAGGATTTTAGGAAGCAGCCAGCCATACTTAATTATGCACTAACCAGAGACTTGTTCTCTTGAGACATCCACCGCTTATCTAGTTAGTGTCTGGGTACGGCTTGAGTTAGTCTGAAGTCATTGAAATATAACTTGTTCTTGGATGTCCCTTTCAAATTCTCTTGGCAAGCTCCTACCTTGCACCCCTTTAGATTAGAGAAAATAGCTTTATTCGATTTAGATATTTTAGGACCGCACAACTTAATATGCTCAATTTTCATAAAATCACAAAAACATGAATTGTAAGTAATAAAGTGTCATATATTTTTATTGTAAACAGCATTTCTCTACTAAACATGACACTTCTGATCTTTTACCAAAGCCGCTGTAATAATATCATCTCATTGGAATAGTTTACCAACTTACCTAGTTGTTGCTAAGTCTCATGAGAAAAAGCCTTTGGTAGCATACGCGCCAATATCCAAATGGCTTGATGTCGGTCTCGGATGCCAGCGTCAGGTAGAACTATTGCCTTTTTACCCTAGTCATCACTGTAGACCTGGACTTGTGGGAAGGTGGTTGGTTGCGTCATGTCTCTTCTGTGGGTTGGTCCATCTGTAAAAAAAGGATTAGTTACACTCACCCGTTGTCCAGTATCTGTACCTTCGGCCTCTTGTGCCTCGGAGCGTCGGCTGGATCATAGTTGGTGGCCTCCCTGATCAGCGGGTTCGTATGCTCCTCGGCTAAGGTGTACAGTTTCTTCGCTCTATCCCGGATGATTTCGGAGACTGGTGTGTACTCCAGGCCCCTGAAGATGTCAGCGTTTCTAACGTACCATGGTGCGCCCACCGCTATCCTGATGGTCACGTTTTCCACGGCTTGGATCTTCTTCAGGTCTTCGCTTGGTATCCCCATCCTACGGAGGCGTAGGTCAGCTGTGGTCTGATGAGTGCTTTAACTAGCAGAAGCTTGTTCCTCAGATTGAGTCTGCTCTGGTTCCCTACCATTGGGTAGATGAGAGCTCTCGTCTGCTTGGCCTTTACCACGATAGCTTCGGTGTTCTGTCTCCATGTCAGGCCTTTGTCCATGATTACGCCAAGGTACTTAACGGAATCGTGCCATTAGATGTCCTCGCCGAACATGGAAACGTGTCCTGTGGGGGTTTCCTTGCGTCTTTTCCTAATGAGAATCGTCTGGCTTTTCTCCGCGTTGACTGCGACTTTTCATTTGATGCACCATTCTTCCAGAAGAGAGGCTGCCTCTTGGAGTCTTCTGGTGGCTGTTCTTGCACTCCAGGATCTGGCAGTGAGGGCCGTGTCGTCCGCGTAAAGTGCCATGGCGGTGCCTTCGGTCCTTGGGAGATCAGATGTGAAGACAGAGAACAGATGGGGTGATAGCATAGAGCCTTGGGGGACTCCAGCTTCCATCGGTCGTTTGGTAGCATAACGTTCAACACGTGAAGATATACTGGCTGATGACATCGCGCCAATAAGATACTGTCTTAGACACGCCCCTAGCATATGATCCTACCGGAAATTAAATTAGTAGTTTAAACATTTTCCAGTTAGACATTATGAAAAAGATTTGATAATAGGGTGTTTGGCACTATGAAATATAAATTACCTATTAAATTATGTGAATGCGATAATTTTCGAATAAGAAATCAGAAATTACAAAATTAGAATTTTTTCGTCTGTGAACAACATGTCAAAACGCTACCAGCCATGATGGTTTTAAATGTGACGTCACACTTGTAGTAAGCAAAACCTACAGTTATCTTATCGTGACTGCTTTGTGACTATTTGGACTGATTTTGTGTTGTTTTTTTCAAGTTTATAATAAGTAATCATGGAGGACGGTTTTTTTAAAAAGGGCGGTACGAATTTGCCAAGAATTGACACAATAATGGTGGCGAAAGTCTTAGCTACTAATCCCGATTTCTGTTCTGCCGAATTTAGGAACTGTGAAGTATATAATTTGTTTATTTATAATTTTAAAGCTAACTAGGTACTTACTTATGTTTAGAAAATTGTATATAATGTAGGTAATTAGACCATTATTTATTAGTATTACACAATCTTCAACATAATCTCAAAATTACAAACATGGCAGATATGTGAAAGACTTCACTTGTTTACATTAGTTAAAGTTCAAAGCTACTGAAAGTATAAGACAAAATAGTGCTTACATCAAAGTGATCTTCATAAAAATACAGTGTACTTTTACTCGATAATCATTTTGGGTCTCTCCTAGCAAGTTGTAACCAAGTCTTACTCATTTTAATATCTGGCAGTTTTATAAACAACTTTTGTGATGTTCTTACACTTGTACTCTTGCAGTTCGGCATCAAACACTACGTATAACGATGGGAACTCATTATTTTATATGATAAATAAAAAAAACGATACCGAGCGTTACTTGCGCTTGTTCATTTACTACAAGAATGACGTCACAGTAGATAGTGACATGGCAGCTCGTGTTTTCGCGACAATTTATATATTTGAAATTTTGAATGCTGTTTTATCCGCGATTTCATTTAAGCCTATTGTGGCTTTGTGGCGAATGGTAAGAATACTTGTCTCTCACCCTGGAGTCCCGTAATCGTTCTCCGGTCGAGGAACTAGGTTTTTTGTTAAACAAGAAATTAATCCTAGCATACTCGAACATTAGGTGTGTGTCCATTATCTATAAATATGTAGCCCTCTCCCTTACAAGGTACTTGAGGTACCTTCAGGGATATAGGGGGTTGTATTACTTGCGGTGTGTAATTAATTGCTAATGTTTAGTAAAACTGTATTAGAATACACGAATTAATTTAAAAAATACGGCAAGAGGGGCTTTTTCCATACATTTTACTCAAAAAGAAACCACAGTCATTTTCCTACGTATCCATTTCACATTTTTAAGATTTCCCATAATCATCCATCATAATCATACACAGACAAATTTTTTATAAAGAATGACATTGGAAAATCGAAAATAAAAAAAATATATGTATGTGTGGTCTCCCATACCATACAGACACATGCATGTTATCGCCGTTATGAACTAACATATTATTATTTCCTTGGTTTACTTTTCAGCTTTTAGCTAAAGTTTATTATTGCAGTCTGGTATTTTTAGACTATGATTGGCAGGTTGATAATAATCATTAATTATGATGTTAGCCAGTGGCGTATTTGAAAAAATATAAAACATATTGTTATCATGAGCGATACATAACGAAAATAGCTAATTTTAGAGTGAATATCAAAGAAAGTTCTTTAAGTTGGGATTTCGCAGAATGAGAGGAATTAGGTCTTTATTTTTGGTATTTAAAAACTAAATATGGGAATGTTCCCATGTTTTAAAACCACTTTAAATATATATTTAAAGTGGTTTTAGGACTGCTATTATACCTCCCACTCACTCCGCACACTCCCAACTATAATGTAGAAAACAGGTTTGCGCAGGCATTTTTACATACAAATAAAACTACGAAAGGGAGAACACGGTTATTAATATGCACAATTTACGTTTGGCCGTTAGCAGCGGAGGGAATTCACAGTCGCTAAGCGGTAGCTCATCATAAATGAGCCACCTATTGGTCAGAAGCGTAATTATACGAATTCATGCAAGGCTAATGTAGGTTTCTACATCTAAATTAAGAAAAATCGTAGACATTTTTGTGGGTTGTTTAGCAAAATTTACTAAATTGGAGTTGATTGGACCTAAAATGAACTTATTTACTGTGATATCAAAAATGTACTACATTTATTACATTGTACTAAAACGGCAGTATCGTCTAGCTGGCTTTGCACGTTATTGTAGTCAAGTGGTTAGTAATTCTCGGTTGTGTAATAAAATAACACTTATAACTGTCGACAAATATTCAACGGATAAAGTAAATTGCTCATACTAATGACCGTGTTCGCCTTTTCGTGGTTTTATCTGTACATTTTTTTCGTAGAATATGATGATATATAAAAGCACAACAAGAAGCGAACATTTTGCATTTTAGGAAATAGCTGTCCACCCCTGGATGCCATTCGAAATTACCCTAAGCAATATACAGAGTGCACACTAGCCGTTCGAAAAGTGGTATAATTTTTAACTGGATAAATATTAATGTCGTTCGTAAATTGTCGGTGTAACACTCCAAGTTAAGATTACTTTAACCACCACGATGAGCACGTTAAAGTTTACATGTCATGCGCAGATGAGCTCTTAGCTAAGATATTTCAAATATATTTTTTTGCGATGGGCATTGAATATTTCAATTTCAAATAAAATAATAAAAAAAATATAATTGTGATCGATACGTAAAATATTACAGTTTGTAGACACTCTGTTGTGAAAGATCAAATAGGAAAATAGTGTTGTATTATGATAAGCGTATCGAATAACGCAAGTAAGTTTGTGAGATCATTAGCAGGATTGATAAAAACTGGAACGACTATAGTAATAGTCAGTTCACAAAACAGAGTAATTAAAAGGTCATGTGACGTTATACCTATACCCAAACTTATATAAAAGCTCTAGGTTAATTTCAAACACACTCCTGAGGTTAATAGGTACTCTACATACGAATGTGTCACATATTAAGGTAGTGGTAAAACAAAATTTACTGCGATAGGTGATATGACGGTATATAATACCGTTGAATACAAAATAATGCATTCGAATGCGATAATTGTTTAGCATGACGGCATACCGCGACGATACCACAGTATAATGCATAGGGGATACAGTGCTTTTCTGGCGTACCGCTGCGTCATGCCGTCTAGGTCTTCAACTTTTGATTTGGGCGGCATCAGTTCGAAGCGACAATATTCTTCCGGCATTCAGAGAGGCAGGCTGTAAAGTCGAGAATTTATTTTTTCACGTGTTGTTTGAAATAATTCCCTTGAAACATTAAAATATCATAAATTTTGTTTCGCCGTCCATTAAGTGTCGCATGATTAGTACATTATACGCTACCTCTTCCTTTCGTTTTTTGAAAACGTTCTAGTGTTGTCCTTCTTCTTGCAATACCACATTTACAGCAGCTAAAAATGCATCTTTTTCTAAAAAAAGAAGCAGCAAGAGCATTACACCGATTCACCTGGCGAACACTATCTTCACAGCTACAACTACTGGAAATTTTCACAGTCAGGTTTTTCCGCTGTGTCGCGTTGTTAAAAAAGAAATTTCACAGCGGTATGCGCTACAGCAATAAATTAGAATCGCGCAACGCTGCCGCGAATTGCTATACCGCTGTGTAAAAAAACATGCCTTAAGTGTGCGGATCCTATATATGAATACATGAAATAAATCCCATATAACGTTTTTCTCCGCGCTTCGTCGCGTCGCTCATAAGTGGCAACGATCATTAAACATGAGTATGCCTTTATTGCTCTAAACTGCAAGAAACAGAAGTGCGTCAAACACCTTTTTTTTTTGTTCCAAAACCAAATAGAATTATTAATAGATTATAATTTTCAAAAGTATAGTTTGTAATTTTAATATAATTTCAATACTATTCGTATTGGGAGTTAATCCTACGGCTGGAGATAATACGTCCTTGAAACACCAATTTTATCTTTGTTCCAAATTTAAAAATGTTTATATGGAGTCTAAATTCTCACTTCAGTAAATATAGATATTTGATTCATTTTCAAATTACTTTTTATGTGTCTAATTCACATTCTCTTCTCTTTATTCATTTTTATAAGTAGAGCTATATTAGCAGATTTGCATTAAAATTATCTGTTGGTATGTATGTAATTAGACTCGTGTATTAGATATGAGATAGAGAATCATTTATAGGGGATTAATAATCTTAATACCCATTTTCCTAGATCTTTCTACAGTTAAATGTTTTTGTTTGTGAAAGTGTGTGTTTTTCAACAAACATGTTTCAAATCAAAAACTGGTATGTAAGAAATATGTATTATTTTCCAATAATAGACATTTCTTGAATTTTTTTAAATATTTTTTATGAAAACATTATCTTAACCTTTCCTAAAAAAACAAATAGAAACTGCTGGTGGCTATAACAAAGCCTAGAAACTATTAAGTAGTTAGTGCTACTACATCCTCAACCAGATAGATCTTCCAGACGCTGACTTCTGTTTGACTTTGTCAAATAGTTTTTGTTCTTGTAGATTTAGCAAACGTGATAAATTTGAAGATCAATTTAATTCTCAAAAACAGAAAATTTTTAATTCATGTCTGAATTCTGTTCAGAATGCTCTTATTAATTCTTAAAAACAGCTCATCAGAATTGTATATCTATGGATGTATATTATCTTAAGCTTACCCTGCATGTAGCATTTACTGTATGGTGTGGTGTTCCTATATCTCGAGGAGTCATATTTTCTATAATCAACCTCCAAAATAGCCATTCGCACCATACCACTACAAAACCACTAAAGATTGCACAAAAACAGTAAATTTTAGAAACTAATAGTACTACAAACATTTTTTTAATAACGTAAGCACATTTTAAATTATATAAGAACTCATAAAATCCCTAAAAGAAGAAGAATATAACTTATTTTTCTCAAAAAAATTCAAAACACGTCGCATTAGGCATAATTTTGTCAAATCAAAACTTAGTTCAGCTATCCACCATTAGATGCCGACAGCGTATGGCTACAAGCCGAGGACAGGGCAGGCACTAAATTTTTTTTTATCCTACAATGTACTAATGATAATGAATACGTATACCATACATTTTCTTGGAATAAGACCATAATATACCGTGTGTAAACGGCTAATGTGGCCAACTGCTAACAAAGGCCAATTATGTCTTATTGCATTTCAGTTCATCCTAATTCGCAGCCATCGCTCGTATTCTTTTTCTAACGGGCCACATTTGGCGGTATACATATGGTATGGGTGTAATAATATTATTAATATAATATATGTGTCATGTATATAGACAATATCCGTGGAATTATGGTGTTATAAGTGTGGGCATCGTGGCTGAGTCGGTAAGACTGTTTATACTTACTTACTTGGTAGCGCAGATCGATGGTTCCATTCCATCCCGGGACAAATTGATAATTTATTTGAAATTTATTTCCGACTTGGATGAAATATGCATCTGTCGATGTAAAATGGGTTAGACTTCACAATAGACTGTAGTAGTTACTTCGGTGTCTAGAAGGCTGTTAAGAAGACATGTTAAAAATAAACACAGGGTGAACATTTTAAGTTCCTCTCTAATAAACATTTCCAGTTGTAATTTTTACATTGGTGTGACCAAATTACAACTCGAAATGTTTATTGGGTCACTCGATTTCATTGCTTGATTTTTTCACGTAGGAAAAAAATCCAGAACTATACTTATGTATTTCTTTCTGAGGAATCCGAATTCGAAAAGAAAAAACAATTAAACGTGAAATAAGAAAGTTATGGTCGGAATTGTGAAAGACATAAAAATTGATAATGTATTAATGCGGAAATGGACATGTGACATTCCACCGATTGACCGTGTCCGTGACCACCTTGGACACGTTGCTATTTGACCAGTAAACTTAATCGAGACCTAACCGGTCTCTGATCAGTAATGATGACTGTGACTGAGTGAGTGCTAACACTACATTCAACCCTAATTTTATACTAACATCAAAACATGTTTTTTTTCTTTACTCATTGCATCAGCTTGACGAAAAGCATCGCAAGTCGTTAATTTGAGTTATAAGTTGAAGAATGCCACATTTTTACACAGGGTGATTTAAATATGGCGAGAAAATTCAGGAGATGATTCCAGAACCAATTTTGAGATAAAAAAGGTCAAATGAAGTTGTGTCCTTATCTGTTTTGTTTCAGAGCTACAGTGTGTTGATTTAAAAAAAAATAAATAAATAGTAATTCAGAATATTAATATTCTTTGAATTTCGAATGACAATGTTATTTTGAATATTTCTTCCTTTTTATGGACATAAATTGTTATGATTATGTTTAAATTAAACGCTTTAATACAGTTTTCACCGTTTTAATACACTTTAAAACCCTCTTTACACCCAAAACGGCTCGGCATACAAGAAAGACTGATAAGTGATCTTTTTTTATGCCCAAAAGAAGTCTCTAAGTACTCATTACGCACAAGTTTTATAAAGAAATCTTCACGCATTTAAGAGATATTAAGAATTTTTTTTTAATCAACGCCATCTCCTAAACGAAGCAGTAAAGAACAAAACTTTTTTTGTCTCAAAATTGGTTCAGGAATCATCTCCTGAATTTTCACAATGTGTTAAGGATCATCCTGCATATTAAACCGAAATTGACAAAATACTCAAAAATATGTTCATCTTTTTAATACACCATACTATTTAATATTTTAATATTTGAATATTTTTATTGTTTTATTTACTTTTTTCCTAGTAGTATTTAGCTATGGAAACCTAATCTGGTCTGAAATAAAAAAACATTTCATCTAAATACACTAATGTGAATGTGTGATTAAGAAGTCATCATAAACGAGAGACATTTTTTATGGACAGTAGGACAGTCGTAAAGTGAAGCCAGGACGACGGGCCCGACCATTCCCATTTTTTAATAGGTTGATTTTAATAGTGTACTAAGAAATAATTAAACTGTACTCTGTACTGTTTGGACTCGCAGTTTAAAATAAAATATGGGATATGAGAAAGGTGAAGACTTATATTTGCGCAACCACGTTAACTGTAGATTGTTTGTATGGTTGCATATCAATTGCGGTAATATTGGAACTGGAGTTGAAAATAAAGTTGTAATTTCTAAAAAAAAATACTTTTTTATTTATGTGCAAATACGTAGTTATTTAATTAGTCGCGTTTGCGGAGATAAAGAGCTGTAACAAAAATGTTGTCAATATTTTTCATAACAAATTTGGCAGTCGACCTTAAAAAGATTTACAAGATTTTAATTGTGATACCACAAATTATATGATGTTATTCTTAATTTTTCAGGCAAAAAAAAAATAACTTATAGGAAATGTAAAATAGGTCATTCTGGTGGGCTCGCCGATTTATAAATAAAATTTGTTCATTGTTATTATTGCACTTTCATGCTTGCTTGGGATCTTCCTAGATGTCTCATCCGATTTAGATAAATGAAAGATGATTTATTTTATTCCTCAGCCTCCAAAAAAATCTCAACTTGAACCGAGTCGATGTTTTCTTTGATACAAAACTTATTTTTGCATTTTATAACTTATGATGTAATATACCATTGTACTCAGAATCATGAACAGAATTTAAATATTCAAAAACATGTACAGTGTTCAATTTAACAATAAAAATATATATTTTTAGTTTAAAGGTATTGGAAAATTAGAGAACGGATTCATAATCTATGAGAGAAATGATGTAAATTTCACTTACAAAGTATTATAATATGTTAACAATTAATGAAATAATGGAGGGTACGGTTTTGTCAAGACCACCTTGTACGTAAAGTACATCCGCAATGTCTACGTCTTACAAATTTGCGCAATACAAAAATTGTTATTGTATTTTTCAATACAAACAAATGTAAATTTTTATTGATTTATTTTCAACAGTAAACCACAACACTATTATCTCATTCTTAGCTCTATTTACTATGATTTTATTTAAGTATGGGTTTGATCTCGGCAAATGTACAGGATGTTGCAACGAAAACTGTCCACCCCAGATATATGCTTAAAAACTCGTTTATCAAAAAAAAAAAAAAAAACACAAAAACACGTCATCAACGGTATAGAGGGGATGCTGTTTAGCAGAAAAATGTTACTCTTAAAAATATAAAATTAGGCATTTACAAGAGTTGACCGAGTATGACAAAGAGTGTCGATTGTTTTGCGAAATCATATCTAACCAAAGAAAATCCAAATTAGCTACACAATATCTGTTTTTCGGATGAGAGTTTGTTTTCTCTTAAATAAACTGTCAGTACACTCAACTGTAGAGTCATAATTGATTGTCCAGCCAGGTCTCCAGTTTTGACACAACTGGATTTATTTCTACGAATACACATTAACATCAAAGAGTATGCTACTAAACCTGAGAATTTAGAAAAGTTGAGAGCACGAATTATGCAAGAATGTCGTCGAATAGATAGATAGATAGATATAATTTATTTAACCACATTATATACAGGTTTGTACATTTGTAGCAAGTCAGAGCACAAAAATCTTATAGTTAAAAGAAAGAAAAAAAAATTTAAAGATCATTCAGGGTTGATATACCTATATAAATATACAAAGCACAAATACAAATACATAAGCTAGAAGCAAAATAGTAAAGTAAAAGTAAAGTAAAAACCACTGTATATACAGATTGGTACTTTTGTCGAAAAAACAAGAACTTTCTTATGGTTAATAAAATTTAAAATATTATACAGATTTGATGTATATAAATACAAACACATGAAGCACAAACTAATATATAAACTAAAAAACAAAACAGTGGAAGTCAAAAGGAAATTAAAATTAAATAACCACTGTATATACATATACCAAACGATTGTCGAAAAAAAAAACAAGAACTATCTTATAGTAAGTAATATATGGTTAGTATATCTGTATAAATAAAAACACATATATGACAAACCAGTTTATATACAAACATACATACATACATACACATATGCACATACATACACACATACACGCATGCATGCAACATACACACATATACATATATACACACATATACACAGATACACACATATACATATACACACATATATACACACATATGTACACTCATAAAACAAAATTAAACTAACTAACAAAATTAAACTAGATAAACAAAATTAAACTAAATATCGGGTAGTTCTGCTCCACATCAATATAATAAATACAATGCGATTTTAAATGGGTAATCTATTTATCAATTTCTTGTTTATTAGAGTGATGCCTGTAAATAATCTTCAATTGAATAAAAACAATGTTTTAATATAATACTTCTAATATTGTTTTTAAAACGATTTAAATTTAGTGACTTTACTTCGGGGGGTAGTTTATTATACAAATTAAAATTTAATGAATTACTTTCAGATTTTTTCAGCCTACAACGAGGTATCCTTAGTAAATTTGCAGATTTTGTACTATAGTTATGTAAATCAGAGTGGGTATCAAAACTACTGACGTTTTTATGTATTTCAATTAGAGAGAAGTATATATGTAAAGATGGTAAAGGCATTATACCGAATTTTAAGAATAGTGGTTGACAGTGTTCCCTATTATTATGAATTCCACTGATTACTCTGACAGCTCTCTTTTGAAGACGAAAAATTCTTATGGCATGACTTGAGTTACCCCATAAGGTTTACTGCATAAGAAATACGCGAATGAAATAATGCAAAATATGCAGAAAGTAGTGTGTTGAAACCCAATACCAACTTCAATTGGCGTAATAAGAAAATTACACTTGTAAGTGATTTCTCCAAATAGTCCACATGACTATTCCAATTTAAATTGTCATCTAATAATAATAATAACACCACACATAATGCAACCCCCTATATCCCTAAACTGATGTGCGGGAGGTGGTACACATTTAGAGACAATAGACACAGCCCAATATTCATGATAGTGGAAGTAATCTCTCACAGTTAATTAATTTTAGTGCATTCTTTTACTAAATTCGACAAAGTTGGCCAAATTTGATTTTATAGCCTATAAATGGACTCTGTTAGTTGTGATGTCACATAATTATGCAATCTATGTACTGCTGTCATGATACCGGTTGCCTATACCCACACTTGAACTTGACCCTTAATGCATATGAATCACATATTTCAGAAACCCCATAAGTGACATTTTAACCGAAATCATGATTATGGTAGTTCTGTGTAGTATAAGAGATATTCTATAGATAGTACCATATAATGCAGAAAACACGCCGTTGTTCGAGTACATCTAGCAGGAAGTAAAAATTTGGTTTGTAATTTTTTTTCGTACTAAGATGAGAGAGGAAATTGTCGTTGTCCTAGATACGGTTCGGATTCCACGGTAAACTGTAATTTTTTGCGTATCAAACATTTTACTGAACTTGTTAATATTAATAGAAACATATGATACAATAACTTTTCTGTTCTAAATCATTGATTTTATATCATTTTTACTATTTTTTTCACCATATAATTCAAAAACCTCGTAAGTACAGCAACAAAGTTCCTTTATAAAACTAACAACAAAAAATGTTGACCTTCCAGAATAACACCAATTGTTAAAAAAATCCCATATCCCAAGAATGAGATTATTAAAATTGTAATAAATGACAATAGTTGGTTATAAATTAGTTGTTCGTCTCTCCTAAAAATAACGTTCAGTGTACTTATGAAGTTTCTGAAATATGTGATTCATATGTATATAAAGGGAACAGCTTCGAGGATTGAACACAGCGTAGAATCTTATTTTATTTCTTCCTTGAAGGGAATATTTAAGATCTTTCAGTAACTAAATTACATACACAAAACATGTTTGATTATGTATAATGTTCAACACATTAGAAAAACTATTGTTGATTTAATAAATTATTATTAAAAACGAAATTAGTATCCACCGATAGGAATTACGATCAAATTGCACATGTAAATTAGTTTGTAGCTAAGCTCAAGTTGTTGATATAGTTTATTAATTATTACCTTCTTTTTTTTATGAAATAACTTCGATTGTGTTTGGATTGTTTGAATGTAATATCATACAAGTAGGTACTTAAGAAAACTGCAAGGGCAGCCATATGATGGCATATCCTTTTGGACAATTACATGAGCATTTTGTTATTTGACCTTTGTCTAGGAAAATCTGTATAAGTATATTTTGTTGCAGTAATAAATTATCTCAACTTTATACGTCCGAATTTTCATGCTGGCTTGAACTTTTCCTATAATCACAGACAGTTCATTATCATACATTATTTTTGTTAACAAATCCTGAGGACACTGAATTTTCTCTTTGTACAATTTTAGTTTCTTGAAAAAAAATTGCACTCATACTAACTACTGGGCGTCGAGCCATTATAAAACATCAAATATTAATAAAAATTGGTCATTATTTCATTAGACAAGTACGTGTACTACTATAACCTCAAAACATAAAAACTGATCCAAATTATAACAAAAGGTGCACCCATTTTTCTTTTAATTGGTTATCCTTTAGAAAAGTAAACATTTTACATCCACTTTATTAGTATGATCACACTCAGGAGCAAATCATAAACCCATAGTTCAAAATAAACACAAATCGATAATACAGCACGATAAAGTAGCAGCAATATTAACTTTTGACTACTTCTATTGGAGGATATATTATCCGTTTTTTTCATTAATTATATTCAAGTTTCTGTAATGCCTTATAATTGTTTATATTTGCTTTTATAGACACATGCATTAAGGCTCAAGTTCCAGTTCGATTGGCAGGCAACCCGTGTATCACGACAGCAGTACGTAGATTGCATAATTATGTGACGTCACACTAAAAGATTCTATTAATATTACAATATGTAAAAAATTGTAGTGGGCCAAATACAGAACCTTATGGAATGCCGTATTTAAAGTTGGCACACTGCACCCTTGAGGATTTATTAATAACTTTACTATTGCTAATGTTCATTAGTTGTGCTCCAGGCCTCATAAAAACTAAAAAACAATAGTTAAACTGTAATATAAAAACATCATCATAAAGCAACAAAGATTTATATTATGGTATTTAAAAATATTTAACTAACATATTGACATAAAAAAACCTAATAAAAGACGTATAATATAAAAATAGAATATCTAGAGTAATTATTTTCTAAAAAAAGTAAATATGTTTACTCTAATGTCTAATGTCTGCTAAAGATTAATTATTATCCATTGAACAAAAATATGCAGTCGGCGGCATCATTGCAGGGTGATTTTTTGGCGTTTTTTATAGTTTTTATACCTCTGAAATAAACCATGGTGTTTGTCAGTTGTGTCTATGAAATCCACTTATATGTAAATGGATTCATCCTCCCCGTGTCAATCGAAGACAATTTTCACATAAAACTTAACGTCCATAATGCCTTTCCCTGCGATGCATTCCTGCAATATTTTATTTAAAAGGTGAAAATAAGGAATCAAGAATATTGTACGCAACACCATATCTTACTCGATTTGCTTTTTAGTTGGCCCTTTGCCATTTATTATTTATCTGAATGTTTGATGCAGATGTACTCTCAAATTATACATCCTCACAAATCATCATTTGTATTTGTCATGTACCTATTGTTGACAGAATAATATATTTGTAAACTTAATGCTACTATTGATATTTACCTACTTGCTGTTCTCAGTCAATTTAAAATCGTACATTGTCACAGTCAACATTATCTATAAACAAGGCCGTCACGCCGGAGCACCGAGCTCCGGCGTGACGTCATTGCTGTTAGTCCAGCCGAACTAGCGTGATTTGAAGTATAGCGCGAGATTATTTTTAGCGTTTAGTAAAGGCTTCTTGTAAAAATGGAGTTGCTAATCGTGAACTGAATCCTTACATCGTACCTTATTCTTTTTTTTATAATAGGAAAATGAAATTTCAAAGTAAAAACTTAGCGGAATTCATGTACAGGGTGATTCCTATAACGTTCTCACCCCAATTTTTTGGTTTGTCTTTGGAAATAAATTAAAAATATTTAACTAACTTATAGTATTTTTTCCAAGGGTTTTGAACATTTCAATTAAAAAACAATTGAAAGTCAAATAAAAGAGGGAAAAAAACAAAGCAATGTTTTTTAAATTGAAAAAATGTGTATTTTTACAATTTTGAAAAAAAGATTTAAATTTTCTTTCCAAAAAATATAACAACATATATATTTACCAAATTCCAAGAAAGATATTCAATAGGAGTATGATGTGGTATAATAAACAATAAGGTTGTAGGTCCCATTTTCTTTAATGGAACTTTGACGGGGGTCAGAAAATTTAATTTAATTCAAAATGAAATAGAGGAACATATTGACAGAATAGTGCCTATAGGTCTCTTAAATGATATTATTTGGCACCTGTGCATAATATTATACCAGTTTCTTTGGTATTTTTTTAAATAACAAATACTCATAGTGGATAGGAAAGCATGGAACTATATCGTGGTCTCCAAGAAGCCCAGACTATTAGCAATTATGACGTGAAAACTCTCGGAAAAAAACGAATAATAAGCTGCGGTATGTACCTAACCTATATAAAGTATTTGTAAATAACTGTACTACTCTCATGCCTGAAACATGCAACTGCGAGGTGATTGTCGAATGTTAGGACTAGTATATACATAAGTAGGGTCGCTTTAACACTAAGGGTACGGACATGTCGAAGATGCCTCGCTGCTAGAGAAAGAGGTCGCGATTGCAGTCTCGGTCTCGGTCGAGGTAGATGCCGATGATGAGTGGACATACCAGAGAGGTTTATCATTTCGGTGTTCCGTGCTGATTGTGATTGTGTAATATACGATAATATATATACGGGTGACTGGAAGAGTGTCAAATGTCAGGTGCAAGCCACCTCGGTGCCTGTTTTTCTATGGCGACGGAAAAACAAATTTGTTGTATCTACCTAGACCTAGTGAAAATTTAAATGTTCTAAAATTTTTTTAGCAAACAATGAGATCCTGATTAGGAAAAAAAATAACTATACTGAATAACGGAAACAAAAATAGAAAACAGAAATGTCGAAGAGCGGGACTGAAATATATCAATAATTCGTCCTTCAACATTTGTTTAAATTATAATTTAAATAAATACCTTAACAATATCAACCATACCTTCGCGGTCTGCGAATGGTATACGCGATGGCCTTAAGAATTTATATTTATTTGGTAAAAATCTAAGGTGATGGTGCACCTTAAGTACGTTTTAGATGAAACCTTTTTTTTAATTAATTCTGCGACGAATTTTGCGTGCAGTCGAGTGGAAGGGTGTTAACGTGATCTGAAAGAACCAATCAGGTGCAATCTTACCACGATGTTTTCCTTTCTACCTCGATGTAAAAACAAACTTCTTTGTATCGACCTCAACATCCAGCTAGACCTTCATGTAAACGGCGAGGGTGAACTATTGCTACCATCCTCGGTATGTGCGGTCGCATTTAAACACGCAGGATTGTTATGACATCGATGTAGCTACCGCGATCGAGACCTACACCGCGAGCAGCGAGGCATCTTCGGCATATTCGAACCCTAATACCACCTTTACATGCAGCCACTGCCGCTGCTACTCTCGCTGCCCGCTGTCCTGCCCTATAGCAGCCTTGAAGCAAGTGACTGTTTACATACAGCTACGCGTACCGCATTTTAATTCTCCAGCAATATGGAGGACGTAGAAACTGCCGGGGCGACAGCGCTCTGTGTTTTGATTTTGCAAAATTATATTAGGAAAGGACAGGACAACGGGCAGCATGTAAACAGTCCGCGCCGCTCGTGTTGCCAGTCCTTTGACTTCCGTTCAAAATACCGCCAGTGAAGGCAGCGAGCGGCAGCGGCAATGGCATGAGCAGTGGCAGCGCGAGCGACGTGTTTACATACTTGCGCTGCCCACTTCCCTGCCCAATTCCCTGCTCACTTGAGCTGCATGTAAAAGGGGTATAAAGTCTTGTATATAGGTGGTGTTATTCAGTTCACTGTCCCACAAGGTGGTATGATTTTATCTTGAACTGCAAGTGAACAAATTTTGTAAACAAGATTTGAATAAATTTTTAGAGAACAATTCTAAAATCCTAAAACATTTTTGCGCAGCAGAGAACATTCTACGGGGCTGCTTTACATATCAATCATTAGTTATTTTGGTTTGTAAACTTGCAACTGAAATTCTACCCAATATTACGTACACCCTGTATATTTGAACACGTGTTTTAATTTTTAAACCGTACTATTTATTTATATGAGACGAACATTATTCACACGAGTTGACACTGATTTCTAGGTTAACTTGCATAAAACTATTCCTGGAATAATTCGCATGAAGTTCCGAGCAACGATCAATATTTACAATAAAAGATACACGTACAGTAGGATAATTTAACAAAGAATGTTCGTGTTTGCGTCATAAAGATATGATGACCTGAACTTATTAAATAAATACGGTTTGATATGTAGGGCGTACAAAATCTGGTGGAAAATGATTTTTAAAACCGTTAAAAATATATTATTTATCGTGTAGCAGACCATTTTAAATACATTGTTAGTCTTATTGGTTGTTTTCGCGTTAAAATAGAAAAAAATATGGAAAAATGTATAAACAGAAAATGCGAGTGAAAATGTGTAATTCATAGTAAATATTCATTAAATACAGTTTCCATTCGTTGAAAGCATTTTTGAATGGCTTATCTAAGACATAATGTACTATTGCGTACAAAATTAATGTCACTTTCACTTTAAGACAAAACACTTTAGATCATCCGGTATAGTGTAAACTGTAAACCACTCCGGGCTTAATAGTACTTCATCATAAAGTTAGAAAATAGTTAGATCTGTACTTTTCTGTGCTAAGAAAAGAAAGAAAAAGCACGAAAAAAGTGCAGGTTGTACATATATTTTTGCAGTTTTTTTGTAAAATTGTAGAACATTTAAAAGTCCATGTGTGTGTACCAGTATGTATGTATGTGACCAATATTTTGTGTATACGACATCTTTAATGAAAATTTAACATACAAAATCAGTTTTTTTTTTTTAAATATACCTATTATATTGTAATAGTAAATTCCATTACATGAGCAAAATTTCGCAGCTAATTTTACTCATAAAAATATTCTTAAATTACTTTTTATAGTATTAATTCTTCCACATGATATTAGAAAAATACGCGGCACTAATTTTGGAGCTGACATACCAAAAGAAGTGTTCACAAGAGCATAACTTAACAAATAGGTGGTGGGGGGTTTCAGATTCTTTGATTATTGTTTAACTAATGTTAATGTGGTTGTGATTTTGTGATGTGAGGAATTTTTTTTCAGGGGAAGAATATCATCTTATGAATTTGTTTCGTGTATTTTTCGAATGTCCTGTATACAAGTTAGGAATATCTTCAACGGGTTGTTCTGTAACTCCTGTGACAAACCTACAGTTCTTGCTTGTGAAAATATGTACAAAGAATTTTTTAAACATTGTATCAAAATGGACAGAAAACAATATTAAGTTTTTACTGTCAAACATTTTAGATATGCTGTCTGTTATATTGTATTTCTTAAGGGCACCCTTGAACAATGGATTTTTTGTATTCTAGACATTTTGTTAAAAGTTATAAGTTATAACTTATGGGCTTCTCATTACGTTAAGAACAACATTACATATGAGGTAGTGTTTATTGTTTAGTGTCATTTGAAAAAGATGTAATCGAAAAAACATAATAAGTTACACTAATCCATCGACAAAGCACCTGCCTAGATTAATTATTTTCAAATTATTAAGAAATTTTATGATTTTTTTTAAAGAATAATGCAAAATAACTTCTAATCTGAGTAAAATGTCGAAAATCTGCAATTAACAAAAAGTTTCCAGATTGATTAGTCATTCCAGATGAATAATCATATATTACCAGTGTCGTAGTATAAAAGGGACTTGAGGGTTTAAACGGTAGATGGTCTCGAAAATTAAGAGACCCTGTATATCTAAATTATTAAAATAGCTAATGAATATTTACATCACAAAATGTATATCATTTAATTTAATTAAGCAGGTTAAGTAGATTTTGTTTGCTATTCATTTGCAGAAAAAAATAAATATTAAATTTCATGATCGAGAGTCCGTGGTATGTGGTATGTGCGCTTGTTACGAATATACTCCCCGTACCTCCGAAACCGAACAAAATACGATGTATGTTTATTGAAACTATTTTTTTTTAATGGGATCCTTTCTTCATTGTCGAAGTCTTGGTACTTAAAAGTGGGACACTCCGTATATTCAGGTTTCCCGGTAGCGATTTTTGATAGGTTTTTAAACCGCCCTATATTTGTAAGTAGTCAATACAAGACAATCGAATTGAATCTTTTTCTTATATAAAATCTCTGCGTATCATATCCTATCATTTCATTGATAACAAAAAAAAAATGACACCAATATTGTGAAATAAAGAAACAAGTGTTAAAACACACATTTGTTTGTTGAAATTGTTAGCTTATTTGACATTATTTAGGTGATATATGAAAACAGAGTGCATGTTTGCATTTTTTATTCCAAAATTAAAGCGAAATATTCATACACGAAATTCGTGGGATTTTGTTATTCAGTAAATACTCCAAATCGCGATATCAAACATGCATACATACTCTCATAGTTTATGCGAAAAACGTAAATTATGTTAAATCATGGCATTTCCAACTGAAATTATATTAGTGAATCACTACATTTACAGATCATCTCCACATATGTTCAAGCACAAAAATGTGATTTTTATTTTTATTATTTAATTAAAACCAACTTTCAAGATCATATTAAAGCGCGTCAATTAAATTAAAACTAAAGTCTATTCATTTAAACTTTGCAGTGGTGGGTTGGACTTAGTGAGCCCAATTTACACTTAGCAAAGTAGCGAGTGTATTGTAAATTCCTTATTTCCAGGCGTAATAAATATATCATTGTGGGTTACTTATATATTACCAGGCGTAAAAAAATATTTCAAGGCATTATAATTAAGATAAAGCCTTTTAGGTTTATTGAATCAGTGGAAAATTATTTCAATAGAATGTACATACGTAATTTATTTACAATAACAAGAAATGCCTTTTATTGGTTAGCAGTGGAAAGAAACAAAATAACAAAAATAAAATTGACATATTTTCTTTAAAATTTTGAATAAGAAACTAAAATGACTGGTTATGCCAAAATAAGTACATCCTAATTTAATAAAAAATTTCAATTTAACTGTAAGAAAGCCAAACTTCTTAAAAATTTACGTTACTTTTTATTTTGTGTACCCATAAGAAATATTGTCAGAAAATAAAACAATTTTAAATTCTACCTGCTTTAGAGCGGACCAACTTTTTGCTGCACAATTTTCATATTTGCTTTAAACAATGTTATGTTTCTCTCTATCTTAATATAAAGCAATATGCTGCATTTTGAGCATTTAGTATTACTGACCGGTGTAAAAAAGTGATTAAAATATACACCATATTATACTCCGTTCATTCATATGAGCACATAAACAACTGTTTACCTGGACTCGCAGTGCGACCTTTTGTTGACCGTCAGTCTTGCGTAGTTCTCTAGCATAGGCTATAGGCACGTGGTGCATTGTAAATGCACAAAATATATTTATTTAATTCCGCGCTCCTGTACTAGAATTATTGATGTGCTAAGTTAAGATGAAGTAAGTTTATATCTACAACAAAAATCCTTTTCGTCGAGATCTATCGACTGTTAAAATTTTCGCAAATTCGTGGTGGAGTTTGTAATAAAAGTAATTTTTGACGTTTCAAAAAAGTCACATTGGTGGAATGTCAGTAATAAGTATATTTTTTTGAAAAAGTAATTTTTGACGTTTCAAAAAAGTCATATTTGTGGAATGTCACTAATATTTTTTTGACATTTCAAATTGACGTTTCAAAAGTCACATTGGGGGAATGTTTTAAAATTTAAAATGTCAAAAAAAAATTTGACATTTCAAATTGACGTTTCAAAAATGTCACTAATATTTTTTTTGACATTTCAAATTTTAAAAACCGATTTTGCTCATCTATGAACTAACTCAATCTCTTCCTTGACCTCTAAAATATGTGTACCAAAATTGAAAGCTTTATCTCAAAAACTGTAGCTGCTATCGCGAACCAGACAGACACACAGACAGAAAATTTTTTTCTCTGAAATTTTGTGTATCATAATTCGTCGAGATTCGTCCAGAAATGCAATAAAAATTTTCAAAATTTTTTTACGGATAATACCTTCTTCACTTTGAGGGGTGAGGAAGTAATTATGCAAAGATGATTTTGATCGACGAGTGCAGTTTTGCGAGATCATGACCATGTCTGAAAAAAATCGATAGGCACGAAATTTCTGTAACAAATATTTTATTTAGCGATGAGTGGTACCTTCTGTCTTCACGGATTTGTCAATAGATAAAATAGCAGATACTGAATTGGGATACTGAAAATCCGCATTTGTATCGTGAAGTCCACACACAGAGATAGGAAAAAATTAATGTTTGGGCAAGTATTTTGGGGAATTCAGTGATTGGTCCTGTTTTCATTAATGAAAATCTTACGAGTCTATTATATTTGGATGTTTTAAAAAATACTGTTGATTCGTTACTCGCGAAAAGTATAGAAGACAGCATGATGCAGATGGTACTCCACTTATTAGTGAAGAATAACTAATTTTCCAACAGGGTGATGCTCCAGCGCATTATATTTTACCGATACGGCAGTATTAAATACAACATTTCTAGATAGATGGATAAGCAGAAGAGGGTCCATAGAATGGCTTGCTCGCTCCCCCGATTCACCTCCCCTTGATTATTTATGTAGGGCCATATGAAATCAATTGTCTACAAGACACCGCCTAGGGATATTGAAGATTTCAAAAACAGGATAACTCAGGAATGTCTCCCGTGAAACTTTTGTTAAAGTAATATCAGAATTTAAACAAAAGCTGTATCACTGCCTTAGCACCAAGGGTGTCCACGTTGAAAATTTGATAAAATAATAACACAATTTTAACAAGTTGTAAGGGTTAAAAAGAAAATACACCTACTATTAAAGTTCTTCTCAATCAGTCATATTTGTTTTTCCCCATAACTTCTAATCTGAACCGATTTCCAAAACTGAAAAACCATTGTAGTCGCGATAAAATTAGCTTTAAAATGATGTATGACAAAGTTGGTTCCATTTAATATTTTAAAGTTGGGGAGCTGGGAGTCGACATGTCATGGCGAATTTTTTTGAAGAAAAAGAGGGTGGGTAGTTTTCAAATAAACTTAGTATATAACTTGTTAATTGTTAATTGTCTTGTTAAATCTAAAATCTGTGTAGTAATAAAATTGCTGTGTCCTGAGTATTCTGAGTAAAATGACAGTAGTTGTTTTGCCCAAAATAAAGGATAATATTATAGAAAACATTTTTATTAATCATAGTTCAGATCTATTTAACATTTGGCTTTTTTGAAATCCTGTATAGTCATTATACGTATGACTTGATTACTTCTATTCCTGCCATCAGATCCATCTTTTAAAAGAACCATTACAAAGAAAAAGTCATGCTCTTCATCGTGGTATGAATCAAGATTTTCTGGCTCGACTTCTTCAGTCTTACAGATAACTTTCTTAGCAATTTTCTTGGTTCCACTTTACGCTTTCTTCCAACTTGTATTTCACTTTCTCAGTATTTGGAGTGACGACGATTAAAATTTTACTCCCACGAGATAGATTTTCGCGTAAAATATTTAATTTAAACATTCTTTATCACTTATTTATTTCCTTCCGTTGTAGTATCTGTGCTTCCTTCATTTTCCTTATTTCTTCTACGGTTTCACATAATGCTTTTTCATTAAGAATGTCAGATTGTGTTGAAATTGAAATAATCATGAAAGTTATTCGGATCAAAGGGATTATATTTTTAAATTTCCTTACAGCATTTCTAGTCTCAGCAACTTTTAGTAGGCATTGGAAAATAATGACCTCATATGATCCAACGATCGTGTCTGGGTGACATTATTATCATCTAATTTCTTTTGTAACAGGCATCCAATGGTCCATATATCATTTAATGGCTGCAGTCTGAGGGTACAATAAAAATACAAACGGTGAGCTCACTTAAATTCGTTAGACTCGCATGATTATCTAAAAATAGAATGACTTCTTCTTTTGTTAGTGTCAATCTTGATGAAATGGTCCATCTGTGATTACAGATGTCATGTGATCCTTTTCTTTAGAATGGTTGATTGTTCCTGGTGGACAACCATCGAATAAATTGGCTTTATGGAATTTGGGTGGAAATAGGAATACTGTACTGACCTGTAAAATTATATCTAGAAAACAGATTTTCTATGGGACGTAAATCTATTTACGAATTACAAAATGACAAAATTTCAATAAAAAATCAGGTTTATTACACGGTTCTTTAATATTTAGGAATGTACAAAATATTTCCGCTTACAAAATTAAATATGTTTCGATATAATTATTAATCTTTACTACCAAAGTAAATGCTTTAAAATTAAATACTGTCAGTTTCGGTACACGTGAACTGTTATTCTTATATATTTATATTGAGCTAATTTTAAAATTAATTTTATTAAACAAATATTGATATAAGAATAAGTATAGATCCAATATTTTACTGCAGTTAATTGATTTTTAAATTAAACAATGTATGTAATAGTTCGCACAACGTAGAAGATTATGCATAGTGTTGAAAATATGATGTGTATATATACAAAGTTCGGAAAATAATGTGTGAAAATACTCGAAAAAATGTTAATTTTGTTTGTGTTTCCCCAGACATTTTTAATACAATTAGATTTTTCTGGAATCGAAATAATGAGAGTTGACCTTCATCTTCTAATATTTTTAAAATAATTTATATATACATATTTTCGGCCGTATATTTGTAAAAATAATATAGACGTCAGACTGTTATTAAGAACATATTTTACGGAGAATCTAACTTAACATCTGTAGTTTTTCAATTATTTTTACTTCAGACGTATTTACATATGATAAATTTCTGGACTTTTTCTATAAACAGACATATCCGATAAAGTACATCTTTTGATTTTGCCTCATCTAAATTAAAGGACTCTCAAATCTTCAATCCGATACCATCCTTATTCAATATTTAGTTGCTTTTTGGCACGTCTTCCTAATCCGATCCTGAGCAAATGAAATAAATCTTATTTGACATATAATCGGAGACGTTCCAAAAAATACCATGTGTATATTTTGAAAATAAAAAAATATGGCGTATTTTGTAGGGATTTTAGTTCCTGAAATCTGAGAAAATATGTTACAAAAAGGTTTAGAAATCCTTAGGCCGTCCCTGCTCACCCGTCAAAGATATAAGCATAAATTCTTGGAAAGTTAGACTGTGTTTTAGAATTGATCATAGATGAACCTAGACAGATGGCAAACAGAACAATTTTTACCTTTTACTTTTTAATCGACACTTCCGTCTCTCTACGGCGTTTTTTTTATTGAGGAGTAAGGATCCGTAAGTACATGTGCAGAATCTAGAATCCGCCGCCCTCAAGCCTATGGACACAAAAGGGAGCAGTCTCTTTCAGGGTTGATTGCACTTATTCGACTCTAAATTACTTTCCGAGATGTCTGTCATAATGCACCCAATGGTGCACATTCCATAAAACATGAGTGGAGGTCTCTTCCGCCAATGTGCACATCCGACAAAAATAGGATCATATAATCGCTTATTTCCAACAAATCGATTTTTCCGATTAATCGATGGCAAATTGATTGTTCAATCTATTAATCGATTAAACAACATTTCTATTAATCGATTATTTCTGATTAATTGGTTGATCGATTAATCGATTATTTCCGCCTCATCGATGATCGATTAATCAGAGGTAATCAATTAATCGATTATTCGTATCGTATGCAAAAGATACAAAATGTTACTGTTCATGTACAATTTGAGAAAATTCAACCATATTCGTGAAAAATTTCGAGTTAAGTTGGCTCAGCGTTCAAAATATTGTTTGCTTATACTTCTACACTCGACAGGTTTTGAACATTTCTTCTCACTCAAGTATCTCTCCGTCCTTTGTCGCGGTTGAAAATATGGGAAATAAAGCGCGATAAACTTTTATACAGCGGATGACTATCTATGTGTATATAAATCATTGCTATTAACCTCAGATTAATAATATTAGAAGATGAGTAACAAAACATAAAAAGTTGTCCGATTCATCTATATCCTACGCGACGTACGTAAATATTATGGCTGGTTTTATTCCTATTGGTCAGAATCGTGAACGCAGCACGAAGAAACTCGATCGGTGCCCGATCTATCATCGTCTTGACACCAAATTGTGTTCTGTAAGACGACGTCTGTCATTTTAATCTGAGTTTTTAAGTGATTTTAAAGTTTTGTGTGTTATTTGAAACTGGTTAATAATCGATTTTTAGTTATAAAAATTTATTTATTGAATATTTATTGAGAAACAATGACCAATAAGTGTGTAGTATGCGGCCAAAGAGGAAAACCACGGGGTTGTTTATCTTTTCAAAGGTAAGTAAACAAAACAAATCAGGGCCGGCATAATGCGAAAGTGTGAAAGCTCAAAAATAACTAAAATTAATGATAGCTTTACAAAAACAAAAACAACATTTGATTCCAATCGAACAGTAAAAAATCCACATTTTATCAAAAAAGATATTTGTACAAAAATATTTATTTTAACTTCAATGGAAATTTCATTCTTAAAGTTGCTCACAAACTGCAGATGTTTTAAAGTCAATTGATATATTTTTTTTAATTCAATTTTAAAGGTTGTCATTAAAAAATGTGCTTATTTTCAGATTTCCCGAGAATCTGGAGAGAAGAGAAAGTTAGCTGAAAGCTCTCAAAATGGAAAATGCCAGTAAGTGTCACTACGTGTGTTCACAACACTTTAAACAAAATTATTATAATATTATAAGATCTGGATTAAAAGTGTTGAATGTCGATGCTATTTTTTCTCCTGGCAACACTATCACCACTTCGTCACACGTACTGTTCAGGTTAGTAGAGAATTATATTGAAAATTAATAATATGCTAAGTAGTCACTCATTCATACCTCACACCTTGTAGGTGTCTACTTGATATTATTTCATGCGATATAAATGAGTGACTACTCAGTATATTATTAATTTTCAATATAATTCTCTAATAACCTGGACAGTACGTATGACGAACCTGGTGATAGTGTTGCTAGCGGAAAAATAGAACAGTACTGATTTTCAAGACTTTTAAACTAGATCATTTAATAGTATAATCACTTTTTTTAACTGTTCTGAACACACGTAGTCCCACTTATTGGCATTTTCCATTTTGAGCTATCAGCCAACTTTCTCTTTTCACCATATTCTCGGGAAATCTGAAACTTTAAAATTGAATTAAAAAAAATATCAACAGACTTTAAAACATCTATAGTTTGTGCGCAACCTTAAGAATAAACTTTCCATCCAAGTTAAAATAAATAATTTTGTATAAGTATCATTTTTAATAAAATGTGGATTTTCTACTGTTCAAATTAAATGGAATCAAATGTTGTTTTTTATTTTTTGTAAAGCTAATATTAATTTTAGTCATATTTGAGCTTTAACACTTTCGCATTCATGAAATATGCCGACTCTGATTTGTTTTGTTTACTTACATGTGAAGAGATAAATAACCCATTGTGTACCTCTTTGGCCGCACACTACACATTTATTAGTCATTGTTTCTCAATAAATATTCACTAAATAAATCTTTATCAGTACCCAATAACACAAAATTTTAAAATCACTTAAAAACAACAGAGATTAAAATAGTAACAGCAGAATAGTATTGAAAAATACATTCCTCAAGCAAACAAATTTTGTATACCTATTAAGTTTTAAGTTATACAAGAGCATTAAAATAAACGCTGAAGCCTGGAGCCGCCCCTGATTTGTTTTGGATACGTTGATATGTAAACATGCAAATTACTGTTTATGTATCGGTCATAAAAATCAGCGTTTCTCTTATGGGTGTTACTTATCTTTTATTAATCTGAGCTATTAACCATACCTAGTAGAAGACCTTATACAACAGGACCCGTACAATTTGCACATGTTTGGCGTTAAACATATACCTTGACATGTATATTATTACTTACCTTATACTCATATACACAGATGCAAATCTAACTATTGACAGTTATTGACAGCAACTCCGTTCAACAAGGGTAGCCAGGTTGGTGAGAAAAAATCTCCCACAATGCATTCTAAAAGTTCCCGTTAAAGTTGGAAATGTGTTAGTGCGTATTTTATATCCAAACAACTTCAACCCGTCTGAGTGTAAGACATATTTGTACTCAAATATTACATCTTTGGATGTAAAACGTGCAATTTCTAAATACGCCTTAATATTTACATCTCTACGTAAAAGATTAGCAGAGGATACTATAGAAAGTTTATTAATGACGCAAGTGTATGCTGACAATAATAAACAACTGTTAATGGACATGATATAAGAGGTCTTTGTAAGTTACACCATGCCTCTCACAGACGCCAGTCAATTTATTAAAACGAGCCAGGTTTAGATTAATGTAATAATTATAATTTCCTATAGATGCATTGTGCACTGAATTTTTTAAACTAGCGAACATGAACCCAATCTATATGGAAATACTGGGCGTGGTATTCTTATTGTTGCTCCGAGAAAATATTCACGACATGACTGTATACACAGAGGCGTTACTTTTATATCAGTTGTAGTTTAATTTCCCACACCTTTCTTATTCTTTATATTTGTGTGTGTGTGCATACTGCATATGAAAATTTAACAGTTGTTGGAAATTGAGTTAAAACTGTTTTCGACTACTCTGTATTTTGTACAAGGAATGGGGTATTTTCATTGATCTGAGATGAAAGTGGAAATGCTTATATTTTGAAAATATATATATTTTTATTAATCCTTGTGCTGAAAAACAGTTATTTACGTAATAAGACTGGAAAGTGATTCTTTACTGAGTGAGCTGAGCCCAGTAATGTCACGTTCCGTCACTTTTTAACTTCGAAATTCATAAAATTCAACTGACAGATGTCAGATGCTTACTTTCATAGAAGACTGGATTAATCATTTTTAATTGTTTCGGTAAAGACATTACCTATCTCTTATGCCACTTTACTGGGCTAGACCAGGAAACACATATTTTTCACTCAAAAAATTGACCAAACTTTCTAGATGGTTGCAGACAAAATATACTACATAACAGAAAATAGTTATTTCAATTTGAGGTTAAGCGCAAACTAGGAAAATCACCAAAAATCTATTATTTTGTTGTGATTCCTGTTTTATCATTTTGTTTGTGTATTTATTTTAAAACATTCTAAAAGCACACAAATATGGAAAAAAATAAGTAGACGATATATTGGATAATTTACCTGCTATATTTTTACAATAATAAACAAAAGAAAAATGAGGTTACGGTCAAATGTCAAATCTGGTACAATACCATACAACTGCAGATTATGGGTATGTTCATAAGTGATGATTCTAGTAGATTCAAACATTTTATTATTTGTGTCGTCAACTTATGTTAAATCTCTTCCAGTCTCTCTCTTTTCTTAGCTGAAACTTGCTAAAATTCAACACAAATGAACAAAACTTATGAAATACCCCAAAAATAACTACATTTGGCCCTCTATTTGAATTTGCCCTTAGTGACGTCACGAAAATTTTACTTCATTTTTCTTTAGCTTTAATAAAAAAGAACAAAAAAAAAGAAAAGACCACGGGTATCTTATTTTTATCTCTAGTTTTCGATTTTGAAATAAAAGAAATGGTAAAATACTCCATTAAATATTAAATAGAGTTTGTGTGGAAATTTGATTTGCGTACTATTTTGTTTTTCATTACTATGCAAAATGTATTGAGCCCTCACTTTGAATGCGAATTTCAAAAAAACTTAGGGGCTAAAAATTTTGGAAAAATTATGTTTTATTGCTTGGGCATATGTTAATATCTTGTAAAAGTTTTAACATTTTCTTTTTTAAACTTACCAAATTTCACATTATTATATCTAAAAATGTATCGTTTTTTAAGCGATTTCTGGGCACATTAATGTTTAATTACGTATAGCTTCATGAATTATTAAACTGGGGTGTAGATATAAACATGTGTTTATTTTCATACTTCGTAATAAAAATTAAAAGAAAATAAAAAAATAATAATAAATGTTTTGTGGCATCGCAATTTATAAATATAATTTTTTTATAACAAATAGCTTTCTATATTTGGGTAATCATTGTATGAAAAATCTGAATGAAAAGTCCAAGATATGTGGAAAAATAAGTAAATCGATCGATTATGTGTAGAGCTCGGACGGAGGTATCGGTTAACAGTGACGGCTTTTATGCAGACCATGATAAAGAGAATTATTTCATTCTAAAATGTTAGTTTTATCGGAAAACGTATGACAAAGAAACAAAAAACTTATAATTTTAGACTAGCAAAATTTTGGGGTGACGTCTCACTATGGTTTTCCTTATAACTCGTGAACGACTGGAGATATCTAAATTCTGTAAAGGCATTTGAAATTTGAATGTATTCGTGAATGTAACACTAACACACAACATTAACTTTTAACTAGCGATCACAAGAGTAAAAGTATATTACTAATATTTGTTGTAGATGTTCTGGAGTTAATCTCCGACGCCTTTCATTAAAAATCCATTAGTACTGTGAGAAGGATCGTTTAACGTCAATAGATATAATTAGCGCATGCTTAAAATATGTAAACTTTTTTTAGACACTCAACATTTATGTCTTGTGTAGAAAAGTCTACTTCTTTGCCGATTAAAAGGTCACCTCAGGTGTGACATCTGCCACCCCACAGGCCGATGCCCCGGAAAATTCAAAAACAAAAAATAGTTTTGAAAAAATCTTTAAAAGGTGAAATTAGATAGATGTTAAATATGTAAAGCTTAAACTGACGAAACTAACATGTCCTTTTAACTCGTGAACGAATGTGTTATCGAAAAAAATAAATGAAACAACACCCCCACACTCCTAGCCGAGTTTGGTAGCCTGCTATTCTGTGTAAAAACCTCAGTCCCTTCGGAAAAAAAACAAAAAAAGTTAAAAAAAAAATTCTTTAAAATGTCGAATGGATGTTAAATATGTGAAATATAAACTGATAAAACCAAAAAGTCCGTATAACTCGTGAAGGGATGTATCGAAAAAGTATATGGAAAAACACCCCCACATACTTCTTGTCGACTTTGGTAGCCTACTATCTAGTGCAAAAATCTCAGTCCCTCAGGACGAAACACAAAACTGTTTTGAAAAAATTCTTTAAAAGATCGAATAGATGATATCGAAAAATAAATGTAAAACACCCTCACATACCCCCAATCGACTTTGGCAGCCTACTATACCATGTAAAAGTCTCAGTCCCTTTGGATGAAAAACAAAAAAGTTTTGAAAAAATTTTGTTGGTTAGCCACAGACGCTTTAATTGCTAGTTACGCCTCTGCTGTAAAGACATTTGATTGGTTCCTTGTTAAGGGCTACTCAGCGGTAGGGGTTTCAACCCCGTACCTAATCCCCTTCTGGTTCCTAAATTTTTGTTTATAGGTAGAATACCTCCAGTCCTCTTCGAGCGAATGTTTATAATAAATTGATTTTATCAGCTTTGGATATTACGGAATTCTTTAAAATTTACAAGGTAAGATATATAGCATGTATACATGCATGAGCATATTTACGCGCTCACACATGACCTACAGCCAATCATGGTTTTGACGTCATCAGTATCCAAATTCTGAGCTCTATTTATTGCTCTCTCTTTGGTAGTGAAAAAACTATGGAATAAAATAAAACCTACAATACTGATCGTTTAACAACTACTACTTTAATAACACAAAGCCGATAGTTAACCGGAGATATTTTTGATGAGAGGAGTGACAATAATTGCCTACATCTTCATCTTTTGATGACCTGGTGTTCCATAGATTACCATTATATTTTATATTTTAATTTTTTCTGATTGAATTTCAGATTTATCATTTTTAACTTAAGTTAGTTTTTAAGGGCCTATAGCTATAGGTTAGAATGTGAATATAAATCATAAATAATTAACAAAAAATTTTCAGTTAATATTATTTTTCATTCCACTCTATATTTTAACATTTATCAAGAAGAGGAACCTAATTTGTTTTTAAAATAAATAAGATGTTGAAGTAAACCCACTTCTTGTTAGTTATCATTATTAGTAACTTCCCCAGAGGTGAAAAAACCGCCCTTATTCCTATTAGAATGTAAGGAGATCAAGGTTAAGATCGTTCCGACTTAAGACCTATTTTTGTAACCTACTTACGTGATTCGAACTGTTTCCTGTAAACATGCAGATATTTGTTGATATATTTCTTCCAAAGTATAATGATTCGTCGAAATTTTTGTCATTTTATTGTAAAAAGTAATAATTTTTAAGAGTCATTTGTTTAGTTTAGACGTCATCAACCAATTTGTACCTTCCTCTGAAACAACGCATGGCCAGTTGGGCCAGTCACCAACAACAATTTCGTCATTCATCTAAAATGGGTCGTGGACGTACCTCGGTACGTACTTTGGTATTTTTACAGAAATTACTTGCATTTTTTAGCCAACAAGCCAACAGAGTAGAGTATAAACAGATAGCAATAATGATTCCACGTGTTTTCGATTAATTGTTATCTTGATTGGGACAATGGGTTCGCCGCCAGAAGGTCGCTCAATCAGTCTCATTCAGCCTTCAGAGTCCTTGCCCCAGATTTTAATGTTTTCTTGTTTCTTCCTCGCCATACATATTGCATGTGTATATGTAAATGAAGCTGTCCGAAACAGTGGCAGATGTAGGATAGGTCTGCTTTTAATGATCATTAAGGTGATTATTTAAACATGCCAGGCAGAGAACTGAGGATTAAAAATTATGTATTATACAGTGCAGGCGAAAAGAAACAATTGAATAATAGAATAGTTATTATCTATAATATTTATTTGTGGCATCCTGTAATTTTTCCCCGTATCTTCTTTGGGTATTAAAAAATTTATTAAATAAACCTCTGTGCCAAAGATAGAAAAGGTAGTTATCTAAAATAACGATTACAACTGTCATAAAATAGAAAAGTTTATATATATTATTGATTTTACAAAACTGCCTACAATATACATGAATATATTTATTAAATCAAAAGTAAATGGGAAGAAATCAAACTGCTGGGAGAAGAGAAAAAGAAAGTAAATTTAATACAGTGTCCACAAAGTAAAATTAAATTATAATTATTGCAAAAGGTTGTTAATGTAATCGCTGTTTCGATGTATAAAACTTTTGTATTTATTAATAAAACAATTTTATTTAGATGTTGATCTTATTTCATGCATGAGGCAAGATATTAATAAATATAGTTTAAAAAAACTAAAAAACACGCTTTTAAAGCACATCAAACTAAAAAGTGAAACATAATTATTAATATAAACTGAAAACAATAATGAACGAAAAATACTAGTATTATTGTGAAAAAAGCGTGGGTTGCTCGATATACGAAAAATATGGCACAAAGCGCCCCACGCTTTTCACAATAATACTAGTATTTTTCGTTCATTATTGTTTTCAGTTTATATTAATAATTATTTTTCAACAGATAATTCTGAAAAAAAAATATATTTTTTTTCAGCCATAGACGAGATTTGAACTCACGCCCGAGGAGTCCGTCGTTTCGCGTCGACTAAAACTTGTGCCTTAGCCCGCTCGGCCATCGAACGAACTGAGAATCACGGAATGTTCTAACAGTAATAAGCCACTTGCTCTCACGCAGAGGATACGTGAGGAAAGGAAATTATTTAATTCTGGCGATCCTGATCAGTATAATGATATAAACTTATCAAATTATTGTATTGTTACCGGTTCTTCGTAAGTGTACAAAGTTTCAATTAAATCTGTCCGTTTAAAGTAGGTTAAAATCGAGTCCAAAGAGTCGGTTACAAAGCGCGTTAAAAATGTTAGTTGCCAAAATGGAAGCAAATCTTTGATTGTTTATAAGGTACTTTTGTCACATAGTGTTTTGCAAAATATTTGTAAGAGCAATATCTCTCTTTTGCTATATAATGGTGTTATAATTACTGCTGGCGAACTTTAATAATACAGTTTTATTAATGTTCCGTTGAAGTAAATTTTTTACCCACTTTTGAACCAATCGTCCTTTTATTCTGACATATATTGGAATAATAAATATAGTGTTGTGTAATCTACAAAAGAGCATGGAAATATCAAAGTATAAAAAACTTAAAAACTCAGGTGTTTCGCAAAACAGTCAAAATAAATGGCGCCGATATGCCGTCGCGGCTGATCGATATAATGATGTAAATTTACCTGCCTGTGCCTGGCTTGGTATATGAATAAAATGGCTACATTATTTAATTTACATTGTAACTGTACTTACAATTAGATTTGACTGCGAAGTAGAAGTTTTACTGTAAAAGGATATACACTTTTTAAGTAAAATTTGTATGCGCCTTTGCTAGTTAATGATTTTATGATTATTAATAAAAGTATATTGAAAGAAATGAAAATAATTTTGACCTCAAAAAGTGATTATTAGAGCAGATTAATTATGTTAAAACTTCTGATAAAAAAAAAAACGTTTTTTTTTTTTAATTACAAAAGTGAAGTTTGGAATAAAATGCTTATGTCCCTAATATTGCATCCACAGTATTGCACTCTAAAATGGCCGTACGTATATAATCCCAATCTGTGTTTTAATAAACTTTAATATCACAGATTTGTTGTCTATGGAGTAATTATTACAACCAACGGAGCGTTTTAGTTATCCAAGGAACACTAAGCGAACCATTATGAGGGAGCAAGTTGAATGCAATTTTTTCGCTATATAACTTTTATAAGAGCGCAAAATTTCAATGTTCAATAAAACATGGTTTTCTGTAGCAAAGTATTGAAATATTTATTGAGTTATAATGTAGACATTTGGGAGTTATGTATGGAACAACACATCTGGTAAATGGCTGCCATGGCTTTGCTGGCACATGCGTACTCTTGTGGCGAAATTTTGAATAACGATGATGCATACATGTGGCGGTATTTTGTTGATATAGCGTCTAATTTGGGCCTTCAATGCCTCGGTGGTCGCGGGTTTGTTGGCATAAACCTGTGTCTTCAGATAACACCAGAGATAAAAGTCCGAAAGTGTTAAATCGCAAGAGCGTGCCGGCCAATTCTGGTCACCAAACCGAGACCAAGAAAAGACTCGTGCAAGACTGGCAATGTTTCACAGGCGGTATGGCAAGTGGCACCATCCTGCTGAAACCACATGTCGTCGAGAGCAATATCATCCAATTGAGGCACAAAAAACTGGGTTATTATAGCACGATAATGTTCACCATTCGTCGTAACTGTATTACTTGTCTCGTCTTCGAAGATAAACGGACCAATGATTCCTCCAAACCACAATGCACACCAAACACTGACACGTTTTGGATGCATTGCCTTCTCATGAATCATTCGTGTCCCAAATGCGACAGTTTTGCCTATTAACGAAGCCGTCCAGGTGAAAATGGGTCTCATCACTGAAAATGATTTTGTCGGCAAAATTGGCATTCATTTCTTGTTGTTCAAGGATCCAATCGGTGACCTCTCTTCGCTGTGCATGGTCTGTTGGTAGAAGGTGTTGAGTCAATTGGACTTTGTAGGCATGGAGATGCAAATCTTTAGTGAGAATACGCTGAAGAGTGGCTGTTGTAACTAACGTTCAATTCTTGTGCACGATGACGAATCGACGTCCCTGTACTCTCGGCCTAGCTCTCGCGAACTGCCGTGATGTTTTGTTCTGAATGACCTCTACGAGCTCCTGTCTTATGTTTCACATCACTGGTCGAACCAGTGCTTTCGAATTTTTCGATTATTCTTTTCACAGTAGATGAATGACGAACATTATTTCGACCGAAAATTGGACTCACTTTACGAATCGTGACAATCAAACTTTCACCATTTTGATAATAATATTTAACAATCAAGACGTGTTGCTCTATTGTGTAATACTCCATGTTTACTAACTACCATCTGTATCCTATCGACCTGGCATGTCATAATCTTCTGACATCATGACAGCCAAACTGGCCCGCAATTCAAATCTTTCGTTCTTATATTATTCCATATTAAAATAAATTTGTTCTTGAGGCAAATTTTTCACTCAGAAATTGTGTTTGTTTTGATTAAACGACATTATTGTTAATACAGGACACGGACAGTGGGCACCTCCAGGTAATGGAATATTTTGCATTCCCGGAATTTTTAAATAGGGATTTCTGATGTTGAAAACAATTTTGATATTCCTGTCTCCTATTACAAGATTCATTTATTCTATAAATGGAGATTTTCGCAACTATTAAGTGTTTTAAGCTGCTTCTACATATCCCTTACATATTGAAACACTCCCACAAAGCAATGTTTATACGACAATTTTATAAGTGGTGTTCCTTTTTGGAATTGTGATTTATAAGGGCCCTATTATATTAGCTGTATAAATGTGTTACAGATAAAAAAATCTAACATATTATTGCTTCGTATTTATGCATTTCTAGAAAAAAAAATTATTGGGTATGACATATTCATTCTATCAAACCTAATAGTTATACCTATAGTTTTTTATATTTAGTACTGCCGTTCTTATCTGAATGTGCTAGTTTAAAGTTTTAGGTATATAATAAATGTAATATAATATTTATTATTGTTGTCATGTTAGATTTGAAAGAATGCTTATGTAATACCCAATAATTATTTTATTATTTTATTTCTGGAAATGCGTTACAAATATTAGTAAAACTGTTTTATTATTTTTAGAGCTACACTGATAGAACATTTATAAGATAATTTATAAAGCAATTTTGCTCTATAAAGTGATACCCCCTTTGCACTTATGTAACTTTTATAATGGTTAGAACGATTATTTTTACAACTTTTATAAAGATATGAAATGCTAGTTGAAGACGCTCCATCATAAACCATGCCTATCCTTATTTTTGGAATTCTTAGCTTTAATTTAAACCAAAATAAATCGAGTTATAACATTGTCAATTTGATCTTTTGCCTGGCAAAAGAAATGTTTTTAAATTAGATTAAAAAATTTAATTATATATGCATGGGTGCCCTTGTACATGGCTTAAATATTCAAATAGGGAGAATGTTTCCGTTTTACTGGGCCTTGGAGAATTAAAGGACAATATATATTAAAATAATGGTGTAATTCTTCCTGACGTCGCGTCGCGTAGATTTTATCATAAATGCTTGTAACAGTTGAGATTTACTGATATTAATCGACCTTAATGAGTTGCGGTAAGCCCATTTATCAATCTTACATGTAATTTAAAAAAGCATATGTGAGAAACGATCAAAGTAAGAATATAATTATAAAAGCAGGCCCCGTTTAAGAAATGGGCCGGCGTCGATGAGGGACATGGTGTAACTATACACTACACAAACTTACCTTTTATAGCATGTTCATTAACAATTGTTTCTAGTTGTCAGCATACATTTGCATCATTAATAAATCTTCTATAGTATACTCTGCTGCTTATGCAGCCAGGTGTGTATATTTTATTTTTTGACACTTTAAAATAAAAAATCTGTAGATTCTCTAGGTAAATGAAACAAACAAAATATACAATAGGCGAAATATTTTATTATTAATAATATAATAATGAATGCTAAACATTTATTAGGTTATAAAATAACTAGCTATGAAAAACAAATGCTTTATTGATGTCATCAAATTATTAATTTTGTTTGCCAGTTATAAAATTTCTGTTAATAAATTCAAGAATAGAAAATATTCGTATTTTTTTTCTTAAAGCACTTTTTCTCTATATTATAGAAAAATTGCCAATACAGTGCTTCTACTCACTCACATGACATGGTATGAAAGTAAAATAGATTAAAATAAAAAAAAATCGTTAAAAAAGTATTTATTGTTTTTGTATAAAAGCAAAATGTCGATATCCTTGGTAATAATTAAATATAGTACAAATTTCGTTTTGCATTATCCTTAATATTCTTACTATAAATAACTTGTACATTTTTTTTTGTAACTTCAAAAAACGCATTGGAAAAAGCAAACATATGATTTGCATACATAAACATAAAAATATTTTTTTTTTACGGAATAACCGCTTTAATTTAACAATTAACAAATTTGTATTTTTATTTGCACACATAAAGTTACTTGCCTTTCGGAATCACGAGGAAAAGAACAAAATTTTGCAACGTTCCAGTGCATCTTTTATTTTTATAGCTTTTTTAACAAAAACGGAAACGTGGCCTTCCTCTTTTCTCTGTCGCTTCCATCACGCCAATTAAAAAACAAACAAAAAATAAATAAAGTATATAAATACGTACTAAAAGCACACTAAAACTAATAAAAATATCTATAATCTGAAACGCAGTAAACCCACGAAACAAAACCACAGAAAAGCTTACACTTACTGCCAAAACGTATCTATTTCAGGATAGCCGCGCTTAGAGGTTATCGATTACTGTGCCTAGCAACAAGCCGATATAACCTACTGGTCGCCGGAAACCTATGCGTAGTTCATGGCACATGTCGTAGGTTTGTCTTCTGTCACCGCTAGCATTGTAAAAGGACCGGCTTTAAGAATTACCTGTAATTGTTGCTCTGTGTATTTAAATGTTTACAGTAACAATATAGAACAGATAAGAGACAACTTATACTAAATTTTCATTCAAGTTCAGAGCCGTGAAGAAGTCGAAAGGTTAGCGATACAACAATAGTTATTTGTGTAACTAGTGCAAAAAGTGTATATATTTATTGCACGAATCATGACGTTTGCAATCATGCTAAGTGCAACAAATATACATTTTGCACATGTTACACAGAAAATTTTTTCTACGTTCGAATTAAATAGATTTTTTTATTTTTTATTGAGCAGATTGAACAGAAATATTACTAACTCTTAGAACAGTTTTAACAAATATGAAAAACTTAAACCAACGATATTTTCATAAAACTTGATAAAAATTTAATATCACAGTTAGAGCAATTTGGTAACTGATGGACAAACATTTCCAGCAATTTTGATTTCGTTTTCACTTGTATAGGTTTCAGGTTCCTTATTTAAAACTCTTTTTCGGATTGTTGTGAAGTTTCCACTACTTGTACTTGGTTCTCCTTCCAGAATTTGAATAGCTATTTCAGTTTTTCTAGAAATTGACTCCTTAGTGTAGTCCTAAAATTTCGTTAGTAACAATATACTAGAACCGATCAAAACTAGAGTAAATAATTGTAATTAAATAATACCTACATATGTCTTTGTAATATCAAACAATAAAATTTTGAGGAATATTTAATAGTATAGTTACGTGTCACGTTCATACGTGTACCCAAAATACAAGAAAAAAATCTATATTTTAAATCAAACTCATAAGTCATAATCAATAAAATATCAAAGTAGTTTTTACGCTAGTGCAAAAAGTTAAACTTTTGGCACTATAAATAGTGTTAAAAGTATTAACTTTTTGCACGATCGTAGAAAAAAGTAGTTTTCACTCGTCCTATGCAGTAGATTTTGTGCTAAAACAATATCTATTGAATTGCCAACTGGAAAAATGATATGCCAGCATATCTAGTTTTACACGATCGTAAAATGTTTTTAAATGAAGCGAAGAGCTGCCATGTTAATTTTTGCACGTTCATGAACAAATTATAGTTAATCTTTAACATATCCGGTAGGCTTTATTAAAAAAAAAAACTAGTACAGTAGGTTGAAGACATTTTTAATAAACAGGATTGTTGTGGAATGCAATCGTGGAATTGAGAACTGTAGATCTACGGTTATATTTCATTATATCCGATAAATCTTTAAATAACAGAATTATTTTTAAGTCTCATAATCAGATAGGTAGTTAAAATTGCCCCAGATTTTAGAATATCGGGAAGAATCACTAGTGGAAATGGTATTTCTGTATTAAAGTCGCTGTTTAAAATAAAATATTGTCTAAATGTTCCAAAGTGGAGGTTCACGATTATCTTGCATTTTGATTATTTTTTTGCAAACTGCCAAATTGTGGATCCGTAAGCACATGGTAACATAACTTGCAAATTAGTTAAATTAACAATTTGATACTTAACATCTTAACAATAACTACTGCTTAACACAAGTGTATTCTCTGTAAGCGCGAAGTTCAGCAAAAAATCTTGCTGTCATTTACAAAGGCAATTTATGCTATTGTATGTATACAGGGTGATACATAAGGAATGAGGAATATTTTATCTGCCGATTATATACCGGAAAATATTAATTTTTTGCTTAATAACTGATGGTCAAATATTAATACTTACTGAGATACAGGGTGTTAAAGTTCTAAAAATAATCTAGTAATGTTGTTATATTTCAGTTATTTTTCACGCATAAACATAAAAGTCGGTACAATTATGTTTTTTGACGTGAGTTATCGAATAATCTCTTCATTTTTGGTGTATCGCATAGAGGGCGCTACGTAAGTTACCTTGGTTTAACAGAATCCGCCATAACTTTTTTGTACTTATTCGTTTATAATCTCACTGCAATTTTTTTATTTAACCATTATTTTTAAACAAAAAAAGGGATTTGTTTTATCTTCATAAAATGCACCCTTATCGAGATATTTACATTTTAATAAACCCTACGCACCCATATTTTTTTTTACTTTTTTTGCCGTGATCCTCTCTTTCCTTCTCAAAATACATAATTTGTACTTAAAGTAAAACAAACATCCTGATTAATTAAAGGGTAGGTGTTAAAAATGTTTAACAAAGTATGCTATGGAAATACGTGGAACATACTGACAGATTTATTTACTAATATGTCAAATATTTATTGTGATATTTGAATTGCTGGTGTTTGTTAATTATAAATTGTGTTAAAGTAAAAGTGTGAATATGCCACGACATAACGATTTTACTAATGAAGAGATGAGAGATATGATCTGTGTTTATGCAAGAGCAAATTTTTCTGGCTTTGCGTCATGCTATATCGACAAACATATCCGGGTAGAAGACAGCTTAATTACAAGATTTTTCAAAACTTGTTCAATCGATTAGGCGAAACAGATTCATTTCGCCCCAAGAACCATACAGAGCGTCCCTAAATTGCACGACCTGACCAAGAAGATGAAGTTTTAGTTCAAGTAGCTGATGATTTCGAAACCAGTACACGCCATCTGTCGTTAGCTACTGGAATTTGTCAGTCTTCAATAGTAAGACTGTTAAAAAATGAGAAGTTTCACCCGTTTCATTTTACCCCCGTTCAAAATTTACTTCCACGAGATTACCCAACTAGAGTTAGTTTTTATCGCAGGATGCGAAGAAAACAAAAGAAGACCGTTCATTTTACAAAAATATCCTCTTTACAGACGAAGCTATATTTACGAGACGCGGTGTTTTTAACTGGCGAAATAGTCATTCTTGGCAATTGAAAAATCCGCATTTAATCAGAGAAATGCATTTTCAATATGAATTTAAGATTAATGTATGGTGTGGCATAATTGGAGAAAAATTTTTAGGTCCAATTGAGCTGCTTTCCAATTTAAACGGAGAACTTTACCTAAATTTTTTAAGAAACCAGTTACCAGAACTTTTTGATATACCACCAATCGTGAGAATAAAGATGTGGTACATGCAGGATGGAGCACCACCAGATCTTCCCCTACAAGTAAGAAATTACTTGAATGAAGTATTTCCAAACCTCTGGATAGGTCGAGGGAGTCAGTTGGCCACCTCGCAGTCCGGATTTCAACCCAATGGATTTTTATGTTTGGGGGTTACATGAAATCCCTTGTTTACTCCAAAACAATAGATACACACGAAGAGTTCTGGAGAAGAATTCAGGGAGCTGCTGATACTATCAGAACTAACCTAGCTACTTTCTTTTCTTAAGAAATTCATTGAGCAAGTGACTAAAACGCTGTATTGAAGTGGCTGGTGGCCATGTACAACATGTTTTCTGAGATATAACACTTTTATTTGTAGTTTCAAAATATTTTGTTTTTATTTCGTTCTTTCTATTCAAGTCGTTAAATAAATTATAGTTTTATTTTTTTAAATTGTTTAATTTATTTCCGCCACTTTTAACATTTAAAAATACTCACTTTTTCTCACCTCTTCAGATATTTGGTATTAAAAGTTATTTCTGTTAAAATAACGAATAAAATATTACAAATATGCATTTTGAAGAGGAAAGAGAGCATCACTGCAAAAAGTAAAAAAGAAAAAATTGTGGGTTCGCAGAATTTTCTAAAATGTAAATATCTCTATCAGGGTGCATTTTATGAAGATAAAACAAGTATCCCTTTTCTGTTTAAAAGTAATGGTTAATAAAAAATTGTAATGAGATTATAAACGAATGAAGTACAAAAATATTATTACGGATTCTGCTAAACCAAGATAGCTTACGTAGCGACCTCTATGCAATACAACAAAAATGATAGCTTAATCAATTTTCTCACGTCAAAAAACCTAATTGTACCGACTTTTATGTTTATACGTGAAGAAATAACTGATATATAACATTACTGAATTATTTTTATAACTTTAACACCCTGTCTCTCAATAAGTATTAATATTTGACCACCAGTAAGTAAGAAATTAATAATTTCTGCTATATAATCGGCAGGTAAAATATTACCCATTCCTTATGAATCACCCTGTAGAACGGCACAAACTTTGACATGAGTTTATTTCAGGCTGATGACTGATGAGTAGAGCTGTCCGAGGTCACCTGGCCGCCAGAGCCGTCATATGACTCATATGTTTACATCATATCATAATACTTGAATAAGTATATTAAATGGAAATAAATTTTAACAATAATGTTACATTTTATAAAAATTTGTATAAAACTCACCCTTTTAAACAGATTTATGAAGTAGTTTGGTTGTCGTCATCACAAAGTGGGGAAGATCTATAGTATAATAGCATCAGGTATGTTTCTACAGCTGTCTCTGTCAGCGATGTTCGCTTTGGTGAAAAAAATATGTTTGTATTTTGAAAATGACCGTTCGACATCTACGGATGTAATACAGGCATAAGTAAAACAATCTATGAACTCACTTAACGAAGTTGTAGATGCACCATCACAAATTTGTCTTAATTTGCTAAAATCAGGATCTTTCTGTAATACACTCTCGAATTTTTCACTAACGCGATTATTTTTTGCGTCATTTATAGCCTGTAGCTGTGTTTTTACGTCGTCCACTATTTGCAGCGATTCCACTAACGACAACGAACTATTTTGCAATTTTTCTATTGCGTCGTGTAGTCCCCTATAATTGTTATTAATACTTTTTAAATCTGTTTCAAGGGAAACGCCTTGAAAGCTTGTCTGGCTTTCCCTAATAGCTGCAGCCTCGTTAGGGTTGAACTGTAGTATCACAGCTTTTATTTGTTGAAAATATTCAGCATAATAAAAAGCCGTGGAAATGTTGGTTTAAGAGGGTCCAGTACACGTACTATAATATTTAAAATAGAATTTTTTTTACCATCTGTCGTCTCGTCAATACATAACAAGAGCCGTGTATTTTTTAATCCACATTTAATCCTATTTACAATGTCTTCACGAACAGCTGGAATATATCTACATAACGATGTACGACTTGGTAAGTTCACCTGGGGATTGTATTTATTCCAAAACTCCCGTAATGGTTGTTTATCCAGTATGTGTAGCGGAATATTACAGGCTATTAACATTAACAATAAATCAAACATAAACTGAGTTGTCAAAGGCATGCCATTTTTTTATTTTGATGTTGCACGGTATTGATATGACGACGACAATCTGTTTTGTGCCAGCACATTAAGTCTTGATTGCAAACTTTACAAATTATTTTGTATCCGTCATAGAATAAATCCGGAAATTCACCGATAAATTTATTCACTGTCCGCGTACGGTCGTTTTTTACCCTTTGGCGCGTTTGACATTATGTATAATTTATAGGTACAACCTCACGCATTAACCTTTCAAATAAAACTGCGACTGCACCGTAAATCACTTCTAAATCGGTACGTGTGACGACAGCGCAAGACCGTGGCTGTACTCCAGCCACATCGGACAGCTCTACTGATGAGTGTTGCCGCTCTATGTACACCTAACACAGTGAACTAGTTACAAGTAAGCGTCCTAAATTAAAAATCGATTTAACTTGAATGTATTCAAGACCGTTACTATACTGGGCCCAGGCAGTCGCCAAGGTAAATATTATGGGGGAGCACTGCCTGGGCCAGTATTTTTAAGGGTGGGCAAAGAAATCACTAGTTACACCACTTTTTTTATACCTACTTTATTATGTATGTCCTATGTTATAATTAAATAGCACCATTTTATACTCGATGGGCCATCGATATTTTGGCTGGTCTCGGGCTCACCCAGACCCACCCCTAGCGACGTACATGCCTGACTGAGACCAGATTAAATTGTCAATTAAAGTGATTTATAAAAGTTGAGCTGAATAAATATTATATGTACAGGGTGGGCAAATTTCGATGTTTGTATAGGGGTGATTTGGTAACTGTAAGAGATACAAAACAATGGAAGACACATTCTCAATCGCTTTTTTTTTGAGACAAATCCACTGGCGAAAACAAAAATTTGCTATCGTCAATCTATCGTCTTTTGTTTTCTAATTATAAACAAAAGTTAAATTTTTTCGACTTTTAGAGATACATGTCAATATCTTGGTTGTTTGCAGAGATATGAAAAAACAACGTTTAACATTCTTCAGGCACTTTTTTCTGTATAATTCGAGAAAATTAAAAAAAGGTGCAGTTTCGAGTTATGGCATAAAGTTGTAATTTTTAAATATCATAAAAAATTATAAAAAAAATTGACTATCACCCTGTATCTCATTAACTAGGACACATTACTTATAATAGGCATGTTTGCTTAAATCTTCATATTTTGAGCCAAATAATCTCCAGTTACTCCATGCCCCTTTTCTTATAACTCGAACTGTATAATACGTAGTTATGTCCAGGAGTACTATTTTCTTTTCTTTTTTTGTGTTAAGCGTTTGTTTTTTTTGTGAAAATTTTATGATTTCGTAATATTTCTCTTTGTATTCATTTTTGTGTTGAATAAAGATATATTTATATTGTGTGCCTATTTAAAATTAATTAACACCCTCATGATGTTATCTAGTATATGATTCTGTGATGTAGATAACAGTAAAAATAGAAAAATTTATTACTATTACCATAATAATAATTGATGAAAAGTTGATAACATTATTATTATTATTGTCTTAATCATTCAAATATTATTCGTGTGCCTTTTAAATTTAAATTAGTGGCACGCAGAATTGTAACGTATGCGCAATGATGACGTACTTAACGTGCCTATAATATATGAGACCGCTGCAACCTAGCGTGCCGGCAGTCACAGCGATTAAAATTAATAGGTACAAATGTTCATAACTTGACTACATGCAACAAATTTTTACAAAGGAACCCGATAACTTCAAAGCTTTTATAGCATTACTACAGATTAAATTGGTGTAAAATTGCAACTGGCTCTTGATTAATTAATATATTTAGTTACAGATAATGAACCAACGAATGCTTACTTAACGAGTTAAAAATTACAGTTTTGTACATAGCAGTTCCTAAATTATTCTTCCATTTTGGCTATTTCTTAAAATTTCTCCAGAAATTGCAAAATTTTATATAAATTTAAAAAAAAAATGTTTTGGCGTTGACGGACATTTTTAAGAAACATGTTGATTTTTTTTTCATTTTTCATTTATTATTTTTTTTACTAAGTAGCTACACTACTGGTGCGTAAAACTTCTGAAGTAGGTGTGTAATAGTAGGTGTTAAAAAGAAAAATATTATACTAATCGAACGACCTGTATTTAACATATTTAGCAAAAGCGTGAATTAATGAGCATCAATTAGTAAAATTACCGGTCATGGTAGCGCCAATCCTAGTACCTCTAATTAGACAGGGAGGAGCATCATGTACATGTAATCATGATGATCAATCAAATGAAGGCCATAACTGTCATTTGTACACATAAAGCATAAAACTTCTTCAGGTTACGTACTGAAATGTACATTCAGTTGCAAAACATATACACCGTGACTTAATTTTCGAGTTGACACTACTGGCAGCTTGAGAACCATAAAGTCCGGTTTTTCAATAATAGGAATTGAACTCGCAGTTTCAGAATTCATTTCTTACGTGGTAATAGTAATAAATATTTTATATTTTAGTTAACTTTTAGTTGTAATGACTTGCATTAGGATCTAATCAATTTTTATATAGGTATAGTCAGGTAAACCTCTAACTAGTAGTTAACTCGCGATATAAAAACCGGGCATAAGAAATCGGCTATATTAGGCATATTTATTTCCGTGCTCAATCATGTGAAAATAAATTCAAGTTATTTTACTTTTTCGTGAAATATCTTTGAAAAGACTGAAAATTTTGAATTTACAAAATATTCAAGGACTGTTATATAACATAGCCTCTCCAAAATGGAGACTCGCTATAACATCAATTGTAGATGTCAAAATATGTGATTAGAAATTGCGTAGTTTGTTTTGTTCTGAATTTTTTTGTATGGACGCCATATTGAATTTGTTTATAATTGAGGCCTGCCTTTCCAAAATGTTGTATGTGCCATTTTAATAATTTTACAGGAAAGGGAAAAAACTTAATTATTTTTGCAAATTCTGGTAATTTAAATTGATTAATTTTTTACTGTTTGGTTTTCATATGTTTTACATAAAAGTATATCCAGTTGATCTAGGATATAAACGGATTGTGGAAAAAAATATTAAAAATAATGATATAATGCCAAAACGTTGTAAATGCCTTACACCTTTGAAAGTCAAAACGTTGTATGTGCACTGACATAGCAACTTATTTCTGATATTATTATTCATTAAGACTTGATTATTCTTTATTAAAGTATAAAACATTACAAAATTCTATTAAACATGTTGACAAAGTTTGGCATAGTACTTTTTAGCGTCTTTTTCGAGATACGGAAGCATAGCCTTAATGTGTTGAACTTTATCAGCTGGTAGTCCATCTTTACTCTTCTTCTCGTCTATTCTGATAACAGCGAAATCTTCTATAGATTTTCCTGCCTTAAGAACGTTAACCTTGAAAGACGGTTGTAGAGATCCATGGGATTTCCAGAATTCAACTACTCCAAATTGGTCCCTGCATAATTTCATTTGAGCCACTTCAGATATTTCTAGTTTAGCCGTATTAAGATTTTTCTGAGCCTCAGATTTCCAATCATGGAAGCCCTCAAAAACCATTACAGTATAGGGATTTTTTTGTTTCGCGGTAGCAATGATGCGGTACCATAGCTTTGCACTTTTTTTTTATTTTTCTCTATAACACCGAAATCCCTATCACACGATAGGAAGGTGTGACCTTTTATTGGAAATTTTTTAACTATGTCAGAAAAAACTCCTTTTGCTAATAAATCTAAGTACATAGCCAATACAATTTGATTTTTATTTTGTGCCCCGCAGTTGTCAGACCAGGCAATTAGTTTTTTCTTGTCTGTATTAATTTGTGAAGTTAAGTATGTATAGAGACAATGTGCAACTTCAACTGATCCACGTCCTCCCACTGTCTCTGGCCAGAAACACATGAAACCATTGTCAATTTCAGAATCATGAATTCCTAGGTTGCAGCATACCAGTTGTCTGGAATAATACATTTCGGAATGAGTAAGTTGTGGAACGTACACTTGCTGTTGCATATCAAAGGCTACAACATAAGAATCGGACAGTTTTGCATTTTTTATATCTTCTTTCAGTGTTTTTGTGGCACACTCATGCCTTCTGTGGTGCAGTTCTAAACCTGTTTGTGCTTCTTGTTTTTCTGCGTTATCAGTGGAACTTTTTAGTTTTATGTTAAGACTGTCAACACATAGAACAGGTGTCAACACGGGGCACTCTGAAACTCAAATTGAAGTGAGTCAAAAAGATTTAATTGTATCACTGTCTGGAAACTGGTGGTTTGGCGTAAGTTGGACAGTACTTTTCCAAGAAAGCCCTATACATTTTGCTAACATTAAGATCTGGAGATAGAAATCGGGATTCAGTCTTTTGTCTACTGTAGTGACTATTTTCGGAAGGAAAAGAAGAAATATGTGTAATAATTTTCGTTCTCCATTCTACAATATATCGAGCAATTCTCGAGCCTCCCCTTTTTTCGCTAAAGTTCATATTTCCAGACAAAATTTTTTCATTTAAAAGTTGTACTCGTCTGGCAGTAATTCCGAAGGTATCGCAGAAGGTTTTTAAACAAACTCTAACTTCCGAGCCTCCTGGTAACATAAGAAAGTAATTAAATGTATGTTATCTTCGACTTTCTCCAGGGTGATCGTAGTCGCCATGTCTGCGACGTTTGATAAGCTGAGGATGGATAAACCTCTGATGATAGGCTTGTTGTTTTTCATACACACCTATCTAATTAAATTTCTCAAACATACTTCTTCGATATTCTAACGATAATGAAGCACAAGAGAGCTGACACTTGCATTGTACCTAATTCCAAATACATACGTAAATAAAACTACTACAAATCTGCAATTAATTGCAACTTACCTCAAAAGGTGGACGTCTTGCAGGTACTGTACGGCCGCCTGAAGACAGAAGATATTATTTTCCACTATTTCTTTTTATTTTTTACATTTTTTTGGCCCATTTATCAGCACACTTATTTCTTTTTTTACCCTTTTTTGGGTTTACAGTAGCATCATTGACACCTCTTCCATTACGCACTCAACAGAAAGTGAACAGGCAACTAAACGATAAGTAATAAAATGTGGCTTTGTGTACAGTTAGCTTGCACGTGGGACTTACAACGTTATGAGTTTCACAACCATCTAACTATTGTGGTAGTACACATGCGCACTACATGAATTAACACAGCATAAAGCATGATGCACATGATATTTTGCAGAGGTATCAACGTAGTTTACTACAAATTCAGGCAGCCCCTTTTTTACGGTGCAATAAAAAACTTGAGTATTCATATGCAGTGTTCATATGTAAGCTTATATTTATGTTCAGTGTCTGCAATAGTTCACTATGGATGCTCGACAAGGAACTGTCATTTATTTTGGAAGAAGTATGTCTCGCACTGTCAATTACTTTACAGAAGAACTGCAACTAGTTAGTACCTCGTGTTAAACAATCAATAAATTGATTTAAACAAGAACTAAAGAATAAACAAATATGGATAACAGTAGATGAAATGACGGATGCAAACAAATTTTGGAAATTGTTGCAGAGCACGTTTTACAACTGGCTAGACCGTCGTCACCCTATTTACTTGCCAGTAAATAATTGAAAACTGTAAATATAGAAACTATACAATAATTAGTAACAAGAACGCTTGAGACAAAGAGTATATTGGGTAGTTTTCAGTTATTAATGTTAGTTACAAATGCAACAAGGTATATGGTTATAGCTGCTCGTTAAAAGTTATATACGCGATGTAATACATCTAACCTGTACAATCCATGCACCTCATCTGGTAGCCGAAGAAATTCCTTAGAATTATCCAGCGATAAATGCATTAATTTCAGGAACAAAACAGATTGTCATGAACGTTACTAAACGTACTAAATCATCCATTCGGCTTGTCCTGGTATTTCACTTCCTCCCTCAATCTATTTTAACGCGATGGGCAACCTGGCTTGACCAGTACCTATTTTTCAAACATAAAGAATTTCATTTTACAGTTGAATCCCGGTGACTTTACAGTCGACATTATAGCCGACTGGCAATTTTGGAAAGGCTATATCAAATTCCTGAGGAGTTATTGAATTTTATTTAAATGATTTTTCAGTATGTTCAGGATGTTTCGTGAATCTGTTTTCACGTATTGATTGATCACTGAAATACGCAATTTTTGTCAAGTTTAACCGATCCTTGCATCTCCTACCGATCTTGAAAATTAAGGCAACTTGTATATAAATGATGTTCACTTCTATAACTATATTATTTATGAAATAATCGAATCAAATATCCTTCAGAATATGGATTTTTTTGTCCAATTATTCAATTGTTTGTATTGAAACTCAACTAGTGGAAATTTCGCTATGGTTCTATACAATGTTGTCAGATTTTCGTTTGTTAAAACTAGACCAGTGAAAAATGAAATGTAGCTTTTCATTTTACTTTATTGTTCCTAAGGTACACAAGGATAAAAGGCAAATGATTAAGGGCGAAGACTAAACATTATGCAGATAAAGCCACGAAGGGGCGAACACAGCCACTCATCAGCTATGCTGAACCGCGCTGACCGATTCGGGAATGCATAGTTATTTAGAGATATTTATTTATTTTCAACATCGGGCAGTGGGTGTTAACGTGATAAGCAAGTGACATCGCAAGCGGGCGCCTGCTATTGGACTCTCGGCGATACCAAACCTTCCCCCCTCAAAATGACGGTCAATAAATTATTTTTTATAGCAGCAAGCCGTCTAATTACCTGATAAAAACCTTTAATGTTTTGTTCCCCTTTTTTATAAAAGTCGTCTCTGGAATTTATCGCTATCTCCCGATATCTGGTGATGAGTGATGACAGATGAAAAAGTAAAGGAAAAAAATTGTCGAGGTTAAGGTAGCAGATATTTTTGTCAAAGGAGACATATTGCATGTATATTGTTTCTGATAAACCGAGTCATATGTAGGAAGTATATTTACTAATGTAAGTTTTGTAATTATTGAGATGATAACTAATAACAAACAGTATGCCTGAGTAATTTTACCAACTTCATTTTAATTTTTGTTGTAGCGCTTTATTTAATCTCGGCGAACGTAAAATGAATTTCGATTTTCAAGAAAAACTATTTACATTTACCAGGATAAATCATTCGGTTAGGTTGTTACATAGATAGGTTGGTAGTTAGTATACGTTTATTGGTTTTTTATCTAGAGTACCGTCGTTGGCCTCTTTCTAGGTCGAACTTCTGAGCAGAATACTGCAGATTTGGCCTTACACATTGACTGCGTTAATCAGTGTGCTAGTTCCCCAATTAAAAAATTATCGCTGGCCATTAATAATAACAGAACTGATAACATTAAAATCGATTAAGTATAAAATATGACCGGAAGGACCGTGATTTATGTTTTGTTGGCCTTTATTCATTTTTATTATTTCATTAACCGAGAGTTCGTTCACTTTATGGAAAATATACGGGGATACGCAGCATAAATAAAGATAATGTATGAAAGAGATACTTTATCATTAATATTGTGCATGATTAGTATTGTGCATGATTGTTCTCAAAAAGCAAGAGGATATTTGTTGTTCGCATCTTGTCAATATTTTATTGCTTTGTACATTGTTATAAAATCAATGTTTAAAAAAAAATTTAGAAGTTTTTATCTTAAAGGTATTACGCCCATAGATTTTAATTTAAAGATATTGTACCCATAGATTAAATATACTTAATCGATGTTGTGCCATATAACCCCAAAAAAAAAAAAAAAACTAATTACGCACAACATTCTTTCAGAATTTCGTGAATTGCAATGGTACATGAATTTTTAGGAATTAATTAATAACCTTCTCATGTTATCTTTCGTATATTGCTAATTTCTTGCAAAATACACAAAATACGTACTCGCGTAATTAATTGAAACAGTGAAGAAAAAAAACTATATTTGAAATGTGAGTGCCGTCATGTTACAATATAAGATGTATTGTCATCTTTTAAATGTAAGAGATTAATATGTAAGTTTTGTACGATCGTAAAAGGTTTGTTATATAGAAACGCCTATAATATATCGCAGTTGAAATAAATAAACATGCGGACATATGTGTAAGATAGAACCTCCTTCACTTACATACATCGCAATTGAAGACACGTGTGACTTTGCGGCATCGATGATCAACAATTTGCAATTGCATTTCGACAGATAGAGTCGGCGTTTTATTGTGTTATTGAAAAAATGTCAGTTGAGCATTTATGGATCCAACTATTCATGAAAATTTGGCCTACATACATGGAAATTTTTCACGAATTCCCTCAGCCATACCACAGTCTTGAGCGCCAACCATCACAATTTTGTTTAGTTGACACAATGAATGTTGTGTACGATCTACGCCAATTTATTTTCCAGTTATCATCAGGAACCACTGCGGACCATGTGGAACAAAAATTTCAGTTTTGAATAATAATCCAGGATTTAATACTGTGTCATATAGTGGCCTTTTTTACAGACAAAGAAGTTTTTCTGATCCCAATGTAAACGTGGCTTTTGTGAGAAACTTTCAGTATTTTAAATACAAGTTACGTGGAACGGTCTTTTTCGGACTACAAATGGATTTTTAATGACAGGCGCGGGAATATATCACCAGATTATTTAAAACAATTATTAATAACATACTTTTAATCCAGTGCCACAAAATAATTGTGAAAGTGCAATAGTGTTTTTTGCTAAAAATTCAACGTTCATCTAATTTTGGACATTACAAAAACCACCCTTCAAAAGTATAATATAAAATATTGTCTATTTTGTATTGTACGTCATTTTTGCACATGAAAATATTGATATGTTCACACACGAGCTGATTACGTTCCTGATATTTGCGAAATGAATACCTGAGTTGCAGTTTCTATTGATAAATGCAAATACAGTGCAAACTTTCAGAATATGCAATAAATAAATATAGTTTAAAAAAAACTAAAAAACACGCTTTTAAAGCACATCAAACTAAAAAGTGAAAAATAATTATTAATATAAACTGAAAATAATAATGAACGAAAAATACTAGTATTATTGTGAAAAAAGCGTGGGGTGCTTTGTGCAATATTTTTCGTATATCGAGCACCCCACGCTTTTTTCACAATAATACTAGTATTTTTCGTTCATTATTATTTTCAGTTTATATTAATAATTATTTTTCACTTTTTAGTTTGATGTGCTTTAAAAGCGTGTTTTTTAGTTTTTTTAAACTATATTTATTTTTAACTTTTTAGTTTGATGTGCTATGAAAGCGTGTTTTTTAGTTGTTTTAAACTATATTTATATTGCTTATTGATGCTGATATTATAACATATTACGATCCAACAGATATTTCTGAAAAAAAAAAAAATTTTTATTTCAGCCGTGAGGTTCGAACTCACGCCGGAGGAGTCTGTCGTTTCGCGTCGACTGCCTTAACCCACTCGACCACCGGGCTAATTAACAATTATGGAATCTACTGACATATTAAGCCTTTGCTTTCACGCAGTGATACGTGAGGAAAGGATTGGCGATCCTGAACAGGATAATGATATAAACTTATCAAATTATTGTATTGTTACCGGTTCTTAATAAGTGTACAAAGTTTCAATTAAATCTGTCCGTTTAAAGTGGGTTAAAATCGAGTCCAAAGAGTCGGTTACAAACAAACAAGCAAACAAACAAACAAACAAGCAAACATACAAGTGAAGCTAATAAAAAAGCGTGTTAAAATATAATGCCAAATGAGCGTATTTGATCATATTTAAGAATTTTGATGATTACCTCGAAAACGGCTGAAGATAACTTGTAGGAGCATAAATACCAAAATAAGTTCATAAGTTAATTCTGCATCCTCTCATAAAAAGATATACAGAGTGTTTAAAAGAATTGAGAAAATGAATTTGCAATTTTCGAAATTATGAAATAAATTCTTTCCACTCTGTATATCATAGGATCGTGGAATTTTAACTGAAATATTTATCAATATTCTGTATCAAGAAGTACGATTATTCTTTCTCAAATGTCACATTTGTGGCTGTAGTGATTTACTTATTTAGTGGTAGTCGATAAAATTCAAATTTTCCTCGAAGGAATCAGTTACGCCCGAACCGATAAATATACTATGGATATCCTGTATATTCGGCAATAATATCCAGAAATGCCCCCTTTTCCATAGTTTAATCCTGTTTTTTGATAAAATTTCTGACTATAATAGGAAGCTAGCAGTCGAGGATCGCAGCGTAAATGCAAGACCCTGTATACTCGTATCCTTCTGTAAACCTATCATTTGAGCAGAATCTTTTTTTTAAATACGTTTATAATTTTGGGGGTAACATAATAGTATTTTATATAACAAGTGGCTAAAAGGGTGTTTTTTTTTACAAATGGGGCGTTTATAGTACGAGCCGAAGGCGAGTGCTATAAACTACACGAGTAAAAAAAACACATTTTAACCTCGAGTTATATACAAAATTTTTTGTATTGCCACTTGAAATTAGAAAACAGTATACTTTTGTAAGAATACGGCAAATTAACAAAGTTACCTTGTCGTAATGACTAAATTCTATTGCTGTTTCCATAGAAACCATTAATAAAACAACTAAATATTAAACGATTTAAACGTCGCATTTGACACATTCTACTTTACAATAATTATTATTTGGAACAAAATGAGCGATAGTGAGGAAGATTTCATTCCTAGTACTCCTCCGGAAATCAGGAAGCAAGCAATTGCTGTAACTTTAGAATTATTACCAGCGAAATCTAGAAAATTGTATGAAAAAGAATATGGTTTATTTATGCACTGGTGTAAGCAGAAAACTGTGAGTAACATATCTGAGTCTGTTATTTTGACTTATCTATCTGAGAAAGCAAAAACTTTAAAATGTTCAAGTCTCTGGTCCAAGTTTTCGATGCTTAAAGCAGTTTTGAATGTAAAGAATAATGTAGATGTATCCAATTATCAAAAAGTAAAAGTTTTTTTGAAAAGATAATCCACTGGGTATAGGACTAAGAAATCTAAAGTTTTTGACAAGCAGATGTCGAACGTTTTTTACTAGAAGCACCAGTTGAAAAGTTTTTAATGTTGAAAGTTGTATTAATAATGGGCTTGGCTGGCGCTTGTCGTCGAGAGAAACTCTACAATATGGCCATTGATGAAATTGTGAAAAAAATACTGCATGCTTGTTGTTAAAGTACCTGATTCAAAGACCCACATTGAAAGGACTTTTACGGTAATTGGTGAGACAGTTAATGGAATAAATCAACTAATATTTACGATAAATATGCAGCTATTCGCCCTACTCATGTGAATCACAAAGGGATTTTTCTTCAATATCAAGGAGAGAAATGTACGGTCCAACGAGTTGCTATTAATACATTTTCAAAAATACCAAGTATTATAGCTAAATACCTTAACTTATCTAATCCTGAGCAATATACGGGTCACAGCTTTAGGAGATCTTCGGCATCACTATTAGCTGGTTCTGGAGCTGATATTCTTACCTTAAAACGTCATGGGGGATGGAAATCCTCAACAGTTGCTGAGGGATATATAGAAGATAGCATCCAGAACAAAAAGGAAATTTCAGACAATATTACAGAAATGACTATGTCTGCCGATGTAGTCGTTGGTGAAAATCAGACGAACCACCATATTAATATAAATGAATCTAATATTTTTTGCATATCTGAATCTATAATTCCAGGAATAAATATAAATAATGTTAGTAACAGTCCTATTCATATAAATTTTCGTTAAATTATGAATAAAATTATTCATGAAATTTGTTAATAATTAATAAATGTTTGATGTAAGAACGGAAATTTGTTGTCTGTTGACTATTATGTTTTATTTCACACTGTGAAATAAAATTTCTTTATTTCACACTTTTTTCTTTATTTTTCACTTGTCAATAATGATATTGTTTTGATTCAGTGAAACTATCCAATAAATGTCTTTTTTAGGATATGACGTTACAAAAAATAGTTCTTATTTTTTATGATCATTGCTGAAATAAGTGTAATTACTAGTATACGTACACAGATTTGGTAACACCTATCTATATTTTTATATTCAATTAATAATGAGTGGTACGTGTTTTCAATCACGTACATGATCTAAAGCGTCAACAGTCTATAAAACCATGAATTCCCATTCATAGACTTCTAAGGACGATGTGCAAATAATATAGAAAATATGATAAATATTGGGAAATTGCTGAAATCGAAGCAGTTAGGAGCATTATGAATATTATGATTGTCAGGAAAGGTGATGTTTTTAACTAGAAATTTTACGCGTAGATGCAACATTGTGAAACTAAACGCAATATGTTATTAAAGTTTCATAACTGACAAGAGTCAAGGATGATTTGATTTACATTATTTATTTGTAAGTTGATGGTAAGCTGTTTAGGTCTTTAAATGTACATTGTGAATTATTTTTCTTTATTCCATCGATATTGATAAATTGTGTTTATAATTTTAGGCAGAAATAGTTCGTAAAAATGTATGCTTAATGTTATCATAACGAGTTGAATAAAAGAAATATACGAAAATCAAACAAAATGTAATTCTAATAGAGTGCATGAATAATGTATAAGCATGTCTAATGTGGCCAAACCATAACTTGCCCGTTTTCAAACTGAATTTTGCTCATAATATTCGGTTTTTTATTAATAATTTTTTTTAAGAAAACTCAAAAATTTATTTGCTCCTGATATCTGTTATTTTGAAACTTACCTGCATGTTTCATTATATATTATTTGTGTACATTCTGTTTTATAATACCTATTCTACAAAATTCAATCTCCTGAATAGCCCATTCGAACCACACCACTAGATTTGCTCATAACCAGTAGATTTTAAAAACTCGCCCTAAAACATGCATTTAATTAATTATATTATCTCTTTTAAATGATGTAAAAGCAGTACGATTTAATAATACCTAAATAAGGTACCAAAATCGTAATCCTCTCACGTTATTTAATTGAAGATTAAATAAAATTGCCACACATTTCTTGATGATTTAGTAAAAGGTTTTTAACCAAATAAATGGAAATTCTTGAGGCCCTCGCGTATACCATTCCTCGCAGACCGGTTTCTGGTTTTGCCTTCTTCAGTGCGAAGCAGGTATACGCAACGACAACAGGGGGATTTTAGAATCATGAGTCTCTACGTGAAAGCACAGTACGACGAGTCGATGGTAACTCCATCTACCAGTGTCATATAATCATCAGTAAGTGTATCTAGCAATTTTATTTCATCTTCAATTATATAAAATGAGAGGATTACGACTTAGGTACTTTAATTAGGTAATATTTTTAGTATTCAGTACTATTTGTAAATTAATTTTCCCGTTTCTCTTGGAATACTTTGGTATTTTAATTTTTATTATATCTTTATTAGTAAAGATTGCTTTGTCGGATCATTTTTTAATTTATTACATTGTAATTGATACTGGTAAATAGAGTTACTCATTGGTACTCTGGTTTCACGTGGAGACATGATTCTGAAATATCCGTTGTTTTCGTTGCGTATATACCTGCTTCGCACTGTTTTTTTTTTAGATACGTGTGAATTCTGACTTCAAAGTGACAATTGCCACTTTTAATTGAGAATTCTGACTTTAAAGTAATAATTGCCACTTCGAAGTGACAATTCTGAGTTCAAAGTGACAATTGTCAATTCAAAAGTGCCTCACAAGATGTGACTGAAGACAGAATCAGATTCAGAAACAAGAAACGAATTTTTACAGTGGATCAGTTAAATAATGCTCTTGAAGTGAAAATCCCAATACTTTTTGTAATACGTTCAGATTTGACAGAATGATAGAAAATAAATATGCCAAGATGCTCTATTTTAGATTTGACGAAAATATGAATTTAAGGGGGGTAAAACGCCTCGAAAACTATTTAAAAATTATATAACTTTCCCGTGCAATATTCCAAGATACGATCCAGATTTAACTAAAATATGGGTGAAACACCCCAGAAACTATTTAAAATTCATATCAGACAGGATAGTAGAAAATAAATAGTCCAATATATCCTATTTCTGATTTGACGAAAATTATAATTTTAAGGGGTGACATCCTGAAAACCGTTTACAAATTGATAACTTTTGTCGCACAATCTGTAACACTTTCCCATTTGACAATATGATAGAAAATAAATATTCCGTTACGCCTTTTCGGATTTGACTGAAATATGAATTTTAAACTTTTTGAAAAATAACTGTTTAAAACTAATATAACTTTTGTCATACAACTTGTAACACCTTCAAATTAGACAAGTTCATAAAAAATAAATATTCCAACATGCCCTATTTCAGATTTGACGGAAATTAGAATTTAAGGGGGTGAAACACGCTAGAAACTATATAAATCTATAACTTTTCTCATACAACTTGTTACATCTTCAGATTAGACAGGATGGAAGTAAATATTCCAACATATCCTATTTCAGATTTGATGAAAATTAGAATTTAAGGGGTGAAACACCCTGAAAACCATTTAAAAATTTATAACTTTTGTCATACATCTGTAACACTTTCCCATTTAACAAGATGATAGAAAATAATTATTTCAATATACGCCTTTTCAGATTTGACTAAAATATGAATTTGAGGGAGTGAAACACCCCAGAAACTAATTGAAACTAATACAACTTTTGTCACACAATTTGCTACATCTTATGAAACACCGTTGAATTGACAGTTGTCACTTTGAAGTCAGAATTGTCACTTCGAAGTGGCAATTGTCACTTTAAAATCAGAATTGTCACTTCGAAGTGGCAATTGTAACTTTGAAGTCAGAATTCTCACTTTGAGGTGGCAATTGTCACTTTGAGGTCAGAATTCTCACTTCAAAATGACAATTCAACGTATCTAAAAAAAAAAAAAAAATTTGTTGGTGCTTCTACGCCCTCGTAGCTTTTGGAGCATTTAACAAATTTAATTAATTTTATTGTAAATATTGTTAAGTAGGGACTCATTATAATTTCCCCAAAATACTTTTTTATTTATTAAAACTATTATTTATTGTAAATCGAGGTAAATAATAATAATAATAATAATCATCTTTATTTTAAACAGCCACAGTACAATATGTTACAGTGTATATAACAGTAACAGTGGGTTGAAATACATCAAAGAAAAACAATAATTTACTTAACAAAAATAAAAAATGAGACATACCTATATAACACAATTACCGATGTGCCTTCTGATAATTCATAATTTCTTGTATTGTGTAAGTTTCGACATCGATTAAATAATTAAAGACCTTTTTTATAAACTGTTTAAGATACTTACATTAAAGACAGAAAGAAGGAGGACAATACGTACACAAACCAAAAATTGCATCACGTTGCCGCGACGCACTTAATTACTAACACCAGGTGCCGAAATGATGATTTAGGAATGTTTATATGCGGCTGACCGGGAGGTCATTAAAACAATTTATCGTGCCACAAATATATTGCATTTCGCTATAAAATTAAATCGTTTCATTACCAATGACTCTCTTGTAACTTTTAACAGGATATTTTTGATTTGCTTTATTAAAAAATATATATTTAAATTTTCCGAAAAATGTTCTGTCAATGTAGACTTCTAATCGATCAGAAATCTTAAGAAAAAAGAAAATTTTCTTCCACATAAGGTGGAATTAGCAACTAAATGAGGTCGATTTCGACAGAAGATTACAACTTGACGATCCGTTAGAAACGTGTAATAATGAAAGTTTTAGGCCCATGTTCACGGGGCTACTGGTTAGTGACGAAACTGTTGAGTGACTGAAATCTTCAAATGGTTAAATACTCTATTCTTGTACACGAAGAGACGCAAAAGTAACTAGAAATCATCGCAAATGTTCAGTGTTCTGCAAGATTTCAAGTGTAATGTCCATTCTGTAACACTGGGACAATTGATATTATATAAACGAAGATATTTCTCCACTTCCTGAGCAAAATTTACGTTAAAAGCTTGTTCATTCATTTTTTTATTGTCAAGTAGATGTAACAATATAAACAGTTTCCCGTAAATATTGCCGAGCGACTGACAGCCCCAGTCTCTTGGTGATTTATCACTAGCCAGTAACATACCGGTCGATGACCAGTAGGTTTATGTACGAGATTGCATTGAATTACACAGTGACGCTCAAATAACTGCTAAGTGATTTTAGTTTCCAAACAGCAACAAACCAGTAGCTCCGTGAACGACGGGCCTTAGTCGCCAAATTCTGTTATCCGAAAAAGCTTTAACGGAGCAGTAAACCGATATAATTGCCGATATTAGTTGAGAAATAATCCAGGTAGCATCTGCAGAAGACGAATGTTTTTTATAGACGGAAATTTAATTGCTCAAAAATACTTCGAACTCATACAAAACAATATTGTACCTGCATGTATTGCTTTAATGGGAATAATTTATATCAATATAGGGTATGATATCCGATATGGCCTTCAAGTGAAGGAATATTTAAATCAGGTGTTTTCCGGTAGATGGATCGGTTGACAGGTGTCCATAGAGTGGCCGGCTAGGTCATCCGATCTAACGCACCTCGATTTATTTTTATGGGGTTATCTTAAAAGTAGAGTGTGGAGGACTAGGGCATACGATTTTGGGGATTTGGTTAAAGAGTTTTTAAGATTGACGTTTTGCCAGGCTGCGTAAAGACCCCATTTTGAGTATTTTTTGTACATTTAAGTTGCGATCAACTGGAGTGTAAAAACTACAGAGGTATTCCGCTTCGCAACACCGTATGTAAAATCCTTTCCAACATTCTTTACCAGTGATTAAGCCACTATTCCGAACCATTGCTGAATACTAGAGCGGATTCAGATCTAGTCGATCAATAACAGACCACATCTTTATATTACGCCAGATTCTAAAAACACCAACAAATTTAAAACCGACACAGTCCATCTCTTAGATTTCAAGGTAGCATATAACAGTGTAATAAGAATTAAATTCTATGAAGCTGTAAACGAATTTCAGATCCAAAATAAGCCGATAAGATTAATCAAAGCAACAATGCCACAAGTCGTCTGCAAAGTAAAGATTCAGAATGGAATATCAGAAGATATTCGTACTAACATAGGGCTGAAACAGACAGATGCGCTGGCGTGTCTCCTTTTTAGTATTGCTCTGGAAAAGCTGTGAGAAATGCAGATCTAAACAACAGAGGCGCCATATTTAATAAATCATCACACGCAATGGCATGTGCAGACGACTAAGATCTAGTTGCCTGCACTGTACGAAAAACCAAAGAGATGTTTACAACCTTTTAGAATGCAGTAGAGAATGTGGGTTTAAAAATTAACGAAGAGAAAACCAAACTAATGGCATCTACACCAGGTAAAAGGTCCAGGGACAATAGTCAAAGCTTTACGGTTGGCGACTACAAACAACTTCGAGATAGTACAAAAATTTACTTACAGGATTTTTGATGAACACAGCAGACTCAACTTTCGAGAAAATGATGTGAAAAGTGATGCTTGCTAACAAATGTTACCATGGCTTGAGTAAATATCTTAAAAGTCTACGCCCATCTAGAAAAACGAATAATGATCTATATGACCCGCATTCTTCCAGTGCTGACCTATTAATCTGAGACGTGGACAGTTACAGGACTAGATGAGAATCTACTGTTAGTTTTCAAAAGAAAAAGCCTGCGAAACATATAAGTGCGGCATTTGAAAATGATATTTGGCGCAGACAATATAACTTCAAACTCTACACAAATGCAAAGAACTAGATAGAGGCAGAGATGGTCAAGATAATCAAAATGTACAGTAATGGTAAGAAAACTGTCTACCAAGACGTAACCTGATATCGCAACCTAGAGGTAGGCCAAAGATGGAATGATGGCGTTGATGAAAACGCAAGAAAGGTCAATGCGATCAACTGGCAACGACTAGCAAGAGGTAGAAACATCTGGAGGAACAGACTTGGGAAAGTCGAGGCGCAGCTAGGTCCGTAGCACTAATGATGATGATGAAATCTGCTTAGAATTTAGAGTACTGTTCAATGATGTGGGTTATTGGGAAACGAAACCTAATGCCGTTTTGAGCACAACATGCCTCTTGCATGTATTGTGTATTTGATTGCACGAGTACAAACAGAAAAACCTGGAGAAAAATATTTAAACGGTTTATTATAATTTTTTCAGAAGCTTCCGAGCTAAATTACCTAACCAGTCCTTTAACTGAAATTTATAGTTATATTGTATTTAGTCATATTAGGTATATTATTCGTAGTAATTATTATATGCAGCGTCCTCATAAATTAATTTTAATTAATGATAAATTTGCTGATTTTTTTCTAGGCCATTGTACTTTTTTATAGTTCCCGTCTACCACCTAAATACAGCTTATCTTGATACAGACAAACAGGATGGTGACAGAATTCAGTTAATTATAATAATTAACTAGTTATATTCATAACTAAAACTGTGGCACGATATATTTATCTAGAGGGCAAGGTCATTTTTGTTAACCTTTGTTGACTGATTTAGTTCACAAGAGTTTTAATTCGAAATCGTATAAAGCAGACTGGAATTTAATAAACAGCTAAATAAATAAATCCTTTGTATGCCTGTTATATTTGTACCCGAGCTATGTATTTCAATGTATTTAGTGTGTAGTTAAATTTTATTACGTTTTGTTTGAGCGGTACTTCTGTCTAAATTCAAATATATAATGCGTATATAGTCATCACGTCAACAGTTCCACAACAACTGGTGTCATGTCATAACCTAATAGGGATATAGTTATAAAAAAATATCTTGACACTTTTTCTGTGTTATTTAGTTTCAACTATTTGTGATTTTTTTGGTCCAGTACCTATAACTTATTGCAAAGGATTTTTAACTAGATTAATATTGCCGCATCTCCAAAAAGATGGAAAAGGTACAAGATTTCGGTCTCCGATGATATTTTAGGAACCATTTTCGATGATATTTGATATGGACTTTAGGGTTATAAATAATGTGTTTTTTTTTTTTGTGTGATTACACTGGGCCATTTTGGTTACTTGTCGAAAACAAGAAAGCCATCATCTCAAATTAGTTAAAGTCAACTGCTCCACAATGGAGTACAAGACGTATTGCGGGGGAACGACATAAAAAAAACCATATTGCTGTGACCAGTTTAAAATGTCAGTTTATCACCAAAATCGCTAGTATTATGTACAAATATTAATTACTTTCTAATCTAAAATCCATCATTGCCACCAAAATTATTAATTCCCGAAGATAAACATAAATAACCACACCACATAAATTAGACAACCCCTAAATGGTAAAGTAAAAGCCGTTTTATGTGAGAACCAAACCAAACACTACAACAATCGTACCACACGCTTTCATGTTGCTAAGATAACTGAACTAGGGATACCACGGGGCAAACTGCTAAACTACCTGTAATTGTACATATCCTGGATATCCGCAGAGTCCTTGCACCTTTTAGCCTCGATGCTGGTTATACTGGTTGCATATATTACAGGTATATAAATAAATACACAACATGAATTTTTATGTGATGTGTTTATTAATATTTTTATTTGTTTTATAAGTGCCGGCTCTGAAAAATAGGAAACATTTCCGGCCTCCGATGATGACTATAGTTTGGATTCAGTTCAAAAGTGGAAAAGATATTGTTCTTGTTTGCATAAATCAATGAATTAGCTAATTTTACCAAAACTTTTAGAACAGAATATTACAGAGAACTCAGTTAAGCGGGTCGGTGTGGTAAATGTTTCTATTTCGTTTACTTACTTACTTTTTTTCATGTTTAAGTGGAGTGTGTCATCCGGATGTAGATGTTTTACGTATTTCCAGGAATAATTTGATTTTAAATTGTAATTTGAAATTCAAAATTGAGGCACATTACATTACTTTGTAAACTGTACATAAAGCGCAAAAATGACTATTATAGAATAACTAGATTATGTTTATACAGAAAACAAATTCTGGATGTCCTAAGAAATCTGGATCGTAAAAAACCTTGCATTCCAGCATTATTTCTCAAATTCGTCTACTTAATTTACAATAAATGCCTACAAATCTTGTGATAAAGATAATGTAAGCAACTATGGGCCCATATTTTTATTAGTTTTTGAGTCAATAGTTACAAGTGAACTATTTTTGCTTGTAAAAAATCATATAAATAATCATCAGCACGGTTTTTAACTAACTTGGCACCTTACATGCAAAACATATGTGATACAATGGAGGGTGCCTAAGTATGTGCTGTGTATATTGACTTTTCTAAAGCGGACTCGCCCTATGTTAATTACAGAACTAAGAAATTTCGGTGCACACAGTCAGCTGTTGGGACACCTTTCCTCGTACATTAAAAGCAAATCTAAATATATAGCCATAAACAACTTCTGATACAATCAGTGTGACATCGGGAGTACCCCAAGGTTCCAACCTGGGGCCTCTTTTATTCAATATATTTATGAATAATATCGACACAATTTGTATCGTCAAGAGGAGCTTTCGATGTTACTTGTTTTGTTTATAAAATATTTAATAACATGATTGATTCGCTTTTTTGCATATACTACCCCGGCTTTTGGCAAAAAAATGAATATTTTTCAATAATATATTCATATAGGTAGGTTATATAATGAAATCCAATCAATTACAAGGCTAAATAAGTTAAAAAAATTGGCTAAATTGACATTCACATGTAGATTTTTTTGCAATTTTTCAGTCATCCATATACATCCAAGTACTTATAATAAAATTCTTTCTTGAAGTATCAGTTCAGTGTCTTAGATTTTATATCATGGATCGCAGCCAGCTATATAAAAAGTACTAGAACAGCACCTCGTGTGGTTTGGACAACACCATATTATTCAGGGCTGCCCGCCTAAATATATCTTTCATATACCTCTTTGCCACACTATTTAATATTTTCATAATTAAAAATAGATACAGACATAAATAGTATAACTGACAAAAATAAAATAAATACATTCTTAATTAGCTAGGTAGGTACTTTACATAATATACATATGTGAAAGATATGCTCGTAGAGTCGTAGAAGTGTTGAACAAATTGTAGAAGTGTTGAACAAATTTGAAAATATGATGGGTAGTTTATTAAAACTAAATCAGATATGTATGTCGATAAAACGCTTTATATCGAGAGACCTCTGTTATACAAATATAAATAATTATTTCAGGTACGATTACACCTGTTCTCTGTGTCCATGGCTTTCTATTATTATTTCTTATTACGGCAAGCAGGCACTTTTTTTGGTGCCCCTGTGTAATATTTGTATCATTATGTAATAATATATTGAATAATTAAGAATTAAATCTT